>CAOKZL010001222.1:0-585966 GCA_948472985.1 Iguana delicatissima
GGACATCTCTGCCTCAGAAACAAGATCACCAGCTCCTTGGCTATCATAGTCAGAAAATGTCTTCCTTGTTTCAGCTGACCTCTCAAGTTTTCTGTGGCCTTTGTGTGGGCAGGTGGCACCAGAAAGGAGTAGCTCTGAGAATTAAGGAGTTGGATTCTTCATGGAAAAAAAATCCTAAAAGCTGTTTATTAAGCACTGAATGCTATATAGAATTTATTGTTAAGTGCATTCTATGTGCTGAGGCTGTATAGTTTTTTTTGTAGAAAAACCATTGTTTGAACCTTCACAATCTGAAGGTTCTAGAAATGTTCTTCTCAGATGCAGAATGTAGTTGTGTGAATTCACAAAAAGCGGTATGATTATCACTTAATATAAGTAACTTGCCTGTCCCAGGTTTCTCAGATTCCTAGATGTAATATTTGTATGTTTTCTTTTGTTTTGTTTTTCCCCCAGGTCATTTACCTCAATCAGAAGTGAGCTGGTTCCATATTTGGTTAGAAAGCAGTTTTCTTCTCCTGCACCTATGCAACAGGGACAAAACGTGAACGAGCATGATCAAAAGAAAAAGGATCAGAAAGCATTAGGTTAGTGCAAAAACAGTGGCTCGAAAGTCTGCGTCAGCACCTAGAGAAGTGGCTGAATGTCACTCTGAGAATATGTATTGCAGTAATGGCCTGATATAATAAACAAATATTAAATGCAGTATTTTTATTCTACTTTTTAAAGTTTTCCCAAACTAGTCTGCATCAGTTTTTTTTAAAAGTCCATGTAGTGCTGTGGTAGGCACTGTATATAAATAAATATATAACACAGGCTCTACTGTCAGGCTTACAGCCTAAAAACAAAAGACACACAAAAGTGGCAGAATGGACGGAAAGGTAGAGAAGGACCATCAGTTTGAGAATGCCAGAGAACAAACCGCAATCCCCTATTATGTCCATATTCAGATAAATATGGTTTGTTATAATAACCCAGGATCAAAATGTTCCAGGCTTGTTCCAAACAATCAGCTTAAAGAAACCACCATTCTCCAAGTTCAGATTTCATTAGTAATTGTGGTTTGTGCAGAAATTTCACATTTTCTTGCAGCTGCACAAGAGGCTGAGGCTCGTACAGGCTTGTGCATGTAGTGGGAAAGCATGGTATCCTCTAACAACTGAACAGGCCTGTAGTGTTTTTCCTGGAAGGTAGAGAGAAAGTTGATTTCTGCTCCTTTGACATGTAGCAGAGCTGGTGTCCTCCTCCTTGCTTCTGTAGTTCTAAGGCAACTTTCAGCTAGATCACAGCTTTTTCTGGTATTTGGGAGGGTGGTAAACTCCCTGCAGCTGCTCATTCTCTGTCCAGTGGATTGAGCTTTGATGTTTACCAATGAGAGAAGAAGTATTCAGTGCCCTTGGTTTCTCTGATCTGTGACAGAGACCAGGAGGTCCAATGGTATAACATAAGCTCAACTGAGTCTGTATCCATCCCTATACTTGTCAACTTCTCTTTCATACAGCACAAGAAGATACGCTTGTGAAAATATGCTATATCCTTTCTTCGGAAAAACGTTCTAAAAGTAGCCCTTTAGAAAATTACTATGTGGCATTCTCTCTAATCTCATTTTTATGTCTGCTTATGTTCTGCAGACATCTATAGCTTCTTGAAGGATGATAGCCTGTTTGAATTGGGTTCAGACAAAACTTGCTGGAACAATCACAGAGGAGACATGGATGAGGCATTCCACAGTGGCAAAGTTCGTTGTTATGTTCACATCATGAAAGATGGGTTGTGCTACCGAGTAAACACACTTGGGCTGTATGTTGAAGCTAACAGACAGGTAAATATAAGAACATAACAGCATTCAACATAAGACAGGAACTTCTGCACAGTCTTTAAAACATTTGTAGAAATATTCTTTCCCACTGAGACTGAGGTGGACTGGAGGGGTTATCTGTACCACTACCATATCAGCATAGTTGATGGAGCCCTCTCAGAGAGTATCTGGCTTTGGTGGTAGTGGAACCAGACTCCCACAGCTTGAAGTTCACACCAGTGAGAACACTACAAATCATACATCTAAGCTGGTTGAGCTTTCCACTAGTGGAACCAAAGTCCCATCAGCAGTGCAATTCCACTCCTTTCTGTCCCTCCTCAAGGCACCTGGTTTGGAGGGGATAAAGATTATACTGTGATTTCTTTCTTTTGTGGGTACCATCATGCAACCTATCTGAAATCTAAAATCTGTGGAACAGAGTGATTGCCAGTATTATTTGTAAATGTAGCAAGAAAGGCAGCAAGATACTGTACAACAGGATGGGCTGGGATTTTTCTGACTTGGGGGCAGGGCACAGGGGAAGGGGAATGGCCAAAGGTTGCTCACATTCTTGAGGCATATTACGTTTGTATATAAAGAGACATAAGCATAGGTCTGAAAGTTTTTCTGCTATATAAGAGGAGAAACTAGCTCAGGGGCCTGTGTTTATGGTAGGCAAGAGGCCTAAATTTATGACAGGGTTGAGAGAAAGAATATACTGCTGTTACTTACTGCTGACATTGAACTTCAAGGGTTAAAAAAAAGAAGAGAGATCTGCATCTTTAGGAGCCTATTCAAAAAAATACAAGGCTGAACTAGTCCAAAACAATATCAGTTTTCTGTCCTTTTTCTCTTTATAATATTTAATTAATTGAAACATTTGGGACGGTTTTAAAAATGTGTTTGCACCTGGATGGTAACCACAACTAATGTGTAAATCTTCACTAGAGTCTCAGTGGTCAAAGACGATTTTCGTTGAATGATTAACGTTCTAGGATGGTAACATTATTAAGGCATTTCTGCCTAAGTAAAATATTGCAAGAAAAATTAGTAGGAAGTCCTTTAAAAGAAGAGCTTATTTCTGACGTTCTGATATTCCTTCACGGCTTCCAGTTCTACTACAAACTACTCACTGTGTTTTTATCTCTCTGTTCTTTTTTTCCTTTGTACATTCCTTTTGTTCTTTTAATGTATGATGTTTAAATATACTCTTTCTCTTATGCAGTTATACTCATCTATTTTAACTGATTATAGCTAGAATTATATAACTGTGTCTTAAAGAAAGCTTATCAAAGTGAGGAATTAATTTATAAAGCAGAATCTGTATCTGTAGCGTCATTCTTTTAAGTCAATTTTACATATTTCAACATGAGCACGTACTGTTTGTTCACAAAATGTAGGCAAGTGATTGGAGTAGCTGTTCCATCATTTATACAAATGGGTTATGATTGGCTGTAGCTTCACCATGTGTGTACATACCATGACAGTAGATGCTTATGCAAGTGTGGCCATGTGAGCATAATATACACTTTTCATTTGCAATTTGTGAAGCAGCTGTTAATGCTTCAGGAACAGAAACAGAACAGCAGTTTACCTTCCTGCCCTTGTAGTCAGGAAATGTCTTACTTGTTTCAGCTGACCTCTCAAGTTTGCTTCTGCCTTTGTGTGGGCAGGTGGCAGCAGCTCTGAGAACAGGAAGTAAGTTTCTTTGGAAAAAAAAATCCTGAAAGCTAAGCTAAACCTCCCCTTGACCCTAGCACTCTCTGAAAATCCTGCTCTCTTTAATTTCTCTTTTTTTTCCTTTATAGCAACTACTTCTCTCTGATCACTCATGCTGTAGTACGCTCACATAATTTAACAGAGCGTTATTCCTTAAATATAGCTGAAAACAATTTTTAATGCGTCTTGCTACTTTCACTCAAGACTGATGATCATAAAAGAGAATACTCTCCCATACTATTGTACATTTTCTCAAGCATTTAGGACTGAACTGCATGTGTCATAAGTATGACCTTCTTGAGATGCCCATATATCTACATTTCTTCTGATTGTTTTTTGTTCCTTATGCCTTGGAATAGCCTCCCGGTGGCTAGATGTAACCCAGGGCTGTGTAATGTAGCTGACAGAACAGTCCTTCAGAATATGTTGAGAATAACAAATACAGTAATGAACCTCCTGTAGCTTAAAACATGGAGTAATTGCTAGTAGTGTGTTTGCACTGTATTTCTTTCTGTCTTGCTTTCATTGTTTTATTGTACAACTGATTGCTACAGTATAGGTAGCTGAACTTGTCTAGAGAAATGTTGTCTTGGTTTGATCTATTGGAATGTTTCCTCCCATTGGTGTGTCATTGCTTCTATTATTGCTTTAGTGTGCAAATACGAAGTAGGAAAGATAGGGTGTCATAAGCTGCATTAAATTTTTAAAGTTTTACAGAACTACCTTTCAGGTTGGCAGAAAGTAGTTTATGGTGCGACTGGTTTGGTAAGACAGTTGCAAGAAAAGAGGGGCTAAAGCAGTCTCTTCTCCTTCTTTCACCCCATGACCTTCTACTAATGTAAACTTCTGCAATTGTTTTTCTTCTTTCTTTTTTTAACTAGCAGAGAAAAAAAATTCTCAGAACTATAGATTGCATGTGGTTTGACCCCAAGCTAAAGTCTGAATCTAGGCTTATCAGTTCTAGAGCACTCTGTTTATGTGTAATTTTGGTTTTTTATATATAATGTTGAATCCGTATTGCTCAGCAGCATGTAGAATTTATATTCATATTCTCTGTAGAAGGGTTTATATATTTCTTCTATTCAGAATCTCCAAGACCCTGTCCGCTCACTACCTCTTGTAATTCATCTCTATGCATATCCTTTTTGGTCACCTGAATATAATACTCTGTAAAGTTCTTGTAAACTGAGGGTGAATGCAATCATATAAAAGTAATGACTGCATTATCTTTGCCTGTTAACATGTGACTTTGGATACTGTCTTACAGGTTCCTAAGATACTGCCTTCACTTTGTCCAGAAGAATCTCTGGTTCACAGCACTGCACAAATCATGGACAGATTCCTGGTGAGTAGCAACATCTGCAGATATGTGCTGGCATTATAAAAAAGGGTTGGAGGCTCTTCATGTTTTGTTTGCGTACTTTCCTTCCATGTTAAATGTCTGTATAACACAATGGCATCATTCAGATTATTTTAAGTTGGTTAATGCTGTGAGCAAGCCTTGTTTCCTGTTTTGTCAGAATCAGGAAACTGTGGTTACTGGCTTTAGAACAAGCCAGGATCTTAAGCCAACTTCAAGTAGTTGTGTAAGATACAGGGAAAACTGATCTGTTGTTTTCTAGTTGTTCTAAGACCATTTCCACACTAGACTGTTATAGTGGTATTATTCCACTTACAACATCCTATGGAATCCTGGGGTTTGCAGTTTAGAGAGAGGCCTCAAAGGCCCCTCCCTAAACTGCAAACCCCAGAATTCCATAGGATGTTGTAAGTGGAATAATACCACTATAACAGTCTACCGCGGAAATGGCCTAAAACAAGAAGCCATTATTTCTTAGCCACATTTGCATGGGATGCAGACATGCGGAGAAGGGAAGAGGCTGCCTCTGTAGGCACAAGACTCACTATAATTGCTTGAACCAGAGCAGTGTGTTTCTGTTTTTCAGAGCATTTTAGTCTAGTCAGCTTCTCTCCAAAACTGGGTGTATTCATTGGTCAGAGATGGTTAATGTAGAATATGAATTAAACCAACATATCCTGTTGTATCTGACATCTGCCAGCTGAATGCAATAGTTTACCATTTGCAGCAGGATAAATTGGAAACCATTGCTCTTATTAGGGAGAACTGGATTACAGTACTTTTCTATCTCATTTTCCTGTTCACATTTAGCTTTCAGGAGTACAGTAGGACTCCCATATCCACGGATTCATTATCCACTGATTCAGTTATCTGCGGTTGGCGACAGGCAGTAGTGATCTCACACTCCCCAGTTTGTTCCCCGCTGCTGCCAACCCAATCGCTCTGGGGAAAGTGGGAGAGCAAAGTGGGGAGAGCATTCACTACTATCTGCAGATTTCAGTATCTGTGAGGGGGGGCCTGGAATGAATCCCCCACAGATACGGGGGCCCTACTGTATAGGCAAAGGCTTTGACCAGTTCATGCACACACTTTGTGTGAGCAGAGGTTTCTCTGCTCTCCTCATCAAATCCATGCAAGGTGTGATGCTTCACCTAGTACAGAAAGAGAGAAACAAATGTTGATCATACAGGAAATACACATGGAGGCTTGATTTACACTTATACCAGTGTGGTTGGTGGAAGATATATGGGACATGAGCATTTTTCAGAGGCGAAAGTTCTGATTGAGGCCTGCACATCATAATGTCATAAAGGGTTGCTTTTCAGCTATTCTGTCTTGGGTTTTACTTAGGTTTACCTGAGTACATTTGTCTACTGATTGGTCCACCAAGAGCTTATGGTTATGAGAAGGCCATGCAAAAATTGCGTAATGCTCTGGTGGATTAAATGTGTGGGTTGGTTTGTTTGTTTTTTGCTCAGTTGTTTAGCGTTGTTTCTTCTCCAGGTTGGATCTGACAGCATTGTTGGTGCAGCTACACAAGTAGGAGAAAAGACTGCAATTAAACATTCTGTCATTGGTGCTTCATGTATTATCAAAGAGAAAGTTAAAATTACAAACTGCATCATCATGAACTCTGTCAGAATTGAGGAAGAGTAAGTGATCTTCTCAAAATGTTTCAATGTTTTATTCTGAAACATCACTAGCTATTAATGTAAGAACATACCAACCGTGCTTGATCTTGGATGAAAGCTGCTTCTTCATCTCCAGGGTAGAAAGCAGAATGATAATTGATAAATAGTGCTATGCTGAGATTGTAATGATTCTAATACATGAATTGGATAAAACTTAGGTTGGGGAAGATTTTCATCTAGATATAATATTGGAAGGTAAGAAAAAGTTATTTAGTAGCACAAGACTGGAACATGACCATTATAAAGCCAGTTTTTTCAAAGGGATCCAAGAAATTATAGACTAGTTAATGTAACATCTGTTCTGGATACATTGGTGGAAGTCAAATATGGGTTCTGAAAAGGTAGGTTTTGTCTCAGTGGCTTTTTAGAGTTTGCTAAGAACATCAGCAAGGATATGGATCCAAGTAATCCAATAGATTTAGTTTACCTTCAAAAAACTTTTATTGCACACCCAAGAATCCTGAGCAAAGTTTAGCAATCATGGGATAAGAAGGCATCAATAAGTTGTTACGGAACAGAAAGCACAGAATATGAATAAATGGATGGTGCTCATGATGGAAAGATGTAAGTAGGATCCTCCATGAATCTGTCCATAGTCTGATGCCTTTTAATTGGTGAACAGTATTGCCACACTTGCTGATGATGCAAAATTAGTGGAGGTAATAAAATGAAAAGGAGCGATGAAAAACTCAAAGGATATTTCTCAAATAGGGATATGGATTTTAAAATGACAAATGTAGTTCACTGTAATTGAGAGTAAAGTGATGCATGTTTGGGCAAAGTCCCAGCTTCACAAATATGCCAGAGTTGGCAGTGATCGATCAGAAAAGGGGATTTGGAGATTGTGCGGGATTGCTCAATGAAAATACTGGTGGTTGTGCCACTGCTGTGGAAACAGCAGGTTCCGTATGGGGGACGTTTGTTGTTTTTGTTTTCTATTTTATTAATATCTTGCATTTATTCCTGTATGGGATCCATACTGGGAAGCTAAAGGAATCTGAAAGGAAACTGCAAAAATGGAAATGCCTTTGTTTTGTTTTGTTTTGTTCTGTTCTATTTTGTTTCAAAATGTATCTCATTTTAAGAAGGATATAAACAAATTGGAGAAGGATCAGAGAAGGGCAACAAGGATGATAAATATGGAAAACTGTACGTATGAGGACAGGTTGAAGGACTTGAGCATGTTCAGCCTGGTGAAAAGACTGAGGGGTGACATGATTGCACTCTTTAAATATCTAAAGGACTGTAACAGCGAGGAATGTGAAGGTTTGTTCTTTGCTGCCCCAGAGGGTAGGACCAGTTCTAATGGTTTTAAGTTACAGGAGATGTTGAATGTTAGTTTGAGCATTAGAAGGAAATGTTGGATAGAAATGCTGTGACATTTGCCCCAGTTGAAAATCTATTTGATGAGCATGTGGGGAAACACATGGGGAATGACTTGGGAAGTCATGATGTAATCCCTAGGGGACATGTAGTAAGGTGAGTCATGATAAAGTGAAATCATGGCAAGGGGTTGCATCAGCCATTGTCCCTGGCTGATCACCTATCAGCAGTGTGTATAAAAGAGGAAATGAAATGCTTACTCTGAATCTGACTCTCAGACTCCGAACCTCTGTCTGAGTGAACCTCTGCTTGATGTGTCTATGATGCTGAATGTGTGACTGTGGATCTGCGTATCCTGTGTACAGATTAGATACTGCAACAGTGAAGATTAAAGCCTCCAGGTATTTTGGATGACAAACTCTGTGTGTATGAGTTACTCACCAGTGGGTAGAGGGGTCAGAGCTGATGCTGTATGTTACACTCTGCTGCACACACTTGTTGCTGTTTTGGAAGCTCTGCTATGTTTTATGCTTGCCTCTGGGACACTTTTTGTCTAGAGAGCAGCGGTTTGTTACCGCAGTTTTCTAGCCTGAACTTGAGGCATACCAGATATCATTTTGATATCAATAATTTGGCCTTCCTCACCTATTCCTTCCCGCATGCTTGTGAGGCCCCCGGACAAGCACGCAAACAGGCTCGGCCGCTAATCGCTGTAATATTCCAGACTAATACAGGCAGGCCAGAAATAGCCGTCCCGCCGCTTCAGGAGACCTCACGGCAAGTACCATATTATCTATGCATGCTACCTACAAAGAACTCCCTGCCCCAAGCAGGCAGCTTGACGAGCCAAATACTCCACTGTCAAGCACTCTGCGTTTGCATACTGGCTACCCTATTGACAATTCGGGCTTAACTCAATCATGCTAAATTCTGACCTTTCGGAGGCTTTGTCTCCAGCCTGAAACTCATTGTTTTCCCGAAGTACGGACTAGCCTACGGCCACATTTTCCGCTATAAAAACCCTGACTTTGAGAGCTTCCTTGGATCGCTCCCAATTTCCACCCGCCTTGCTGCTGCTTTGCTTGGCAAGCCTTCCCCTCAGTCCCACGTACTGAGAGCCTTCATATCCACGAACTCCATCTTTAGACTACCCAGGCTTCAGAACAGGTGTAGTATTACCCATACCAAAAACCTCCTCTAAAAATCCCTCTATCCAACTCCAACCTTTATTTCTCTAGTTATCTGTGTGAGTGTGCTGTATACATTTGTTTTATTGTATTGTAATAAAAACAACTATTATTATTTCACTTCTGTTTGCTCCTTGACTCGGCCTGACCCCGTAGACGCTGGGTAAAAGATCTTGCTCCGTTGCCCTGCCTCTCGCAGTGCTAACTTGTGCTCTTTGACTAATTTCCCCAACTTGTATAATTTGGAGAGCATTTAGGTGTCCCTCACGGGACATCCAGAAATCAGGTAACACGTTCCAGGGAGGATTTTGTGCTGGTGCTGTAAATCAATCTCCCGACAGGAAAATCTTGATAGTAAGAATGGTTCAGCAATGAAGCCCATTGCCCAGAAAGATTATGAGGTCTCTTACACCAGACATCTTCACAAAGAGGCTGGACAGCTACCTTTCTGGGGAAGCTTTCGCTGGAATTCTTGCGCTAAGCAATGGGTTGGATTCAGTGGCTTATGGAGTCCCTTCCATCTCTATGATTCTGTGATTTATACAAACCTGTGATACAACCATACTTGGAATATCTCCACAGTCCTAATAACTCTACATCAAAAAGAACACTGTAGAGTTGGAAAAGGTACAGAGAGAGATAACTGTCAAAGGGTTGGAGCAGGCCCCCTTTAGGGCTTTAGTGTTTGAGCTGGAGCAGCCACATTCAGTTGGACTGGCTCCAAGCTGTACAGCATTTCTGCAGTCATCTTCCTGTTCATTTCAGTGATCCCCAGCCCTATTCCAAACCATGGTATTTGAGCCTATCTAGTGGGAGTAGGTATTCTGGAATATTCATGTCTAATGCTTAGGCCAGTTCCCTACTCCAGAGGTCAGGCCGAGGTGTGAAAGAATTGCAAGCTGAGGTCACAAGAAAATCACTAGGAACCATTTAAAAATCATCCAGATCTATCAGAGTCCTGGGGTGGACCATCTTAATTGTTCATCTCTTGCTGTTCGATTAGCCAGGATAATGTCCTGAATTGCTGTTGTTTTCCCATTCATGGCCCTAATATTCAGCAGTAATACTTTCAACCTAAGCAGCAGCCTCTTGCTAACTATCTAACTTGCTAACTACCATCCCATCCCATCCCATCCCCCAACTGTTTTTCTCTATTTTTTTTGTCTATACCCCATAAAATACACTTCGTCATATCAGTATACCCCTATGAAAATTATTTCTGTCCTTCTGAGTATGTGAGTCAGGGATGAGCAACTTCAGAGAGTCTATGGGCCAATTTTCTGCCCTCAGACTCACCAGAGACCTCACAACTGCCTCCTGCAAGGACAGGCAGTAGCTGAAAGACCACTTCCATCCATCCATCCATCCATCCATCCATCCATCCATCCATCCATCCAACCACCACCACCACCTCTGCCTTATTTTAGACCAGTGGTTCTCAGCCTGTGGGTCCCCAGATGTTTGTGGACTTCAGCTCCCAGAAACCCCAGCCACTATGGTCAATGCTCAGGGCTTCTGGGAACTGAAGTCCAAAAACATCTGGGGACCCACAGGTTGAGAACCGCTGTTTTAGACATTTTAATCAAAACAAGGTTGAGGAGGGACTTGCACCTTTATGTTAACCTTAATATCTCTGTGTTTTAACAAGAACAGCAAGAAAAAAAAATGGGAACAGGGTCTTTTGACCTGCAGGTTGTATGCACCCTGCTTCTCAATATAATGTTTTAGGAAGTTGTTCCAGGTACTTTGAATATTAACATTATTTGACTACATCTTAGGTCTAGGCATTAAATGACAAGGAAGTGCTGTTGGAGGCTTTTACACATTGCCTTTCTTAGATGTAGTGGATTGGTAGTCTCTTCCTCATTATCCAGCTCTTGGCACCATCAGCTGGGAACTTAATGGATGGCAAGATCAACAGAGCGTGAAGAGCATATTTGTGCTTTGAACATTCTGGTTAAAGACTAAGTCTTGCCTTCATGAAGAACTTGCTCATTGGTTTTAGGCAAGGCACTGATTTTCAGTCACCATGTATATAAACTATGGGAGTAATATTGATTTAGCTTGCAGGGTTATTGTATACATTATTGTGATAATGTATGTGGAGTGCTTTGAACACTCTGTTGCACTGTACAAATACTAAGTAGCATGTTTGTTAGTTTCATTGTAACAGGAGATGTTCTCAAACAATTGCAGTTTCTGGACTTTACAAGAGATTTTGTCAGTCATTATTGTTCCATTCCTACATCACAGTTTTACCTAAATTTTAATTGCTCTTTGAGGATTCCACATTTACGTGACAGCGTCCTGTGAGTGTTAGTGAATATGACCCCTCCACTTTATTGACCCCCCCTCCCTCCTCAGTCCTTGAAGTTGGCTGGCTGGTTTGCCCTCATGGAAGTGGTGAGGCCGTTGAGAAAAGTAGACTTGGGTCTTGCAGTAACATGCTTTGATGGAGGGGAGAAAGCAAAAGATGTCAGATCTCTGGAGGACGCTACAGTTGCAGAACTAAATTATAGGTGACTTTGGTGCCCAAATGCCAAACTTTGAGTTGGCGTGAGCACATCATAAATCACAATCCCTTAGCCCAGAGATAATAGCCTGTCTCAAGTTCATGTGTAAATTGATCCCATACAGCTTTGTTGCTGTGATAAAAAGTGGAATTATGCTTGATGAATTGTACTCCCATCCTACTGTGAGTTTTACTTCTCTGGTAAAAATGAAAAAGTTACAAGATGAGGATGTTCAACACAAACATAAAATGGATTTTCAAATAATATCTGTGAATGTTCTGTCTATTTAATTCAGTATTCTCCTTTAGACAGAAGATGGTTCCTATTAGTTTTAACAAACTGTGTATTAGGACTGCTGAAGCACTTTTTTCCGTGTCTTTGTGCTCTTTCTTTAAAGAGATCTTTTGCCAGGGCTATTGAGAGACATTTTACTTCCTGAGGTGAAGAACAAGATGAGTTTCCTCTTGTTTCATGTATAGAAACTTATCAAACTGGCAGCTGAGTCTTATCTTGGTAATTGCAACAGGATAGCAACTTCTCCCATACCTGAGGGTAGGGACTACATAGAAAGCACACAACAGGCCCTGTGACATGCATGATAGCTCTTTCCTTCAACATCTTGTAAACCACTCCCCACTCCCAAACATCTTGCAGTCTAAGGCTGCTGCTTCACCTCTTTTTCATAATAGGGCCAGCCTCTTCTTTTACAACAGTGGTTCCCAAATTTTGGTCCTACAGATATTTTGAACTTCAGCTCCCAGAATTCCTGGCTATTGGCCAAACTGGCTGAGGCTTCTGGGAGCTGAAGTCCAAAAGATCTGAAGAACCAACGTTTGGGAACCACTGCTTTACAAGATTCCTGGTAGCTGTTAGTCTCTTTGTTCTCATTGGTTTACTTTTTAAAACCTGCCTGTCCCCTAACAGTAAGTCCCAGGAGTTGATTATTCACTGAGTGGCAAAATAGTCTGAATATTTTTCCCATGAAATTCATTTATGCCTTCTTCTATTATGTTATTGACCATTCCAAAATTGGTTTTGTACAGTGTGGCATTCTCAGAGATTAAAAGTCATGGGAGCAGTCAGAAATTCAGCAATCTGTAAAAATGGGATCTTCCCCCTAAACCTGTAGTTAGTTTAGTTAAGAACATTTTCATCCACTCAATCCATAATACCATTTTTGAAAATGAGAATCTATAGTGGGATTTTGAATTTACAAATTTTAACCATTTTTAAAAGTAGAATGCTATGCTAAAATTCCTATTTTGTATTTTCTTAATTCAGTTATCTTTTCTAAATCTCGCTTACTAATTTGGGCAGAGAAGACCCCAAAGAAGCCATATACTTTTATAGGCAAAAAGGGTGAGTGTAGTATAATGGTTTGAGTGTTGGACTAGAACTCCAAGAAACCAGAGTTCAAATCCCCACTCAGCCATGGAAATCCATTGAGCCATGGAAATCCATTGAGTCACTCTCTCTCACTCTAAAAGAAAGGCAGTGACAAACCTCCTCTGAATAAATTTTGCTAGGAAAACTCTAGACAGTTGCTGTAAGTCAAGGTTGACTTGAGGGCACATAATAACAACAATAGTATAGTCATATCAGCAGTTATTTTCCCACTGCACTGCTGTTCCGTTTCAAAAAAATTGTCCAATATATGCTGAAAGATAGACAGGAGCCCAGTCTTATTGGTAGTCCAAACCAAAATAAATTGAATCAATGAGATTCAATATGTTGACTCACAAGTCAGCAGATGATTCAATGACTCTACTGCAGTTGGAAGTAACAAATAAGAGCCATACTTGACTGGTTTGCAGAGAGAAGGATCAGCTTCTAGAACAGTGGTTCTCAACCTGTGGGTCCCCAGATGTTCGTGGACTTCAGCTCCCAGAAGCCCTGAACATTGACCATAGTGGCTGGGGCTTCTGGGAGCTGAAGTCCATGAACATCTGGGGACCCACAGGTTGAGAACCACTGTTCTAGAAGAAGTCGTTTGTACAACAGTACTAGTGCTGAGGCATGCTGCCTAATCAGGTGTGGGTCTGTCTGGACCCTAACACCATCTTCTGAAGACCTAATCAAATGAGAAAAAGGATTTTTCCAATAGTGGTGCTCCATTTATGAGATTCTCTTCTTAGATGGGGTTACTGGTCACCTGTGTTGTTGTTGTTTTTGTTGTGGTGTTTTTGACACCCCTGTGAAGACCTTTTTATTATCCTGGGATTTGATATGTTGATCTTTTTAGAAACTTACACAGCAGCTGTCCTCTGGTGCTTGTTTTTGTTTGTTTTTCCCCTGTGATTGTTCTGACACATTACAGATTTTGCATTGTTTTATTCTAGTTACGTATCTTAATAGTTGTAAGTTTTGCTATATAAACTGCCCAAAGAGCTTCAGCTATTGGTTTGCACAGAGATGCTGTAAGTGAAGAAATGAATAAAATGAAGTGAGAGGCAAGAGCAGAAAAATATTAATGATTTTCCTCTGGATATTCCCAAGGATTTGGTGAAAAATGGTCCCACTGAGCTGTGCAGTCAAAAAGAAACTAGTAACTATGGTCCAGAGGTGATTCACTTGCCAACTGGGTATATCTGCATGTTATACAATAACAGCCATCCATCAACCTGTAGTAACAGCTGGAAATGAGTATTGGCTTTGTTTCATTGGGTGTGAAATGTGGCTAGGTGGGTGTCATATGATAATGCCTCTTGAACATTTTGTGATGAACTCTTCTGTTTTTGTACTGCTTATTAGGTAAGCAGCAATGGTCTTTGACAATAATGGAAAAGAGACTGATGTCAGTGTCTCTCCTTTTGTTGCATCCTTTCTACTCCCTTCGATTCATATGTAATATAAATTACGAGAAACGTATTCAGGTGTAGCCATGTTGCCTGTGCACTAAAATATAGCAAAATCCAAAATCCACAGAAGAGCAATACCTTTAATGGCCAGCGGAAATGCATAAAATACATGATGCAGGCTTTCAAAGCTTCACTGGCTTCTTCATCAGGCAAAGATGTTAAAAATCATACAGGAAGAGAAGAGTGGCAGCGTTAAGAGTCACAGGTCTACATAAATTAAGAGGTATGTGGTTACATTGGGTGGTGATCAGAGAAATTGTTGCTTAAATAATCAGAATCTTTTTACTGAACCTAAATGCTAAATGGAGGTGTCTTTTCCTTCACCACACCCTCAAACAAACCCCCCATACTTTATATTTCTACTGTATTTTAAATTAGCTGTAATCCAGTTGTCATGAACAGTCAAGGAACTACACACTTCGTCAAAAGGAAAGGAGCATGGCTGCAAGATGCTGTTAACAGTCATCAATCCATTCACTTATTTCACCAGAGCAAATGAGCCTCTCTTGTTCATAGGGTGAGATTGATCTGTACAATGGAATAATTCTCTGGTTAAAAGGAACACAACTCACAGCACTCAGGGTTATATGTGACAACAGCAGATCTGTGTATTTAAATCTTCTGCAATCAGTTAGAAAGTGGGGAATAGCAGCCCCGTTTAAGGACCAAACTGTATGTGTTCATGAGAGGAATTCAGTATTCCCATTTTCCATGACTCAGGTATTTGCAACCCCTCCTCTGCCGCAGTGCTTTTCTCTGAGCTGAGCTCACATCCACTACTGGAACCCTGGGTGGGGGAGAGGTACCTGTGAAGAGATGCTATGTTAAGGTAATCCATGGGCATGGAAGAGTTGTTTCTTGCTGGTCCATTAATCCTTTTGGCCCCTTAAATCACACACACACACACACACACACACACACACCCCTCTATATTCTCTAGAATTGTGACTAAGCTGGGTCTATGATTCTCCTACTGTCTACTTTGATTCTCAATAGGAAAACAAAATTGTGTATAGACCTAAGTGTCCCTTTAAAATATTATTTATTACATTATTTTTCTATTTTATTTGTTCACTGCATTTCTGTACCATCAGACAGCTGAAGCTCTCTGGATCATTCAAAGAATTAAAACGACCTGGTCTTTAATCTGTTCTCTTGTAACTAAAGCTGAAATCTCTCAAGCTAGATAAAGTGAGGTTATCTACCTTCCACCCAAACAACAGGTGTCCATGAAGTAAAATATGGGAGAGATGGAATGAGATTGAAGAGAAAACAGATGGCTAATACAGAACAAAGATTTCTGATTCCTAGTTGGTGCAAAGATAAGGCTTCCCTCACCCCCCACTCACCAACACCTTATATTAGGCTGATAATCTAAAGAAAAGAAAGAAGTGAGTATGAAAAATTGTGAACTCAGGTCTTACAATATGTTTCTTAATTCTGAGTGCTAATGCCCCACACCCCTCATTTTTCATTTGACTAGTTAATGGATCTTGGTGGTCATATGAAAAAAAAAGATGTTGTTAAGTTTGGATACTGCCCAGACCTGCTCAAATCTCTTTTCATTATAGTAGTGATGTGTGCATAATGATTCATGCTAACGCAGTGAATTCTAACAGATACACAGCTAGAGATGGGAAGCTCACCACTGGTATGCTGGCTCCCATGGGATATGTAACAACTTTGTTATTGCTTACGTTCAAGCCCCTTTGAACTTATGACAACCTTAAGACAAATCCATCACAGAAATTTCTTGGCAGGAGAGTTATTCAGAAAGGGCTTGCCATTGCCTTCCTGTGAGGCTGAGAGAGTGTGACTTCTCCAAGGTCACCCAGTGGCTTTCCAGGGTCAAATGGAAATTTGTAATCCAAAATTCAAACCGGGACACCACACCACACCACATTACCATCTTTGCTAGATCTCTTTTTTGTATACATTTGTCCTCTGACATTGGATGGGGAAAGAACTGATATAGCACTTTTAGGAGCAAAGCTGAGCAAGACTATCTGAGTTTTAGTGAGTGAGCTATGTTTCCAAGCTGCTTAAGTTTAAGCAGATTGAAAGTACTAGACAACTCCAAAACTGGAGGTGTATTGAGCTGGATTACTTATGTATAATTTTCTCAATATTGCTTCATTCTGGTTCTTTTTTCTTTGTTTGTGGTGAGCTGAACAGTTCAGTGACACAAACATCTGGTTCTTACCCAGATTTCTGGTTTTGACATCTAAATGGAATGTAGGGGAAAAACCTTTGGGGTACTCAGTTGACAGATCAATGCATTGTTGATAGGAATAATTAGGTGTGTAATCACATGCTCAGTCAACTATTTGAAAAGGAGTGCTGTTAGTACTTGCCATTGTGCCCTGCAATTTATAATCATTGTCTGTTTCCAAATCTCCACATTGAAGTATTCAGTCTGCTGTGATAACATCGGTAGAAAAATGTGGCATTTTTTTTTGAGCATGTACAGTCCACTTTTCACAGCAGTGAGCTGGCTTAGCATACACAGTACATCTGTGGAGTTAGCTTGCCAGATGACAAGCTTTCAAGTAGTGGTGGATGTCATCAGAATAAAACTGATGTCATTGGTAATAGTAAAATGTTTGGCAGGATACCTTGTCTTATTGTATGATTCAGTCAGTTTTATTTTTGAGCATATTACTTGAATGCTAGATGTGCTTGGCTACATTCCCATTCCCAGAAGCCATCATTTTAAGTTGGTTCTGTTTGCAGTACAGAGTGTTTGCCTCTGGGTCCACATGGCTAATCCATTATGTTAGAGATACTAAAAGACAACATCTAACAAAGTGCTTTCTGAGTCAGGTTTTGACAAGTGAAGACATGGAGTGCTTGCATATGAATATGATAATGAATCACTCTGGAGAATCTAGGAATGAATGACAACTTCCATTCATGTATTTTTCTTGTGTTTTCAAAAGTAGCCTAGGAAATCCACAGTAGACCCCTTTTTAGTGTGTAGAAGTACATTTGAGGTCTCATATTGGACCAAATGACCTTAAGCAGCTACTTAAACATATTAATTGCCTGTCAGGGGACCAAGTAGAATCTCTATTCTGGTTAAAACTTCTGAAACAGTGAGAGAACAATCTGTATGTGTACTGTCTTTCTCTAACACTCACATACATGTCTCTTACGGAATGGGCATATTTAAATATCACGAGTCAGCATGTGCTAGGATGCTGTTTATAAATAGTAAACCAGGATTCTTGTGGAACCTTGGCTTATTATGGGGTGCAAATCAAGCAGGTGTATGAGCCAGATGCTCCATGCCAAATTCTGATCACACAGAGATTTCAAGCACACTGTTTTGTCTTCCCCCCGAAATACATATACAACCACCACAAGGCAAGACATTGCATGATTGGAGCCTCCATTGTGGAATAGGCTTACCTGTTCTCAAAGAGAAAGAGGGCAGTGAGCGATAGCATCTGTCACTCAGTCTCAATGGAGCAGTGTTTATTCTGTATTTCCCCCACCTGCTGCCTTGTCTCTTTCACTCTTTCCTCTTTCACTATTATAATACATAGCAGAGTAGATCAGGATTTGTCGTAAAGTTTCACTAGCATATTACAAAATAAAATGGCTTAAAGTGATTTTCATTTGCAGCACTGAACTGTTTCAAATACTTTAAACCAGCCTTCTCCAACCTCATTAGAGATATATTAGACCATGGCACAGGCCACATGAGTCCCTAGAGGGCTGTTTTGGTGGTCACCAAGACCACCCAGGGTCCAAAAAAAATTGTTCTGAAAAAAGAGGTTTCTGGATTATTATTTTTTACCCCAAATTTCTTGGGCGTATGAAGGTATTTTTCCTTATTTGGGGAGGGAGAGGGGAGGCCATTTCAGGCCGAGGGGAGACCTTTTTTCTAACAGGAAGTAAACCAGGGGTTGACTTCTGGTCTTCCTCGTGTAGTAAAGAAAAAGGCCTCTGCTGTGCCTAAAATGGCCCACAGTGGCAAAAAACATGAAATTAAGCCCCACATCTCTTAAACTTTTTTTTTTTTTTTGCAAGAGGAGTAGAGCCATCCTTTAAAGTCTTCTTGGGGAGCACAGTGTCCTGTTAATGTCCAACAGTTCCCTACCCTTAGACTATGGTTACCATCATCCCAATGAGCATGGTCAGTAGTCCTGCTGGCTAGGATGATAGGAGTTGTAATCCAGTATATCAAGAGGGAAGCTAATTGTGGAAGTATATCAAGAGGGAAGCTAAATGCTTTAGATACTTTTGTGAATAGGCATCTCCCTGCATAGTCAAAGTGTAGTTCAGTTCAGAGAACAGGAAAGGATTAGATATCATGTACAAGGGCTGGGCTCTGAAAGGTCTAAGGAATTGAAAGCTTGGTCTCTGTTGAAATTGGTTAGTTAGATCTCATAGTCTGAACAGCTTTCAAGGCTTTTATTTGTGTAAGGCTTTAGATGGAGGTGGAGGAAGGGGCCTAAGGTCACTATGATCAGACATTTTAGCACCAGCGTCATGAAATCCTACTGCTGCCTTTGACACAGGGAGGTTCTTCCACCAGGTGCTTCTCCTTCTTGAGCTGCACTGAGCAGTACTGAGAATGTCAGAAGCAAGTACCAAACTCGTTGTGAAGTTCCATTCTTTTTAATGGAGCTTGCCAAGAGAATTTTCAGTAGATCAGACCTTGGTATTCAAACATGCCTGTCATGCTTTGGGCTGAACTTGCTGCCTCACTTTGTTTTCTGATAGGACTCTACGATTCAGTATGAATACTAAGTAGTCAATGCAATGGGAAACGAGTAGTCAAAAAGGAAGGTTGAGGTTAGAAGCCCTAGAAGGAAGGTTTTGAAAAAGTTAGAGAGATATAAACATTAAGATTTGTACACTGCCTAGATGAGGTCCCTGGCGCTCAGTATCTAGAACAGCCTCCCAAGGACAGTGCATCTGTCTCAGTTGCCTCTCACCTGTTAATTAGTAATGCAGACAGCTCAGTTTCAGTAGACCTTTCCGTGGCATGGGCTAAGGAGACTGCAGTTGTGAACTGTTTTATATCCTTGATGTTGTTTCCTTGTTTGTGATCCAGCGTGACTTTATTTCATATAGAAAGGCAGGACAAGAAGGCTAGAAATTCATAAGGAAGCCACTGGAGAGTCTGGTAAGTTCTTCAAGCTCTCATATACAAGTACTGCTCAGAGGTGTTGAGCACATACTAGGTAACCTGTTTCAGTAGATGATATAAATGCATTCATTGGTGTTCAGGCAGCAAGCTTATGAGGTGGGGGGAAAAAGAGAGAGCACATGTATCTATTTAAGCCCTGCTGCTGCTGCTTACCACATGGATCCAATTTAATGCTACTTTCTATGAGAATATGTACAAGGGAAATAAAAAGAAAAAAAACAGCAAGGCAAGAGGAACTGGCTGCTAACTGCAGATTGATTGTGAAGTTTATAGGTTGTTTCCTCAATAGTGCCAAATCAGCACCTTATGTACAAAGTTGTGAGTGATCTGAAGAAAGTCCTAATTAAGCCCAGGGTGGTATTGTGGATTTATAGGGGCACAGCACAGAAGCTTTCTCTCACCCCCTAGCTTGTATAACACATACAAGAGAGCAAGCCTGCTGCCAAGGCGATATTTGTGTGGCATCATAAAATATCTTTTACAATCCAGTCCCGCATGAGAAAGAATGCGAAAGTGAAGTTGTTTCCAACTTCATAGTTTGCAAAGCTGCAGCTAATGTGGATCTCATGCAGTGATGATCAAATGTTTTACATTTTGGCGGCTTGTTTCTTAGGGTGGTAACTGTCACATGGGTGTCACACCTCCAAATGTCAATTTAGCATACTCTTTCTAGTGCTCTTCCAGTATTGCTCCGCCTCTCATATTAGGCATATGAGTGTAGGCTACTTTTGTCTAAAGTTAAGTGGTAGATCCTATAAGGAGAGTTTTGCTATCAATCAGACAGCTTGAGCTAAGCAGAGTGCTCAGGCATTAATGTAAAACAGAATTTGCTGATGTTCTGGAGGAGTGTTTCTTTTTCGTGGTCTCTGTGCCTCACACAATGGGAATCTTTGCGCATGCGCACTAGCTTGGAAAGTTCCAGAGCTGAGCAGCTTGGCGGGAACCCCTCTCACATCCAGTATTGAGCATGCTCAGTCCTGCCAAGCTAATGGTCTCTCCTCAGTTTCTTTCCGTCCGCTGACCTGTTCTCTTCCAAAACTATAGTAGCATGAATTTGGAATACCTGTTTGTACTCTGTGGACTTTGTGGAACATAACTGCCTTTTTTAAAAAGGACCAAAAATACAAAAATATTCTTCATGTTAGATTATAATTAAATCTAAAGCAGCTCTTGCCAGAGACAGACAAAAACCAGCCAACAAGATGCTTGCTTTGGCATAGGGCCTGGCCAGCTATGCTTCTGGAACTCCAAGATGAGTTCTGCGCTGCATTATCCTAATAAAAAATGTCACTTGTTGACACCTTACATGTTATTAGCCATTATGGAAGACTTGACTCAGCAGACCACCCAGGACTGCTTCATGACCTCATGGGAATGCCCACTGGGTAAAATATGTTTTGGTGATATTGTCTCTTTCAGTAATTTTGCCAGAAGACCTAGAGGGACTGAGTCATTACTAAACCACCACCACCTGCATACCCTTCTTGTTTTGTGTAATGATTTTTACATTGAGGAGTGCTACAGAACTGTTCATGGCACTCACTGCATGGAGTAATAAAGTCACAGAAATGTATTGCAAGCAACAATAAATATAAAATCAAAAGTATAAGATTTCTCCTCCCACCCCATATATGGGTCAACAGATCCTGCACTGAATCTCTGTATGTCTTGCCATGTCTTTTGAGCTTCCAGTACATTTGGCAAATTCCCTGGTTGTCACAGCAGCCATCAACTGCTAAACCAGACCTGATTAGGTATACTTGTTGTGTGTAATATCTTCCAGAAACCCAAATCTAGAGGATCGCCAGCTCTAAGACAGGATTCAGTTAAGCAACAAGGTATTCTGCTACTGTAAGATTTCTAGAATGCTACAGGTCTCTAATGTGAAATATATTCAATTCAAACAATTATTTTGGAGCAATATGTGCTACCTTATAGAATCAAGAAAGGACTAGTTGGTGTATAACAGGCTGTCGACATCACCCCATGCCAAGTCATCGTGGCTACTTCTCTGTCAGCCATTAACCTATAATTTAAAATCACCAGATAAAGGGCTGGAAGTGCTGCATTTCACCATGTTTGCAGATTGGATGCTAGGCAAGTGTTTGTCATCCATACCTTCTCTTGCAGCTGAATTCAGGGCCAAAGCTCCACTTGAGGTCTTGACCTCAGTTATCTAAGCTCCTTTTCCTCCATTACTTTAATCATTGAGTCCTAAATAATTGATGGATAGCCTGTAATTATGGGTTCTGTTTTAGATTTCTTCAGACTAGTTCTTGTGTGCTGAACACTGCAAATTCTGATCTCCCTCCCTTGTCATCCCCCACTCCTCTGCAGTACATTTGATTTCACTCAATTTGCATTTTCTGGGGCTAAAGAGAATAGAAGACCACAATTTCTTGGCACTCTCACTACTTTAGGTGATGGAGGCTTTGGGTTTTTTTTTTCCTCGTGCTTTCTCTCTCTCTCTTTAAGTATAGGGTTAACTTCCCTCAACATGCTTGATTTATAGACAGATAGCAAGCTTTGAAAGTCAGCAGTGCTGGCACTGTGTAAATCAGCCTTCCTTATTTATAGTTTCAACAGGAAAAGGAATTATTTCCCAATTCTTTAAATTTCTTTCCGAAGCAATCGACCACCCTGTCCTTTGGTTTAAAGCTGTGTAGCTTTACCACAAAAGTGTGGTGAAGGGGGGTGGAGTAGGAGGCCTGGGATTGCTCTGCTATAAAAACTCCAGATTGTATGTTCTTGGACATTGACTTTAGAATAGCTTCCTTTAAGCCCACACAAGAGATGGCCTGTGTCTTTGGCTTCCTCTCCCCCCCGCTTTCAAACAATCTCTGACCTCTTAAGAAAATAAATAAAAGATAAAGCAAGGCCCCTGGAATGCTGCAGAATAAGTATACATTTTACTCTCTGTTGTTTTCTGCTGGGATTAGTTGTTTACAATGGAGGAATGGGGGAGGGGAGGGGAGGGTTGCAGCCTTACTGAAATTAGAAGCATTTTAGAGTCATCTTGTTAGGTGGTCTCTGCTTTAAAGACTTAAATCCTTGTAATCTACCCCCTCCCCTTATGCCTTCTTGGTCATCACTCGTCCATGGGCCCTTTCTTTTTTGAAAAATTGTCAGTCTCTCCGCCCTTCTTTCTTATTAACCACACCTGGGCAATACATTAACATATCTGAGCATCTGATGGCTATGCCTGTGTTAGCGCTAAGAACTGAGCTAAATCCCCTCCTTAGAATGCAGAAGATAGTTCAGCTGATTGGCTTTTTGTTGATTTTTCAAACACATTCAGATTGTAATTTTAGTCCTAAATCAGACATTTGGTAGTGCCATCAATTTTGTGTTTTTTGATTTTCACTATGAAAAATTTAAAACACTGGGGGGAAAACCGTACATTGCAAAAAGAAAAAAAAATGCAGTGATTACTCCTGAACTAGAATGGACCTGTATAAATATTTACATCAGTATTTATGTTTACAGTTCCAAGATTCAGTAAAAAGATGCTGTATTTTGTTGGCTCACTTTCCCAAATTTTACAATGTAATGTGCCATCTTTGCCAAGCCACACTTTTATTACTGGTTTTTGCTCTCCACTATTTCTCAGGAAATAACAACTTGAAGTCACACAACCACGATAACAACAAAAAACAATCTCAGGAGCAGGGAATAAATGAGAAATCAAAAAGTAATGGTAATCTCTTATCACACCACCTAATAAAATGAATGGCTCATTCCTTTTCTACCCATCCATCCAAGATCTGCTCCATAAAGTCACCTCCACCAGCTCTCTGGATCTCAGTGTGCTTAGGGGCTGGGAGAATCGTTTCAACTAGTGGTGTCAATTCCAGTGGCACGCAGACATCATTCGAAGGGCAATATGTGTTACTACCAATATGAAACATCAGCATAGAGTGGGACATGACTCCAGCCTTTGTAAATAATTTTATTGTATGTGTTATTCTGATTGTTGCATGTCAGATTCCAAGCATATCTTCTTGGTTAAAGCAATGGGAAGTGAGCCAATGAGATTTTATCATGGGGCTCCTGCAGACTGGTGGTTTGTACCAATTTATGTCACATTGTTTAATCATGCTTCTTAATGTTTTGCCATTCAAAAGCTCTCCTAATCTTGTTTTTAAGAAAGATGGCACATTTTCTTTTCATTTGTGGGCATATTATTAGGGATGTGGATTGTGCTATTAGAGGTGGGTGTGCCCAACTCCTTCAGATCCCCAAGTGTGTTTCCCGATTGTTAGAATTCTCACATAGTCTTCTCCTGTTTCTTTCTCAATGCCTCCTTAATATTTTTTTTTTAAATCTTGAGTGGTATAGTGGTAAAGTGGTAAACTATAATGGGGCTGTGGCTGTGTTTGTTTCCTGAATTTCTCGACTCCAATAGAGAGTCTCTAGTGCCTCATTTCACATAGACAGCAAGTGTGTACAAGCAGCTCCTCCCAGGAAACAAACATAAGAATAGAACCGTTACAATCTACCACTTTAGCACTGTAACTCCAGATTTTTTTTAAAGCAGTAGGCTCCTGTGCTTGGAAAGATTGAACTTAAGCACACATTAGACAAGCTGAGAACTTAAGTGGAGGAAATCTTCTAACAGCCTTCCCTTGCTATTTTAATCCAAGCTGAAAGTGACTAGTATGTTGAGGCCATGATTTTTGTGAGCAGAAAAGTCTACTGCTAAGGCAGTAGAGAGATGGTTTTTAAAGAAGCTATAAGTGTTAAAGCACACATGGGAAGAGAGAAGGACAGAAGTAGGAAAGGGGATAGAAATGTTTTGAAAATAGGGAGCAAGTGACAGATTTGAAACATCTACCTACTTCATTTGTCGCCATTCATGTGATAACCAAATATATCTGGTTTTGTTTTTAAAACCTCACTTTTAGAGTAAGAAAAAACAATTCAGAATACTGTGGAAAGAAAGGGAAATAGCCCAAAACATAATGATTGGCAACCCATCATTTGGATCCTTTAAAAAAAGTAGGATGTGTCCATTTCTGACACATCTGCTCTGTACAGAGAGCCTACTGTGTTGTTTTCTACCATACCTCCAGATTTCTCCGACTTAATTGAGTCTTCTCTATGTACTTTCACCTCTCATAGCAAAAGATACTGGACCTTTCTCTTGGATTCTGCGAAGAAATTTCTTGTTTACCCACAAATTTTTTTTAAAATCTTTTTTGCCAAGCTGATGGTATCTCTAGCTGCCCTATTTTCAAAGAAAAAGGAATGAAATACCAGGAATATGTTAATTTTAAGTTGCAAAGGAAATTATCTCAATCAGTGGCACTTTTAAATTCATCCATTTCCTGAATCTTTCAGATTATCTTTCTGTTTTGTAATTTCTTAATTTCTGCTAGCTTTTTCTAACAGCTCTCTGCCTTTTTTTAAAAAAAAATTCTTCTTGCATGCTGAGACCTAGCTGAACTTCTGAAACAAAGCTTTAGGAACTGAGTTTTTTGGAAATAATATGCAGTATAGTATAAACATAACCAAATTAGCATATAGCAATGTTCTCCAGTTACTATATTTGTTTCTTTATGTCCTACCTTTTCCTCAGCAAAAAGTAAGACCAGTATAGTACACTGATAAGCCTTTTCCTTGTAAACAATTCTTAAAGGCCTATCAAAATTTTTAAAAGTCTACACTACCAACGGAAGGGCACCATGGAGGAATTCCCATCTCATGCCCACCAGATGCCCACATACTTACCACTGGTGTAGTCCAGCACATCTTGTGGACACCAGGTTGAGGGAGACTGGCATAGAGGCTGATTTTGTGTTCATATTGGCCAGTCTTTATCCTTTTAGTGTCTTGCAACTATCTGTTAGTGTGAGCTTCTCAGATTTTTAAAGTCTGAAGACATCCATTTCTATAGTGCTGAAAAAGTGCTTTGCTGACTAGTAATCTAGTCCTCATTGTAGCCCCTTTTTATAGTGTATATTTGCATAGGTGGGGTCTATCAAATCTCTGTTACAAAGGCTAGTAGAATTCAGTATTTGTGGTGTTACAGAGATGTAGCAATTGGAACTGGAAATCAGGCTACCACAAAATGAAATGTTTATCATAAAAAGAAAGCATCTTATTTCTAGCACTGTAAACTTGGTTGTGGGGAGGGGACAGACAGGAGATTAAAAAGACATAAATGCAAAATTCTTCTCTTGGCTGCCTTTATGATCTGATTTTTAATATACACACAAAAAGCATTTGCAAGTGATTTCCACATGACTGTATTACATCTGTCAGTGTATGGAAGGAACACCCACAAGATGTGTTTTACTTCTTCAGTTTGTTTTCCACTCCTGTGGTAAAGCTAGCCAAGCTTCTCTATTGTGTGGCAGGGCCATAGTGGGAGATGAGAATTATCAATGTGCACTTGAAATCCTGAATGTAATGATTGAATTTTAAAATGTTTCCAGCCCTGGATGCTTTTGTCATTCTGGAGCCAGAAAACACATTACCCTACTTCTGTTGGCATCCAGATTTAGATTTCTGCTCTTTCAACCAAACACATGTTGTGTGCAATACAATGTCTTATCCAAATTGTTAGAATCAGGAGAAGAAAGAGTATTACTATAGACATGGCCCATGAAGTCCTGGGCCTGATCAGCTCCCCAGAATTCTTGTCTGTTGGTCTCAGTGGGAAGGTGTTTTTTTTTTAAAAAAAAATTCTTATGTGGAGGTGATTTTCTAGGAAGATTCCAGCTGGGGAGGGAAGCATTAACCCTCTACTCTTCCCCCCCCACACACACACACACAGCAGTTAAGCTTAACTCATCCATTTAACTTTTTTTCTAATCTTGATTGCATGGAGTGGGCAGTCTTCCTCCAGAAGTGAGGGGAAGAGAGAAGTAGGGGAAATAAGGAAGGGACAGAGCAGAATTTGGAGAAGTTGCATATGGGACCACAGTTCCCAGATTTCCCCAACTAGCTTGAGGATTCTGGGGGCTCTAAGGCCACAATGTGGGACAGAGTAATGTGAGGGGTGAAGAGAGAAAAAATTAATTTTGATGGGGAGCCCTTAACTAGATACTCTGACCCTTTCCACACGGGGTAAAAAAAACGGCTTAGGGCGACCTCACCCGGAGGTCGTCCACACCGTGGGGTGCTCTAGGGCAGTTTGAAAAGTGGAGGTTCCACACCTCAAACCGCCCTTGCGCAGCCGCAAGGGGTGGCGCGGCGTGTTTTTTAAAAACCACATTTCATGTGGTTTTTAAAAAACGTGAGCTAACCCGTTGCAGTGCCCCGCTTGAAACTGCCTGGGGGCGGGCTTCCGGCTGGTGCGCTGCCCTGATTGGCGGAGTGCCACCGGAAGTCAGCGGCCGCCATTTTGGGTGCCGCCAAACGCCGCCGAAATTCGCCAGCGTGTGGAGCGGCGAATGCGCGCTCCGCACGGGGACGGAACACCCCGCTTCCAGGTAAGCTCCGCCCTTGCGTGTGCCATCCCGTTTCCCCATCCCCCGTGTGGAAAGGGCCTCTGTGTGTTCATGTGACTCCTCTTGCCCTGTGCTGTGGGGTGTGTGTCCTGCAGATTTTATGCAGATGTGTGTTTCTAAGGGTGTGGGCCTCTTTCAAGTGCTAAGCAACTTCCCTGAGAACTAGAGGTCACAAAATGCTGATATAGCTTTTGAGTTTCATCCTTAGGTTCAGAATTTTAAAAGAAACAGAAGAAAACCTGAGAAGTTTTTAGATACCTCACAAGTGCTGTTTATGATGAGTTATTGTCCTTACGGTGATCATTCATGAAGGTCTTTGCACACCCAATTAGACCAATTGTGGCCCTGTATGAGGTTGCATCAAAATGTACTGTAGAAAGAGATTACCCCCTGAAGATACAAAAGACAGCCGTTACTTTACGTCTCAAGAACCCTAGTATCAGTGATAGAAACGTGTGACAAATCACCAGTGAGTAGGGAGAGAGGGAAATGCTCTGTTTACTTCCTGGCATGTATTCTGAAGTCACTTGGAGCCAAAATGCAGAGAAACTTTCAGGATATGTCTCTTGCTCTGGTAAAGTTTAGAAAGTTATAACTTTGCAGTTTGCTATGATGGTAAAGTTAGGGTGTTGTAAAGGGGCTGTGGCTCTGGCGGGGGGAGTGATTTTTTAAATTTATTTGTTTGTAACATTCATGTGATTCGCTGGGGGAAATATACAACAGCACTAGCTTTCCTCTGTGTTAAACCAATGGATTTTAGACACTTTTAAAAAATCCCACATGGGAGGGTGGCCAGTCTTTATACTACTATGGCTGTGCAGCAAATGGAGCTGTTGGAAAGGAAGCAGCTGTGTCAGTGCCCCAGGAACAGGGAGCAAAGGGAGAGAGCTGTCTATAGAGCCTTTCCCCCTATTAACATCTCAATAAGAGGCCTTGCCAAGGCAGTCTGAGCTAGATGACTCCATCATGCATAACTGTAGCTTTCCTGTGCAAGAAAGGAAAACAGTTGAGCTTAGAGCAAGGAAAGTCCTGCCTGCTCAAAATGTTCCCCTTTTCATACCGCAGGCCTGCTTCTCTCTGAACCCTATGATGTCTTAGGGAGTTGAATTCTTTTCAACAAGAGGATTGTCAAGTCAGCTTTGACTGCAGAAGCTCAGTTTCTGATTGTGTGACTGAGATGGGAATTGGTCTCCTTAGCAACCCAAGGCATTATGATTGTATCCCTGTGAATTTTCATTAAGTCCAGTCAAGGTCTCTGTCTTGATATTTGAAGCCTTCTGTGCGTCATTAGCTTTACAGAAGGTGACCTGCCTGCCTTGGCAATCGTGTTCCCCTGGAGCAATGACTGTGGCAGCCAATAGGGGGAAGACTTTCCCAGGGTCTAAATCTACCCTGTGTACACATTTAAAACGAAGGGAACTTTAGTGCAAAAGGTCTAGATCTAATTTGTGTGAATTTTATATTTCAAATGATCTTAGTAGTTTCTTTAACCAGAAAACACACACTTCCTAACTGTACAATAGTAATAGTAATTGAAAGATGGGGACAAAAAACATTTCACAGATTCATTCCAGCCTGTAAAATTTTTTGCTGGTGAACTGGATAGAAAGTCACTGCAAGTTATCCTGAAACATTTTCTGGTTTCTGAGTTGCTGCACACAGTCAGTGCTTTCTGCATTTTCAGAAAAATTGTTTGTTCTCCCCTTCCATGAGGACTAGAAACTCAACATTATGCTTTACTCATATGACATGATGAGATCCTATCTGCCTGAGACTTAATTTTTCTATACCACTTTAGGCTCAAGCAAAAAGCCTGTCATCTGGCTTTGTTTTGATATGTCTGTAGGAAGGATACCCATTTAATTCCAGGGAATATTTGTAGTGTAACACATTGATTCTCTTAATCCTTGTTTGGTTTGATGGTGGATTTTCATGAGATAGGGAAAGGAATAACTTATGTATAGGATTTGGACAAAGTAGCATTAGGCTTTGGTTCTTTGTCCTGTTTGTAAACTATTACATTAAAAACCATCCTTTTGCAAAAGCAATGGGCAGAAGAATTTCCCTTTCACTGTTTGGGCTATATCCTTGTTATTTTAGCAAACTGTGTGCAAGGTTGTGCCAATTGAGAATCCCTGAACCAAAGAGCATTCCAGGCTTTATTTCCTGGGCTTTTGTTGGTTTAACATAGCAGAGTATTTGTGTGTGCATGAATACAAAGTCAGTGGCAATATTTACCTTAATACAAAAGGGCAGGGGGAGTTCTGTAAGGCAGAAGAAACTGCAAATAGAAAAGCATCCTGGATGTGAAAGGTGGCAACTGTCTTGTCTTTATCCTTTTGTGTGCCTCCTTTGTGACATCTGGCAGTAAAGCTCTGTCATAGCAACTGAGCATCCAGGCTGGGAAAAAAGGGGCTGGGATTTTCAGAAAGGCAGGTTATATGTCCCAGGTCTGCTCAAAGGAAGCTGCCTTATAGCATATCAGCCTATTTGCCCATCTAGTCCAATATCATCCACTCTGAGTAGCAGTAGCTTTCCAGAGACTCTAGACAACGTTTTCCAAATCACCTGCTATTTGTTCTGTTTTTAAAATGGAGGTCACACCTTCTCTCTACAAATTATGTGCTCTAAGATTGAAATATGGCTCTGTTTCTGCTCCATCATTCCCTGATGTCCTTGGCTGAAGCGGTAGCATATTATTATTCTTGGTCTAATTTCCAGCAGAATTTTAAATGCACACTTTGTTTTGCTTCTAGGTGCAGCCTACAGAACTGTGTTGTGTGCCATAATGCAGTGATAGAGAAAGGAGCTGACATCAAGGATTGTTTGATCGGAAGTAATCAACACCTGGAATCCAAATGTAAGTTAAAGAATTTCTTGTAATTTAACCAACAATAGCTAAAATTCCTGATCCATCATCACTCCCAGATTTGTCTTTTCCTAAACTGAGGAATATGCGAGTGTATAAATTATTAAAAATCAGTGGACTTACACAATGGTTGGTAAAGTAACTGCTTGAAATAAGAGTTGTTTAGGATCCCGCCCTAAATTAAGACAGTAGTAAAACTTCCATTGGTCCTGTTGTGAATAAAAGCTATCCTTAAAAAGATGGCAACACTTAGACCATGCATAAGGTATTAGGTAGCAAAAGAGATTTTAGCTAACTGCTCTCTGTCATGTGCTCTGCCTATTCCAAACCTGCACTGCACCAACTAAAACAGGTATGATTTCGTGGGATGAATATTCAGAAACATGCAGCAAGATCTGGGGGAGGGTCACACCATAGGTTGAAGCTGGTGTTTAGAGAGTGATCAACTGCATATCTATCACCTCATCCCTTTTTTACTGTCTGTTTTCGGGTTCTTAAACGCGCAAGGCACCAATCTAAAATTATAATGTGAATTATGTGAAAGAAAAGATGTAGTCCTCATCAGCCTCATTTCAAACATAGGATCCATTAGAAATTGTTCATTGCAGTTCAAGGGATTAGTACTACAGTTTCAGTAACTGCCCCTTCTGGATTGGTAAGCACAAACTGGATGAAGGATAAGTTGTCTAAACTATCTGCTTAGCACATTAAAATGAATCAGGGAGATTTGGCAGCTTCTTGGCTTTGGGTGTGGGGCTGTGACGAAAGCATTCCATTAAGTGGTTCATTTGTGGGGGAAATGGATGGCCTGCCTTTTTCTTCTTCTCAAGCTGTGTGATTTTCAAGTCTCAACTGTCTGTAATGGAAAGGTTGGCTTGGTTTATGTATACACTGTTTATAACCCCAGATGCAGAAGTGTTTACACTGTTTTTTGTCATTTGATGTGTATACAAATGCAATTGGTTCTCATGGGTGTACACAGACACCGTGCAGGGTTTTTGATAATTATTTATCGTTTTGTTTGGATGTTTAAACTACCATATCCACAAGAATTTGGCATGGGTTATACTTTAAAACAATAAGAAATGAACTCCACATTAAAAGAATTTTATTATGCTCTTTCCTAGCCACACATGGTTTGCTCAGGCTCAGACTTTGATCTCTTTACAGTACAGAATAACAGTACTTCAATGCCACTTTAACTGCCATGGCCATTCTACAGAATCCTGAGATTTGCAGTTTGATGCTCAGTAAAGCTGTTGGATAGGGAATTCTATATATGGCATGAACCTACAAATCCCAGCACTCTACAGCAGGTGTGGACTGATTTTGAGGCCCCAAGGCTGCCAAGGGTAAAAAGAAAAAAAAATAGAAAGGTACCTCAGACCATATCCTGTTGCCAAAAAAACCCAGTATCTCCCAGACTTAAAATGGCCAGGGCCCCAAAATTCCAGTATTTCCTATATTATACAGAGAAATTGAAAGAGAAGACATTTTGAACATAGAGATCTATTCTAAACTACAATATATCAAATAGCCCTTGGGAGTCAGAAACCTTGTTAGCTGTTCAGTTCACTGCATGACATTTGTATAATAGCAATTGTACATCTGGAAAATCTTGGAAATTTGGGATCTGGGCCCCCAGAATATTGCAAAAATGCTCCCAGAGGGCATTTGTGGCAAAAAAACAAACCAAAAAAACTGATTGATTGATTGATTGATTGATTGATTGATTGATTGATTGATTGATTGATTGATTTTGTGAGGGGGTGCAGCCCTCCACAGTCTCCTAGGGGGCTAATGCAGCAGCCTGTCTTCCAATAGTTCTATAGGATGAAACTCTAACAATTGGAATATAATTGCATAGTGTGAAAGGAATGGTTGCTGGGGTGTGAGACCTCCAAAGTGAGGCACATCCTCCAAGAACACTTCCGATTGGCTTTCCATTGCACCTCCTTCAAGAACAGCCTTCTACATTCCAATGGCTGTTTGGTCTGATATCTATATTCTTGCTTCAGTCAGATGTAGCACTTCATGCTGCTATCATCTGAAACTTTTTTCTCATCCCCTGGGAGTGCAGCTTGTTTCAACTGCTGCTGCTGCTGCTGCTGCTGCTGCTGCTGCTGCTACTACTTTAAAGTTGAAGAAACTGGAAGAGTAATGTATTTTCACCTAACCCATTGATTGCAGCGGTATCTTTTAGACTTAGTATATAGAACACTAATTCGGCAAAACACATCCCTTGCCTAATTGATCCAATTGCACAAGAATTCTTACAGCTAGGAGGCAGGTTTTGCTGTCCATTTTCATTCTTTTCTGCTATGAGCATAGATTGCAAACTTATCTGGAGCCTGTTTTACCAGGTGTGTGGAAGAGTGAAAAGGCTGACATATTTTGGATGGCTGTGTGGCTTCTTTCCAGTTTGCTTTGGGGCTAACATAGGCTCTCTTGTGACCCAAGTGCCAGCCAGACAATCAGAGAGGAAAGTTGGTCAGCTCACAGCAGAATTCCCCAGATGGATGTAGAGATAGAAATCTCCTTTCCAATCAACTTGGGGAACATGAAAGCTGCTCTGCCAGCCAGTCCTGCATCTGTTCGCCTACAGTTTTCCACCACTTTCTCTCTCTTGGCTTTGGCAATGTATGTGGATTCATATGACATTATATATTGCTTAGGGGGCTTTACTGCTGTTTGCATCTTTCTTTCTTTATCAAAGCTTCTGTGGCTTGTGATTTTGATGGTAGGCTGAAGCCATTTTGCAGGAGGGGAGGAATCTGTGCACCTCTCTTTGGGGATACTCTTAAGGAATGTTGCAAAAGGAGTCTCCCAGGAACATGTCCAACTTAGAAGGCCGTGATCTTTCTCACATGGCAAGGGAATATGGACTGGCTCATACTTGTGTGAGTCTCATTTACAGTCATCTGACTTAATTCACCCGGGAGGCAGACTAGAGTGAGGAGTTTATCAGTCAGTAAGCAGGGGTATTTATTTATTTATTTGTTAAAATGTTTATATCCTACCCTGTATCTGGAGATCTCAGGGCAGCTTACAGTAAAATCAAAGTAAAGTAATAAATAAGAACAAGTTTAAAAGATAATTAAAATCATTAAAAATAATTAAATATGTAATATATTTAAATAGATTGTCCAGTGGGTAGGCCATATGCTGCACCAAGGTGGTAACGCTTGAACCCCATAAAGTTGTGGCCAGTTCAACTCCAAGAAAGTGTTAGTGCATTGCCCACTAGTCTAGCAAATGTAGCCCACAGCATTTGCTTGTTTGTGTCTCCCAGTCATACCAACAGATAGTTATTCCCCCTCTTCATTTACCCATATGAATTGCATATTTTATGAGTTCTTACTCTCCTTCATCTCTTTCCCTGCTTTGGAAAGTGCTTCTCAAATAAAAAGGCATAAAGCATCAATACTTTTTATGGGAAATTCAGCCTCTTCCCTGACTCTACCGCAACCAAGATATATCTAATGTGGTCCACAGTGAGAATCTCAACCCCTCGCTGTTGATGTTTAGTGCTGGAAATCAACTGGACAATCACTAGTTTATACACACAGGTATTTTTTCTCTTACATCTGACTGAAATCATATTATGCACTATGTTTATTACCAAAAATACAAGAGGTTGTTAGAGACTGCCAGCAGTTCATTCAGTTCATTTTATATTTGAAGAGCATTAAGTGATTGTCCTGTTGATTTGGTGAAAACCAAGATGGTCATTTTTGAGAATATATGCTCTATGGGAAATTTGGAGTTCCTGTACCATGGTTTATATGTCATGTGTGCAAGTATTTTACTTTTACTGTGGCTCAGCTGAATTTATTTCTGTTTGTTTACATTCTTAAAAATGGATGATCAAAACTAGATAGAGCGCTTCTTCTCCAAGTCTGGCTAGCTGTGTCTTGTGTACAGTGCTTCATTAAATTCAGTCCAACCTGATATTTTGTGACCTTCACAGCCCAAATACTCAGATCCATGTTTCTGGCCTTTCAGATTATTGTCTGTGATACAGCAGTACTCAATTTCTTGAGAAAGATATGTGGGGTTCAGGGTTAGGAATTTGAATATACCTTTCATTTACTAATAGTGTTAGGAATTGAAGGATTTGAGTTTTTCCAGAAGAACAGTCAAGTACATACTTTCCTTTTGTCCATGGTGACATGATACTTGTTTTGTAGTTGTAAATAATTTTGGTTAGGAGGAATAATGGGTAAGGAGGAAGCTTCTCACCTAGAGATTTAAGCTGTGCTGCTGTTCTTCTTAATAATGACCCTACTTATACAGAAAGGTTGGAATAAAAGAGATTTTTCAGCTTGGAGGTCTGTCATAAACTAGAATACACCACAACAGGAAACTGCTCAATGTGGCCTGAGGTTCTCTGTAAACAGCCCATGTGAGTCAGAGACCTTGTTGTTAGCTGTCCAGTTCACCACATGACATTTGTATAATAGCAACTGTACATCTGGAAGGCTTTGGAAATTTAACTCTAGGGAACTGGCTGTGTACATGCAGCCTACAGTGGCATTTGCACACGGATAGCTCTGTAATAGTATAAGAAAAACGAATTGTGAGCATTTTCATTCCTATTCATCTTTCTCCCGCCTCAAAATAGGCGGAGCAGCTATTAATGCATTCGTACCACATGCATTTGAAAATCCTAACAAACTTGTGCTTTCCAAAAGCATTGACCTTTATGCTGTTGGTGACTGCAGAGCTGTGTTTTATGAGCATGTCTTGACTTAATTTAGGGACTTGTTTGCAACTAGTAACTGGCCAGCATCTCTTGCTCAAATAATTCAGCATTCTTTCCCTCTTCCATCTGGCCTGGCTTGCACAGTTCTTCCTTCCCACAAGAGAAGAGATGGAAGGCAAGTCCTTTCTCTCGCTGCATGGCTCCCAAACTTCCTCCTCTCCCACTAGTGTGAGTGCTTAGGAAGAGCAGGCCTGACTAAGCTGGGCCAAGAAGACTGCTCACCTCATGGATCACAGTTAAGGCTGCTGCAATTTTTTCTTTCTTGCCTGGTCATCTTAGCATATGTCTATTTTGTCAGAGGTCTAGAAAGATACTAAGTTCAGGTTCTTGAGGCAAAGATAGTGAGCTGGTGGTTTCCTGCCACTGCCTGATTCATGAATATTTCGTTCCTGTGGATATCTGTGGAACCTCATATCTGTTCTAACCCCACTGCCATTTTCATGTTTGTTTGTAAGATACTTGCTCTTCTGTCAAAGCATCCAACATTTATGCAAAAAGACACTGATACAAATCTAGTGACAAGATACAATTTAATCTTGGCCTGGCAAACCTCTCTTCTGAAAAGGAAGATTCTTCTGTTGCTCGTCCACAACAGAGTTGTTGTTGTCCAAGTCAGATTCTCAGAGATGTTTGCATTAAGATTTTTGTAAGAGTAACATGGCTGTTTACTGGACTGGTGGATGGAACAATGTGTCTGAACTAAAGAGATACATTAAGTACCCCTTTTCCCCATTGATCACACCTGGGATACATCAGAGCCACTCAGGCAACTGACACACTCCCTCTTTGCAATGTGCATCTGTCAGTTAATAAGGCCTTATATCTAAGTGAGCCCTGAATTCTAGGAGCTGCTGCTGTTCCCGAGAAGTGGGTATACAACTCCATTTAGCCACATTAGACCTCTGGGCCTTCAGTGGGGCCACCCCTGAATTGTCTAAATAAACACTGAGAGGAATGGAGCAGGCATTTGCCTGAAGCGCCCACTTGCCCTCCTAACACAAACAAACCAGCCCCACCACCTGTTTCCCTTCTCTCTCACCACATGGAGCTTCCAGAGCTACCCTGCCTCCTGACCTGCTTGCAGCTGCTTTCTGAGGCCTGGAGCCCTTTTGTGTATCCCCTCTATGTCACTTAATATTCACTAGATGAATAAGGAGGGAAGAGGTGCTCTTTGCACTGCCTTAAGCCACCCAGTGTGTGTGTACACAACCTTTCTGTAACTTCATTCCCACTCTCTCTTTTCTAGTCCCCCTCCCTTTTTTTTTAATATAGTAGTTCTTACTGCTGTTAAAACTATATCTGTCTTTTAAGGAGTGTTCATATGCAGCAGAGTCTTTCAGCACTGGTGTCTAAAAGAGCAGTAATTCCATGCCAGGAACTGTTTTCTATTTTATTTTAAAGGATTTATAAAACAGTGTATGTAATTGAGTGAGTAAACTGAACATTTTCTGGAGCCCTTGAGGGATGGAACTTCGTGGTGGTCCTGGGTTTTGGCCCTAACCCCATCTTTCTTCTCTTCCCACACACCCCTTCTCCTCCTCCTCCTTTACAGCTTAGCTTTGCCACCACTAGCAGCAATCTGTCTGGGTCTAATTGAGCAAACAACAAGGAGATGCTTTCATATTCCCTGTGAAGACAAGGCTCCCTAAGGGAGATGCTGCCAGAAAATTTCAGCTGTCCAGTAGAAGAAGTAACTTGTCATTACAGCCCAGTACTATGGTGCAGGGTCACTAGGACTAAATCCTTTCTGTCTCCATATTTATTCAAACTGCAGTTTCTTTGCTATAGAAGCTGAACAGCCTTCTAGATTCCAAGCTTTCTGTGAGGCATTCTCAGCCTGTCTTTTTCCAAGGCTTTCCAAGTGCTCTTCTGTTCCCAGCAGAGATTCCTATGTAACATGTGACTCATTCTCCAAGCCATTCAGGTTGGAGCACCCAGAACAAATGGGCCGGGCAGTGCTCCCTCACCAACTGCTAATCAGACATTTTGATGTTGCTCTGGATCTGCTTGGCACTGATATTCTCCATCTGAAACAATTCATGCCAAGCAGGGTCCAAATTCTGGGACCCTTTTGAAAATTACCTTCTTTAGTCCTCTTCTTTTCTTTGTGGCTTGAATGCAGCTGTAGCCCTGCCAATGGCAAATAAAAGACAGCCTGGTAAGAAATTTCTGAAGAGGTGGAGAATATGTAAACGTCTATTTGGGTTTGAAAATAGGGTGAAGCCAGCTGAAAAGAACTGCCTCTCGACCTGGGAATGAAAACCCCCTAAATAGCCCTTTTTTCCCCTGATAATTCTAGGTATAACTTCTGTATATTGCTGATAGAAGAGAGTTTAGCCCATTGCCAGTGAGAGGTTTTCCTGGATCGGGTTGAGCTGTGCTTCAGTTTCTACTGTATTCCCTTCTTTTAGACTGATGTATTTCCAAGATGATATGTGGATATTCTTCTGTCAGCCCAGCTTCTGGCTCCTCTCTGCCTTTGTTGCTCAGTGGCAATAATGCATACCTGTAAACTCTTTCATGAGCATCACCTTCTGCAGCTTGGTCAGTTTTCTTTCCTACACTAAAACAAACAGATTGTTTAAGCACAATAGTCAACTGCTGCATTGTTGTTGTTTTCTGTTTCCTCTTCTAGGTTTCATCTTGGATAAGGCATAGGTTTTAAACTTTTCCTATCCCCAATACAACAGATTTTTTTCCCTTTCTTTCTTACAGCTAAACACATTAATGAAGTTATAATGGGTACTGATCAGCTGATGGAAATCTGAGTTTGGCAGAACCCAAGGATGGCTTTCTGGCTGCAACACAGCTCCAGAATCTGTTTCCTGATCTTACTGTTGTCATCACCGGTACCCATCTCTATGTCAGCTTTCAGTTTACACCTTAATAAAGAAATATTTACAGTAACATCTGTCTGTCTGTCTCCTCTGTTTGTCTCTTCTCATACTCCTCCCCTCATTAACATGCATGCTGCCTTGCAGAGGGTGATATTGGTTCCTGTAAAGCCAGTGAATGCACTGCATTGCCAGCCAAGCTAAGAGCAGGGACCACACAGACTGTGCTCAGTCAAAAGAACAGCTTAGCTGATCTCACCCTGATGAAAGTGCCAGCTTTCTGAGTTCCAGTACCGTAGAAAAGCAAGATAGTACAGGATGACTTAGTCTTAAGGCTGACTACTCAGTGTTACAAAACAATTAGATAACAGTAGAAGGGGAAGCAGTAAGTGCAAGTGCACTGGTCTAAATCCACTTTAATTCAAAATTACCTGCTCCAGCCGAAGAAAAGCACCACAGCATCTGTGTCTGTAGTCCTAAAACCATCAGTACAAAGCATTGCAACCCTCAAAAAACAGGGAAATATTGCAAAAACAACACATTTATAAGCCAATAGTCAGTATATTGAGAACTGGTTTAAATGTCCACTGACCCTACCTTAAAATAATATTTATTTAAAAAAATTGAATGTTTTACAGAAAAGCAGAAGCAAAATCAGGAAGGGTATGGAATTCCATGAGAGCCAGCATGGTGTAGTTGTTTGAGTGATGAACTACAACTCTGGAGACCAGGGTTTGATTCCCCACTCAGCCATGGAAACCCACTGGGTGACTTTAGGCATGTCACACACTCAGCCCCAGAAAATCCCTATGATACGTTTGCCTTAGAGTTTCTGTAAATCAGAAACAACTTGAAGGCACACAGGAACAATGGAATTCTTTCCACAGCAGATTAGGAGTCCTTCACTTATCCTCAGATCATAGCATGAAATGCAAGCCATTTCCAAACTAGCCTGTTATAGCACTATTATTCCACTTTCAATATCCTATGGAATCCTGGGGTTTGCAGTTTAGGGAGGAGGGGCCACAGATTCCAGAAATTTTGTGAGTCAGAGTTTTATCCTTTCTTGAAATTTCTGATTTGCAGGAATTTGTTCAGCAGGAATTTCAAGCATACATCTGAACCTGGCTGTTCAGAGTCTAAACGATCTTCCCAATATTGGAAAATTGGAAAAGCAAGCAAGCAAGCAATAAATAAATAAATATTAAAATATAAAAGGCCCAGAGGGATATTGCTCTATTTTCATTAGGAAATATGTTCCTGATCTTTTCCTCCCTGAGGGATGCAGAGCATTTTTTCCACTTAATTTTATGCAAGAGAATAAAAATTACAATCCAGCCCTGCCCAATCCTTCATAAATGAAAAAATAAACCACATTAAAGAACTGGCTCAGAACAGAAAAATGTGGAATAGCAGCTGTCTCAGATGAAAGCTTGCTTACCTCTCCAGTTGCATCTTTGTGCCACTCTTTTGGTGCTCCTGTGTGGCCCAAATTAACCCCACAATAGGTCCAGTTTCATTTCGTATTAAGTGCGAAAAAGAGGCCTGGACATTTTCTGGAGCCCTTGACAGATGGAACTTCTTGGTGGTCTTGGGTTTGGACTGTAGCCCCATCTCTCTTTTCTTCCATCACATCCCTTTCCCTTCTCCTTCTCCTCCTCCTCTTTTACAGCTTAGCTTTGCCACCACCACCAGCAATCAGTCTGGGTCTAAACGAGCAAACAACAAGGAGTTGCTTTGATATTCCTTGAAAAGGCAAGGCTCTCTATGGGAGATGCTGCCTGCAAATATCAGCTGTCCAGTAGAAGAAATAACTGTCATTGCAACTTGGAGCTGTGGTGGAAAATCACAGGGACTGAATCCTTTCTGTCTCCATATTTATTCAAATTACAGTTTCTTTGCTGTAGAAGCTGAATAGCCCTGTTTAAAGTGTAAGTGCAAAGAAAATCCTTCTTTCCGCTTTCCCCAGTAGCCTTCAGAGCTGCCCCAAAACTGGCTCCACAAGGTTTCCCAGCCCTTCCAAGGAGGTGCATGGGGGTTCAGTTAGTCCAGGGGCAGCAAATGTGACCTGCTAAAATGTTGTTAGATTATCGCTCTCATAATCCCTCACCACTGACTGTGCTAGCTAGGGATGGGATGGGAATTGCAGTTGAAAAACATCTACAAATCCCCAGTTCACTCCCCTGGGACATTGGGGGAGGAAGGAAGCCTTGGTGTACAAATTAGAACTGAGGTTCTTAATCTGCCTGTTCTGCTCCTTGCAAGTGTTACTGACTGTTGGAGGAACAGACTTTTCCTTTTTGCCTTTTATGACCTGCAGGTGTTTGGGGTGAGATAAAAGTAGATTATCAAAGGAAGGATTTGCTCTTGATGTAGTCATCGTGTGTGGCTGTACTGCAATCATGAAAAATAATTCCAAATAATGGTTCCTCCAGAAATCATAAAATTATTGCTGGAAATTTAACCCCCATAATAGTCTGAAAGTGAGATCCAGAAATCATAGATGGCTTCCCCTATGGCCACTTTCCCTGCCCACACAGTGCAACTTCTGCCTGCCTTGACTTTTGAGTCTACAGATCCAGGGAAATCTGTGGAATGCATTGCCCTATCTGGTGTTATTGGTGGTTTTTTAATTATTATTCTTACAGCATTGTTTTTATCATCTTTGTCAGTATGAATCTCTTCCACCATCGTGGATCTTATGCTACAAAAGATGTAGTTCACAGTACCTTCTTTAAAAATCTGATCATTGAGGTTCCAGGAGGAATCCGTAGTCCTTGCTCCTTTCATTTCCAGTGAAGGTTATGCCTTCTGTGATATTTGTTACATATCCCAATCCTCCTTAAGTCAGTGGAATTGAAATGTGAGCAAAAGATCCAGCTAAACAAGAAACGATGCGTCAAAGAACAGTTCCCACTTGTCTTGGGGAGCTGCACTCTGCTGGCACTATATATTGGTAGCATGACATGCTCTTTGAAGTGCAGACACTTGAGGTTCAGAACCAGGTTAACAGCACACAGTTTTTATGCTTCCTACTTTTCCCATTCTTATCAACACACACTGAATCTGCAACTTTGCATTAGCCAAAGCCAGAAAATGTGGCTATATTAATCCCAATATACTCTTAAAAGAGATGGAATGAGGTCCAAGAGGCAAACAGCGCCAATAAGATTGTCCCCTCCCTCTAGCCTTTATTGGCTGCAAAAAAAAAAAGGTCAACCATCATCCTCCGCACCACTGTGCTCTGTGGTGAAAGGAACTGAGCCCAAACTGCTCAATGTTTCCCATACCTTCCCAACATTTCACAGATGAAATAATTGGCCAAGTAACATCAGAGTGTGATCAAGATGGAAAAAGGTACTAATGAGGAAGAACAGAAAAGCTAGGAGGGGCTGCAGCAGTGCACTTTTCTCTGAACCAACTGGAAAGAGCAAAATTCCACCTTCTTTCCTCTCTGCATGTTGAGTTAACTGAGTGCAAACTACTTTTGTACTTTGAACGCAGTTTGCAGCAAATGGAAGAGAAAGGGAGGAAAGGGAAGGAGAGAGAAATTGGGACATTTTGAAAAGCAGCTGACAAAGTAAGATGACAGGTTTAATGAGAACTGTCCTTATCAAATCAGGACAGTCAGAAGCTATTGTTTCCAGCTGGTTCTTAACAAGCTTGAAGGGTTATCTGTCAGCTTGACAGGTATACAGATCAGACTACTTGTCCATCTGGTTTAGTTTTAGACCTTGGAAATTTTTCCAACTATAGCTCCCAGAATCCCTCAGCCAGTGTAGCCAGTGGCCATACTTGTTGAGGTATTTTGCCAAACTCCATAAATCATTATCTGATCTGTTGGGCATGGATTCTCAAGATCTTTCAGTCACCTGCTACATGATTCATCTAACTAGGGTTCCCAGGGACTGAACCAGTTATTTTCTGTGCCATGTTTTTAATAATGTGAATGCAGTTTTCTTCAGTAGGCAGCTATTGCCTCTTGATCTCCTCTGCACCGTTACAGCCAGGGACAGCACTGTATATGTGCCAATATGTCCCCTTAGTTTAGCCCAAGCTCTCCCAACCTGCCACCATCCACAAGGCTGGAGGGCCACCAGGTTGGGAAAAGTTACTTTAGTCTTAACTTTTCATGGGATTGAAACTATCACCAGCACTGTCCTCTCAGCTTTCTCCAGTGTCTTAAAATATATCTTAAAATGCAGTTATCAAATCTAAAGTCAGGACAAATGTGTCTGCCCCATTCTTCTTCCATTATGAATGCACAACTTTTCAGGACAGTACCTGCCCCTTAAAACCTATCCTGTAATCTAATTTGTATTCCTTGTAATTGTATTTCTGTCAGACAGAAATTGTATTTCTGTCAGCAAATAGAAAAGAACTGCTTATCCAAGGCTGTAAGGCATGTTCCAAGGCATGTTGAAGGCTGTGAATCTGAGATACTCTCATGTTCTTAGGATTAGAAAATGAACAGTTTCTTGCTATGGCGTCTTTGCAGCCAGTATGTTTCAGTAGATACTGGTCTGTGTCGTGGAAAGGCAGCTTGACAATGTAATATTACGCAGCCTTATTTCAGTCACTTTAGTTACTAGAGTGCTGTGAGGAGTAAAGTCATGCATTTATCTGTAGATCTGCCTGTTTTTCAGCCTGGAGAACTACTTGGTAATTTTGAAAATCATGTTTGAACACAACACCAAGTTTTAAATGGACATTTGAGACTTTATCTAAGGCAATTCTTACCAGTATGTTTTCAGCCACCCTGGGTGTCTGGCAAAAGGCAACATCAGCACCAATTAATTTTTGTAATTGTGCCATGATTAGAGAGTGCATTCCTAAAACACACTAATTGCTGAGAATAAGTGATTTTCTTCATTTTAATGACTGTTAAGTTATAGCTGGAGGTCTAGAAATCTGCATAGCTTCAATTACAGCCTAAGGAATTCAGCTATCTAGTAGAGAATCTACTGAGAAGTTATTTGTATCTGTGTAAATTTGCTTTGAGAGCCAGTGCAGCGTAGTGGTTTGAGTGTCCAGACTACAACTCTGGAAACCAGGGTTTGAATCCCTGATCACCATAGGTGACCCTGGGGAAATCACACCCTCTCAATTCCAGAGGCAGGCAAAGGCAAACCCGCTGTGACAAATCATGCCAAGAAAACCCTGTGATAGATGCTCCTTAGGGCCACTATTGGAAACAGGCACAACAACAACAACAAATTTGCATCCATTACAGAATTCACATTTTGTTTCAGAGTGCAGAGGTCTAGTGCAAATTTTGATATATACATACATATAACTCACTATTTATTAAGTTTAAGTTTATATGTTTTAATTATTTTAGATAATTTTATATGAGCTGAGTCCATTTGTATGTAATTTTTATATCTGTATTTTTGTATTATGTATTATATTTTTATTGTTGATATGGTCAGTTGACTAATCAATAAACGATGATGATGATGATGACATACATATATATGTGCATGCATATATAGCAGTTCTAACTAAGCTAGTACCCTGCAGTGGTAGCCAGTAGCCCAAATACCTGACGATTGAGGACAAATTATATTACACATATGTAGCCTTTAAAACAGCATATGCAACAGTTTTCTCTTTCCCTTTGGCCAGTGTGGAACACCTCCACATATGGACTGAGCTTCAGCTGTACAGATGAACTAAATTGAGGCCTAAATTCAATTGCCAGCCTGGACTACAGTAGCATCTTCAAACCAGAGGAATTTACATAAGTAGCAATTTGCCATTCAGCAATTGATTAAACAAGAGCCAATATGGTTGCAGTGGTCTGAGTGTTGGACTAGGACCCTGGGAGACCAGGGTTTAAACTCCCGTTGAGCCATGGAAAGCCACTGGGTGACTTTTGGCCCATGGTTCCCAAACTTTGGTCCTCCAAATGTGTTGGACTTCAGCTCCTAGAATTCCGAACTGTTGGCCAATCTGGCTGGGGCTTCTGAGGCTTGAAGTCCAAAACATGCTTCTGGGGTTGAAGTCCAAAATACGTTGAAGTCCAAAACAAAGACCTAAGTTTAGGAATCACTGCCTTGGGCAAAACATATTCTTGCAGCCTCAGAGGAAGGCAATGGCAAACTCCCTTGACAAGAAAATCCTGCAACAGAGTCACCTTAGGATCACCATATTATTGGAAATGATATGAAGGCACACCACAACAATTGATTAAATGGACCTACTCTTGTTGGAGATTAGCAATAGAATATAGGCTTAAAGAGTCACCAAGCTGGCTCGTAGTTCCCTATCTTAAGCCTAGAGAGAGGACAGATCAAATATATGTACTCAGTGTTTTTGGGGATCTCTTGAGCATTAGATTTTTATAGGCCTAATTCCTTTTCTGGCTCCCTAGCCAGAAGAAAGCCACCTAGGAAAATGACTCTGGTATGTGTATGTGTGCAAGCACAATTCTTGCACTCTTGCTCTCATTTAGAGACTGCAACACAACTGCCAAACCAAAGTTCAAACAGAGGCTTCTTCAGCTATTGTCAGGATCTCAAGAGAGGAAGCACCTGTATACACATTATGAAAGCTCTCATCCCTCTCAGGACTGGAAATGCAAGAATATGTCTAATCCTAAAGTATCAGAGCCTTTTTTCCCTGAACACTGAGGTCTGACCTGTGATCCCAATGAAGTGAAAATGTATGTGTCAGCTGACTTGAGGCTGGTCCAGCACATTTTGCTGCTTGATGTGAAGAACAAGATATTGCCCCTACCTGTTCATTGCAATGAAGCCAACAGATCAGCACTTAATTCTTTATGAAACAGTGACAAAAAGTGAGCATCCTTCACCATAGCAGAAAACAATGGGCATAAGGGTACAACATAGATTGCCTGGCACTCTGCTCCGCCTTTAAACACTTTGCTGATACTATAGACATCTGCCATCTGAAGCAAGTGCTTCAGTTTGCCTAACACATCACTTCTGAGCAGATAAAACATGTACATGTATGGCACTTATTTGATAGACTTTAGCACTCCAGGACAAAATGAGAATTCTGTCATGGATGCAGCAAATTTGTCGTTGTTGTTGCCATGTGCCTTCAAGTCATTTCCAGCTTAAGGTGACCCTAAAGAGAGCCTAGCACGGGGTTTTCTTAGCAAGATTTGTTCACAGAGGGTTTCCTTTTGCCTTCCTCTGAGGCTGAGAGACTTTGGGCCCCTTCATACTACACAATTACAGCACTATGATTCCACTTCTAACTGCCATGATTTTGTATTATGAGTTCCTGGGGTTCATAGTTTTGTTGAGTCACTAGAGCTCTCTGGATTCTAAACACTCCTCCCTATACTACAAATCCCAGAATTCTGTAGGATGGAACCAATGGAGTTAAAGTGAAATTATACCACTATAATCATGCATTCTGAAAGGGCCCCTGGTATAGTTGTCACATCAGCAGCATCCCATATGTTGAGATTTCAGGGCTAAAATCCTTGTGAAGAAAGAGCTGCTGCAGGCTAATTGTGGAAACGGGAGCAAGGCAAGCTTGGATAAATGGGCAAGCCAGATAAAACACAGCTAACCAGGTAACATGGCAATCCAACGATGTTGGGGAGTACAGGCAGGTGGCCGAAGTGCCACCATTCCCATTAGGGCTTATATCCTGCATGGTGTTAGATTCAGAAAATATGGCATGTGGGGAAGCTTTCCAGGAATAATTCTGCTGCGCAGGCTGATTGAACGCTCATTGCCAGCCTTTTGGGACAAGGTCACCAGGCTCTGCTCCACTGCTGCCAGCACATGTATAACAAGAAGAGACCCCTTTGGCACCCCACTAGCCTTACTCTAAATGGCATTGCAAGACTAAGGCCATTTCCACACTAGCCTGTTATAGCGCGATGATTCCACTTTCAACATCCTCTGGACTGGAGTTTGCAGTTTCAGGAGGGGCCGATGAAAGCGGAATCATCACACTATAACAGGCTAGTGTGGAAATGGCCTAAGTGTATACACCAACCATCTGTCTTCCCCCATTCCTTTCCCTTCACCCCTATTTTGTTGTTGTGGTGGTGGTGGTGGTGGTAGTGGTGGTGCAACAATTCTGTACAAGCTCAACACACAAATGCAATTGTACTAAGCCAAAGAGCCCTAGGGTTAACTGGGAATGGGTGGAATTGGGTGCCCATGGTTCAAAGCCACCTAACATACAAAACTCCAACATTTTTTTCTTCCGTTGCTGCTCTCCTGACATTGGTCTCCCTGCCTGGTGGTCTGCGGAAGCGCAGCAGTTCCCTGGGACTTCAGTCAGGGCACTGAGACCTGGCTACCCAACATGACAGCTATCGTTCTTTCTGTCACCATCTCTAAAGTCTCTACTATTCCAAAGGAGTCATTGCATCTGGGAACAGAGGTTAGCCCCAGATATGGCAAAAGAATACAATAGCTGAATGGTGCTATTGGGTGTCAGTGGGTGGGAAAACAAGTGTTTGCAAATAGCCATAGTCACAGCGGGGCAGTGGCTCTGTGAAATACAGTTCCTCACAAGTCTTGTAAACAGATAAGGCAGACTTTAGGTTTAAAAGGTACCAGAATTTCTGAATGTCGCATAAACTGGCATATTTAAAACAGTTTCAGTCATAAAGATAAGAAAGCAATGTGCCTGTAAGGCCTAAACTTGAGGACAGCTGAGGAGCCTGGAGTTGGGCCTTTATCATTCAAGGAAAACTGGAGGGTTTAGCGGATTTTCTTGGCTTTTGTTTTTTAACGGAAAGTAAAAGATCTGTCCCCTGGTTCCTTGTCCCCCCACCCCCCTTTCTGCCCCCCAACGAATAGGACTAGCGTCTGGTCTTGTATGCATAAGCTAATCCTTTGTGCAACATCTAAATGGTTAATTGTGTTTGAGGAAGACGTACAGGCAAATGGGGGGGGGAAGAGACCACCCAGCATGAAACAGACAAGAAAGAGCAATCTTTGCAATGTTTAACCAGGGAGAGAGCAAAGTTGTTTAAAAATATTTAATTTACAACATTCCACTCTGCTGATTATAAGCCAGGCAGCCAAGAAAACGCCACTGCGTGTGGGGAACTATCCAGGAAGTTTGCAACAAATTCCTCAGATTGTTTTTAATCTTCCTCTGTCAAGCACTTTTTAACCCAACCGCTGCTACAGTTAGGTTGCCAGAGGCCATGGTTTTAAAAAGGAAGCCTAGTTTGGGGAGGGAGTACTAGAACTGCCTAGGAGGATATCATTTGGGTTTTATACATACTTGCATATTCATCACTGACCCAGTGGACAGTCTTAATCTAATTTCTTTTGGCCATATACTTGCTTCTACACACTAGCTGACTGAAGACACTTTGCATTTTTGGCCCCCATATACTGGGTGTGTTACCTTTGCAATACAAAAATGTGGTAGCAAATGCAGAATGCTTTCATAATACCACAAATAGAGATGCTACACATCTTTTACAGTCATCCTAGATCAGTTGATACTGGAGAGGTGACTTTTTCTAGAATGAAGAAGAGATGGAGGAACCTGAGTAGAAATGCTCACTTAGATACCAAGTTCGGTAGATGACCTTGGGCCAGTCAAAGGTGGCATCCTGTTAATGATTCCTTTTAGTCGTTGCAGGGGGAAGAATTTACCACATCCCTCAAACAAGGCCACCCAAATCCTCAAAATTCACTTGGCTTCCAAGAGCCCCCAACACAGCCATGCGCAGGAGAGTGGGAGGCAGCGGAAAAGCATCAAGCTGTACCTCTATAGCCAGATGCATATGAACAACATCATCCTCTGGGAACTCTGGAAGACCAACGGGAGGTCCCGGAGATTGCCTCTGCTATTGTGTATCTGGCTAGAGGGACATAGCTGGATACTTCTCTGCCTCCTGCCGCTCTCTCCCAGCCACCAAATACACATGGGGGATGAGAGAGACAGAATGGAGTTCCACCCAGGCAGCAATAATATACTCCATCTTCCCATCTCAGCTATTACCTTTCAGCATAACCTTCCTAATAGAGTTGTTACAATGAGAAAATGGAGTGAGGAGAGCTGCCCAATGAACGTATGGGTCCTGGGCCCTGTGTGAAATTGGGGGTCCTTTCATTGCTTGGCAACTGGCTTTCTGGTGACTGTGATGAGCCTCTCTGTACTTAGCTAGGCTTGTACATTTTCCAGCCATGGGGAAAAGCAAGGGCCAAGGAAAGTCTACTGAGCTGCAGCCTCAAACTGTCAGACGTTATTTAAAAAGGGAGCTTAGTGGAGCTTAGTGGTCCATCTCTTTACTTCAAGGTTCTTGAACCAACAACTCCAAACATCAGATGAGGGAAACTTCAAGAGTGGAAAGTCTTGGCCAGCCAAGGGTGGCCCCTGGGCTTGTTTGGCCAGATGCTTTGAAAGCTCCCCAACTATAAAGGGATGAGTAAGCAAAACATAAACTGGTAGGGCTTCTGTTCTAATCCTTGTGTAAGAAATGTACTTCTCCCACAGAAACTATATGGCACTGAATCATATGGAGTTAACCTTAATCTTTGCTGTTAGATTGTTGAAAACAATTAGAATACTTTTGCTTTTAACACATGTGTGTTAATGATATATTTTGTTAATGGATGCTTTATTATACGTTAATTTGTGATCCTGGGGAACATTTCACACATTTTCACCTGACTTTATTCCATTCGGCATCAGCCAATGCCTTCACCCTTCTCTAGATGTCAGAAAGTGCTAACCAATGGTTGCTCTTCATCCTGAAGAACAGTGGGAGTATCTCAGGGTTCTCTCTCAGGCCCAGTGTTAGGCAACATCTTTATAAATGACCTGAATGATGGAATAGAAGTCATCCTTACCAAATTTGCAGCTAACATCAAATTAAGAGAGGAGCTAATACTTCAGAGGACAGGACAGTGATTCAAAATGACCTTGACAAATTAGAAAACTGGGCCAAAACTAAGAAAATATATTTCAACAGGGATAAATATAAAGTATTCTGTCTAGGCAAGGAAAATTAAATGCACAAATCTAGAATGGGAGATACCTGGCTTGAAAGCTGTACATGTGAAAAGGATCTAGGGGACCACAAGCTAAACGGGATTCAACAATGTGATGAGGCAGCCAAAAAAAGCCAATGCAATTCTAGGCTACACCAACAGGAGCATAGTGTCCGGATCAAAGAAAACAATAGTGCTATTCTGTTCTGTTTTGGTCAGACCTCACCTGGGATACAGTGTTCAGTTCTGAGCAGATCAAGTAAGATATAGACAAGCTGGAATGTGTCCAAAGAAGGGTGACTAATATGACCAAAGTTCTGAAAACCAAGCTGCATGAAGAATAGCTTAGGACGCTGGATGTGTTTAGTCTGGAAAAGTGAAGATTGAGAGGTCACACAATAACCATCTTTAAATGTCTGAAGAACTGTCACGTGGATGATGGCATGAGCTTGTTTTCCACGACTCCTGAGACTACAACACAAGCCAGTAGATTCAAATTACAAGAAAAAAAGATTAACAAAACATTAGGAAGAATTTCCTTCCTTTAAGGGTTGTTAGGCAGTGGAATAGACTGCCTCAGAGGACTCTCTTTCTTTGGAAGTCTTTGAACAGAGGTTGGATGGGCATTTTTAAGGAGTGCTTTAGTTGTACATTCTTGCATAGCAAAGGGTTGGACTAGATGACTCTTGCTGCCCTTCCCAGGTCTATCATTCTGTGGTTCTAGGATTGTATGGTAAGCCACTTAAAAGTGTGTGCTTGTGTGTATGTTCTGCACTGACACCCCCCCCCCCGAACCATCCATTGAACTATGAGCTTGAGCCTGCTCACAAGATTTCCAGGATATTTAGAACTTTCCCTGTTATGGTCTGACTCCATTCCTTGCTCACTTTACTTTGAGTATTTCCACACCTTGAATTCTGGTTGGTCTCCCAAGATTTTGAAGCCATTCCGGGACTTGCCACTTAACAGGCAAATATTTCAGATTCAATTCTACCATTGCCTTTTCCACCAGCTTCTTGTTAGTGAGCTGTTTACCCACAGAGCCTTCTTCTCTCTGTGTGTTGCTGATTCTGCCTGCAAGTTGTATAGCGGAGCTCCACTGGCTTACAGGTAACCTGGACTGACACAGCAGACTGCTTACTTGGCTAGCTTTAAAAGTTTTTCTTTCCCGTTAATTAACTCCTAGTGGGACCTAGAGATTTCCTTGTTTCTAACGGTGGCCTATTAAGAATTGGGAGCCCTGGGATGCTGGTGAACCGCTGTGGGTTTGGCCTGCTCTCCTCACCGTGGCTGAGGAGGTCTGAGGTGAGTGCTGGGCAGCTTGTGGAGGACTCGGTCAGCTTCAGTAGTTACTAGGTAGAGAGCAAATCTTGGAACAAAAGGGTTTCTGTCCACATGCCAGGGTTAAACACCTCGCCAGCCAACTCAAACCTCCAAGCTTCCCATGGTGCAAGAGCCTGGGCCAATTTAATCATCTCTGAGTTCCCTTCTTCTGTTTGGAAATATAAGGCTTGCTTCTTTGCTGAGGAGGCATGAGGGACAGCATGCCTATGGGAGGCCTAACATTCCTTCTCTAGGATCTCCTCTGCTACAGCAGTCATTTTGTCAGCAACACACACACACATTGCACACAGGGCTGCCCTCCACAAGACATCAGCTCTTATGCAAAGGCTTTTCCTGAACTTCATAAACATAGGAACACAGTATTTTCTATGAGTCAGACCATTGGACCATCAGAAACGAGTGGGCTGTAGTCTGCAAAAGCTCACACAATAATAAATCTGTCTATCCTCAACGTGCAAGAGGATAGGGTTTTAGATCTTCTTTGCTCAGTACTGTTTTACTCTGATCAGCAGTGGCTGCCCAGACTTTCAGAGTTCTTACAATGCTGCCTGGGGATAGCAGGAAGTCAAAACTCAGATTATCTGTATACAAACCTACCCAAGTCTGTGACTAATAGTGACCTATGGACATTCCTCCAAGTTTCTCCTTGCTTTGGCTACTGTTCTTTGCTTTTCTCCAACCATTCCTCCAAAAGCAGGGATACCCTTTTCCCCACTCTGGCTGCTCCCCTTAGAAAATGTTTCTGGAACCATTACTAAACCAAGCATGACTTCTCTTGCCAAACTTCATGGTCTTTCTTGTTCTTGGTTTTTATCTCTTTGGCTCCAAAGGGTACATGATTCCTGAATCACACCTTTATATCATGGCAACTATCTTCTTCGCCTTACCAGTTTTCTGGTCAGTGCATACTTTTTTCATACCCTCCAGCATCTCACAGATGAAAATCTGGACACATGTGGCCAAGGAACATCAGAGTGTAGTCAAGATGGCAAAATTAATGAGGAAGAATACACAAGCTAAGAGAGGCTGTAGCAGTTTCCTTTTGCCTGAGCCAAATTTCTGCCCCCTCCTTTTCCCTTCTCCCTGCTGAGTGAGTGCAAACTGTTTTTGTAACAACTGAAATTAGATGATGACAAAGGAGAAAAGTGGGAGGAGGAGACATTTTAAAAACAGCTGAAAAAGTGGGATGACAGAGGATTCATCAGGATTGTCCCTGCCAAATCGGGACAGTTGGAGCGTACGCTTTTTTGCCTGTGTACACGGGGGAAAGATTTCCCCAAACATGTGACCCCATGCCCAAGCAACTAATGATGTTGTAGGAGCATAGTCTTTGTTAAGTTTCATAGGCCACAGAGTCCTAAGCATCACTGACAACAACATATCCTCCCTATGATCTGAGGATTAGAGTTTTGTTCAAGTTACCCTCAGCAGGGAATTTCCCAGCCACTTCTAATTTTAGCTCCTCGGCTATTCTTGTGGTTCCATCATCCTACCTAGCTCCACCAGAATTTTTGTATGAAAATCTCACATAATGTGACAAGGCAAGGCCATGTTCAGATTATCTATTTGTATAATATTCCACAACTTGCATATGGTATGAACAGGGTTTGCCCCAGCTTGTTTATACTCATGGGCTAAATGAGTTTCAAAGTGTATCTGATGATTGTCAACAAACTCTCCACTGTAGGAATGTCAGTGAGCCCTCCCATGCATGAGTTCCTTAGACATTTAAGGTTTCCAACTGGCTTAGGAAGGAAGAGAGGAAGTATCGGCTACCTAGAAAAGGATTTACTCCACAGCTTATGAATAGCTGCAGAACATACAAAGCCATTATTGGCAATGGGGGAGGGAGGCTCTGGTACTGTATTTCTCCTGGCAAGCGGTTTTTACCTGTTATGTTGCTACCTTGGAACAATGTTAGATGTTTACATATGTGCAGAGAAGCACGTTACTGTGAATAAAAAGACATCTCAGTCACATGTATTACTGCACTGTACTGCACACTTGGTTCCTATGACAGTCACACATGAGATAGACCCTCTTTGCTCCTGCTCAAAATTGGTGACACTTTTATCAAGTGTTATACTGTCTTAGATAATTATATGAGTTGGAATATATTGGATTGATAACTAGGGTTACAGTTGCAGGATGATATAAGAGACAGGGCTCCTGTCTCTTTAGTTGTTGTGTAGAAGTAGAAATTTCAACCAGTGTTGCTTGTGTTAAAAACAACACCTGCTGAAATTCCTTCTTCTGCACAACCATTTCTCCTGGCAAACTTAATTGGGATAGCTGTAGGTTAACTAATGGAAAACTTTGTGCCTTTATAATATAACTTTGTATTGTTTCCAGTGCTGTGATGCTGCAATCGATGTTAAAATCCAAGAAAATAGCATACAGGATTCCTATTAGACCAAGGTGGGCAATTGTGGAAGGGCAGGAGGCCATGTTAGACATCCAGAAGACCTGGAAGGGCTGTACTCCACACCCACTGCCACAAAACATCAATTTTTGCCCCAAATGTCCCCAAACATCCTCTGGGGACATGAGGAGAATTTCCATCATGTTTTCAGGGTCATGTTAGGCCCAAGAGAGGCCTTTTTATTAAACAATAGGAAGTAAATGGATGTCGCTTCCTGTTTCCTCCTTTTTTTTTTTAAAGGCCTCTCCTGGACCTAAATTGTCTCAGTTCCCCCAACATGGTGTAAAGGCCCCTTAAAGGATATTTTGGGGTATTTGAGGCCAGAAAGATCCGCGAAATTTTTGTTGATCATGAGGAGCCCAGGGCACTTCCAGACATGGTGGAAATGCCATCCACACTCCCTAGAGGGAATTTTGGGGAATTTTGGAGGTGAAATTGTTTTGTAAAAAAAAAAGAAAAAAGAATTGGCTCTTAGTGGGGTGTGGGGCTGCATGCAACCCATGGGCTGCCCTTTGCCCAGCCCTGTCTTAAACTAACAGATAGAGATGACTTTAGAGCAGGGCTTTCCAAACGGTGTGCTGTGACACCTTAGTGTGTCACCCAAAGTGTGTAGGTGTGTTGCCTACAATCTTGGAAATGTATGTTATTATTTGTAAATCATATATTTTTAAAAATATATGAAAGGTTTTCGTGAGATAAGTTGTGTCCGCATACATTTTGTTATTTATGTATGTGTTTGTATCTCTTATAAGGAGTTAATTTAACCCTCCGGTTTGCTAGTAAAACTGAATTACAGTGTCATGGAATTATACATGTCTGAAAAGTGTATCACCAACATGGAAAGTTTGGAAAGCTCTGCCTTAGAGCAATAACTTCATTCTTCATGGTGAGGACTAAACCAGGAGCTAGATCAGTTAGCAAGCTGGATTGGTGAGAGGCTCTAGTGCTTCCACTGAAAGACACTGAAGTTGTGGTGATCAGTTCAAAGGAAAGGATACCCAAAATGAGCAGAGGAACATGAAAAAGCTCAAGGGCCCACGCACAAAGTGAGACCTGATTGTTGTAACTGTGCAGCATAGATGTGGCATGTCTAGCATATCCTCCAGCTTTTCACAAGTGAAAACTGGGACACATGTGGCTAAGCAACATCAAGGCAGTCAAGATGGCCAAAGTTATTATGAGGAAGAAAACACAAGCTAGGAGAAGCTGCAGCAGCGTGCTTTTCCCTGTGACTGCTGGGAGCAAGATTCTGCCCCTCTTCTCCTTTCTCCACTGCTGAGTTAATTGCATGTAAACTCAGTTTGCAGTGACTGAGGTAAGCTTGAGAGTGAAGCAGAAAATGGGAGGAGGAGAGAGAAACTGGGACGTGTTAAAAGCAGCTGGGAAAGTGGAAGACAGAAGAGTAATGGAGAATATACCTGCCAAATCAGAACATTTGGAAAGTATGGTATAGTGTCACAACTGTGTAGCATAGATGTGACATGCATAGTGTCACCTGGGCACTAAGAGAAATTAAAACAGCAGTGGAACTTCTATAGGTCTTGGCTTACAAATTCCTATTGATTTAAAGAAAAATTTGCCCAGCGACCCCTTCAAACTGTAGCTGAACCCAGCAGAGGAGAGGACCCACTGAACAATATTTTGCCCAGGGAGGATCTGAGGGCCTTTCTATACTACACTGTTATAGTACTATTATTCCACTTTCAAGTATCCTGTGGAATTCTAGAGTTTGTAGTTTACTGAGGCCAAAGAGTGCTCTGGCTGAGAATTCTAAATACCCTCCCTAAACCGCAAACTCCAGGATTCCATAGAATGTTGAAAATAGAATAATAGCACTATAACGGTCTAGTGCAGAAAGGCCCTGAGTCTTAAAAGGGTTTTCCTGGGAGAGACCTAGTGGAGATGGGAGGAGGATGAAAAGGAAAAGTGAAAAAGATGTACAGTGGGCCTTCCTTATCTATAAACTCTGTGTGCGATTTCTAGCTTATGTAAAGCACTGAGTTCCTATACCTAAAATGGTGGTGACACGTGTGTGGATGTGCTGAAGCATTCACATGCACATCACTGCCATTTAATAAAATGGGATGCAAGTTTTCACATTTTTTTCCTGGAATGGAATCCCCACATATATGGAGGACCCATTTGTAATAAAAGAGATGTCTATGAATGGGGCAGAACAAAGTACTCTGTCCAGAACACTGAGATTTCTTTCCTAGGGAAGAAAGGACAGGCACAATAGGTGGCACTGCACATGTTCATCCTGATGTGCTCCATGATGTGTGTGCGCATGCAGAAGCAGAATGGGTTTCATTTACCTTTTTCTTCTCCAAGGAAGTACTTTATTATCATGCTTTTCCTTCAAGGGCAAGTCTTGATCAGGGTAAAGTTAGGCTGCCTAGTCTAACTTTTTTTTGGCACTGGGCCTTCTGTGTTGCTGTGGCTTTCCCCATCTCTGTTTCCTTCCTCACCTGAATAATCCCTTTCCCACCTCAGGCTGGACTGTGGTGTCACAGTCACTTAGTCGAACCTGCAAACATCTCAGGCCGACACCTTATTAAACACTCACAGTGGGAGAGCCGTGCTTCCAAGGCTTTTCCTGACCTTCTTTGCTTTTGCCTATTGCAGAGTTTCAATTGGCAGACACTCCCCTTGTGCTATTAAGTGTCTTTCAAGAACAAGGCACCCAGATCACTTACAAATTAATTTCGAGTTAAAACTACAGAAAATTAGGAACATGTTGCTTTGCAGGAGACAGAACTTGGCTAGCCCTCAAGAAAAATATATGGAAAACTCCTTGTTTTGTAAGTTTGCTCTGTGCATGGGGCATTTCTGCTTCTTTTCTCTCAGCTGTTGTCAGGGCTTTCAACAGCTGTTTCATTGTATAAAGCTTTATATCCCAAGATCAACTAAAGTAAACAAACACCAATAGTTACAGTAATAAGGTATAATTGTTCTGAGGGGCTAAAGTAAACAAAATAAAGGGTAGATCATACACAAGCTGTGATGGAGAACACCATCTGAAATCCTCATTAACCATTAGTTTTACAGGGAAGTAAGTGGAGAGCCAGCATATTGTAGCGGTTTGAGTGTTGAACTAGGTCATAGGGAGACCATGGTTCAAATTGCTGCTTGGATGTGGTAACCCACTGGGTGATCTTAGGCAAGTCACACTCACTCAGTCCCAGAAGAAGGCAATGGCAACCCCTCTCTGGACAAATTCTATCAAGAAAACTATGATTCTCACCCCCGCTTGCTCAAAATGACCTGTAACAACAATCATGACTTTATGCTCATGACTTGTTCATTTCTAGATTGGCAGCTGAGGGAGACACTCTTTACAAAGTCAGATTTGACCCCATGGGCTGCAGCTGTCAAACTTCCAGTCTCAAAGCCCAACGTCATGAGCGATCAAGCCCAAAAGTGCAGGATAATGATAGTCCTCAGTTTTCATGAGACTTGACACATGCTCACAGTACCGGTCAGTTTCTGTAAATACATTTGGGGTCTCACACTGACACAACTGTGCAAGGCAGCCTTACTATACTTGGACAAAATGTGTATTGCCTGTTGCAGGATTGTGGTATTGTGCTTATGGCTTATCAGGGCATGCAACCTATCACTCTTCCTGAGGATATTTCAGCCACAACTGACCGAACCCCAGATCCACAAACCCGGCCATATAATAGTGACTGTTATTAAAATGTTACAACCCTACTTGACATATAGTGCTTTGATATGAGCCCTCCCACCTAAAAGATTATCTCTGTGTTTAGCATGATTGCTATTATGCCTAGCTAGAATAGTGCAAATATGAACAGATTTGTCTTTGACTTACAAAAATTTGCCAAACAATGGCTTTTGTCAATTGTGAAAAATGGCATATTTTGTTTTATCATTCCCACATAATGTTTTGTCTTCTTAACCTTGTGAGTTTCTACAAGGTCCAGTACATCTGTACATCAACAAACCTCATATTTTGCCCTTCATATGTTACCCCAGATTATAGCAAAATTTTACCCTGCAGATAATTACAAGTCTTCTTACCAACTGTGCTGAGCAGTTATATATCACAGCCTGTTTTACATGAATCTACTGACATGCGGCAATCAACAAGAGAACAGGGGCATCTGATCAGGCCTTCTCACCAGCATTCCCTTGCTGCCCAGAGATATTTGGCTCTTCACCTCTGTATGATGAGAGGCTAAAATTATTTTGTTTCATGGTACTACCAATATTTATTTTAAACTAGTGTATATACTCAGCATTGCCCGGAATTTTATTTTCTCATAGGTAATACTTGTCAGAAAGATTTGAGATCCTGTGTCTCTAATTCCCCAAACTGTCTTGTCCAGTACCTGTAACTTTTCCCCATATTACCCAGTCCATCATGTTACATAATTAACATACATTATGTCATTAACATAGAGAGGTTGGGTTTCTGAGGGAATACACTGCCCTCCTCCTTGCTGCTAGGCCTCATCTCCATAGCAACCAGCCAAGCTCAAAAGCTCTCTGGCTGAGAATTCTAAAGGTCCCTCCCTAAACTGCAAACCCCGAGATTCTATAGAATCTTCACAGGCAGCCAATCATACGAAGTCTTCTCTCCCAACACAGCCAGTCATATGAGGTCTTCTCTGCCTGACATGGACAAACAGACAAACTTTGACTTTTATAAATTAGATTGGTTTTAGTGCATTGTATCTCTCTGTGTATATGTTATGCTGGTCATGCCCTAATAATTTTAGCTGTGATAATAAGAGAGAAAATCAAAGACCCTGCATAATTCTAGCTTTCTTCTAATGTACGCATGCATGCAGCTAAGTGTCATCAACAGTGGAATGGTTTTCTTTGTGTGTCCATGGAATCTAAGTGGATGAGTTCACTGCCAGCGTTTGTCCTCTCCCTTCCTCTCCTTTCCTCCTCGCCTACCCATGCCCTGCTGCAGAGAACTGCACCCCTATTGTTTCTCTCATGCAGATTTTTTGGGTGTGAAGAGAGGAGGGATGAGAAGGGAAGAGCAGGGACAAGATAAAAGCTTTGCTTTTGCCCAATCAGGCAAAGACAGAGCCCACCCAAGTTTCAAGGAGTTTGCTTGGGTGTCTGACCTCTGTGTCTTCACAGCGTGCTATCTTAAGTTTTCTCCTGTGTTTCTGAATCACAAGCAATTTCTTCTCTCATAAACAAGCCTTAGCATGAGAAGGACTGCTGGGGTATATCCCATTTTCTGCTTCTTGGGGTTGTTTGTTGATTGAGAAAGACACAGAAGGAAACCTGGAAAACAAGATGTGTTAAGCATCTTAATTATAGAGAGAAGCTGGGGCACCTATCTCCTTCTCAGAGTTCACAGTCAAACCTGCTGTCTTTCCTTTGTCTTTCCTTTGCCAGAGCATCTTCCGTGGGACTTCCGTTTTGAGTGCTGCATTATCACTACCATTCTGTTCAGTGGAATTTAGCATCTTGTAAGAACTGTTATTGTTTTAATCCCAGGGAATGCAAAGTTCAGTCTAATAGCTGAAGTGCTGGCAAAGTAGAAAAGATATTCTTATTTACTTCATATCTGGCCATAACTCATATATCAATGAAGTCCACAGCTGGATTTGCACTACGAAGTTATATCAGTGTCATATCACTTCACATAATCACATAATCACTTCACATAATCAAACCTAGTCTCCAGGGTTATAGTCAGATGTTCAAACCACTACACTATGGCCATTTCCACACTAGATTGTTATAGTGCTATTATTCCACTTCCAACATCTTACAGAATCCTGGGGTTTACAATTTAGGGAGGGGCCTCAGAGGAATCCTCCCTTACTTTAATGTATGTCTGTCCAGAAAACCCATTTTACTCCTGTCTGTAGTTGGTGGAGCTTAAGATTCTAGTTAAAAAAACATGAATATAGATGCTGAAAGCTTGCAGTCTGCCCACCCCAGTTGCATGAATTGAAGAGGTATTTTCCCCATATCGTTGTTATGTTCCATCAAGCTGGCTTTGACTTACAGCAACCCTAGGAATGAGAGACTTCAAGGAAGTCCTGTTCTTAACAGCACTGCTCAGGCCATGGACTCCTTGACTGAGTAAATCTACCCATACTGAGGAGTACTGCCTTTTTGTACTGCCTTGAACTTGTCTCAGCATTATAGCCTTTTCACTCAGACAGTGAATCATTACTTTTCTTAAGGTGTCCAATGTATGAAAGCCTCAGAGAGAGTTCAGGCTTGAGAGTTCTAGAACCATTTGTGTTTCTGATAGTCTATGGTGTCCATAAAGGCTCTCTGCAAGAGCAGGAATGGGCAAAATATAACCAGCAAAAGACAGTGTTTCAGTTGCAATTTTGGACCAACTCACAGCATTTATCATACTATCAATGCTGGCTACAGCTCCTGGGAGTTGCAAGTCAACAACATCTGGATGATCACAGTTTACCCACCCATGCTTTAGCAGAAGCTGGATGGTAGCTTATCAGAAACTATAAGGTGGGTCTTGTGAAGCAGCAATTGTTTTCAGTACACATCAAAAAAAAAAAAAAGTGTCCCGCCATGTTATTAGGCAGAATAATTCTGCAGGATTCTTGTCATATTCAGTGTCATAATTAGTACTATTCCGTTCTGGCATATCAGGATTAGTACAGATTCTAAGTAGCGCCTGGAGTATGATAGGATTAGATTATGGTGTACATAAAAAAATTCTAGTAAGCCCTAATTTGTAAGGAGTGATTGACCCTTACCACAAAACACTATAGTTTCACTGATGATTATGGATGCCCCCAAGATCAAAGATCATATAGTTCCATTTTTCTCTAGAACAAATATTTGATCAGGAAGCCCTGCTTATCCTGGCTTGTCCAGGCCTGTCCAGACATACTGAAGTGTGAATCCAAGAGAGAGAGGGCGAGGGAAAGAATTAAATAAGAAATGTATTCAGGAGTAGCCCTTGTTGGCCTTGCAGCAAAATACAACAAAATCCAAAATCCACAAAGCAGCACTACGTTTATTCAACCAACTCCAAAAGCATAAAATACACTATGCAAACTTTCAAAGCTTCATTGGATTTTTCATCAGGCAAAGATGTTAAAAATCATATGGGAGGGGGGAAAAGTTGATGGTGTTAGAGTCACAGGCCTGCATTCTGTCTTAGTTGTCACTCTGTTGTCAGTTAAAAGGATGCTGAGGGGGATTTCAGTACAGGCAGAGGCCACTCCCCATCTTGGCCATGTGAAGTCCAGGGACAAAGGACAATAAAAGACAGGTAAAATTTCAACTCAGTATGTTGCACGTATGGATTATTTGTGGTGGGAAAACAGTGACTGTGGTCAGCAGGACACAGGATGAGTGTCCTTTCATAGAAACTATGTGAGGCAAGAGAGAGAGAATGACAGAAAGAGGTGGAGAGGGGGAGAGAGAGAGAGATAGTACTGTCTGAAATCTCCTTCTCCAAATGAGATTTTTCTCTCTCTTGCTACTGTCAATGCAGAGAAGTTGAATGAAGCACCTCCTTGCTCTGCCCTGCCTCCCTGCATCCTGAACCAGCCTCCCCCCCACCAAAAAAAAACAACAAAAAACTTCACTGCAGGAAAAGAAAAGACCCTAAAGAAAACAAAAGAGCCTGTTTTGGCCGTGCCACCTGCTATCCCCTACCCTACAATACCGCCTTAAAAACTGAACAAACAAAAGGCCTTAAAATCTTAAAGGGGCCCATTCATTAGGGTGACAAAAGGGGAAAGAAATACATTATCATAATTAATCCTGTGGCTGGCGGTGGGTGGCGAGGCCCTCTGTCTCCCAAGGTGGCAGTGGCGGTTGTGTCATTGAGTCCAGTCCTCAATGTACACTGCATAGAGGCAGGCAGGGTGTGAAACAAACCCAGGAGGATTGCGGGGTTGTCTTCTCTCAGCCTGTCTCCCCCACGCCTTTTGCTGCTCTCCCTCTGTGATATGCTTTGGTTCCTCTCCAAGTTATCGCCTCCCCTAACAGGCACAAACACACACACACATACTACTCGCCATATCAACCCTGTTTTGCAGGACCAGGGAATGCTGAGTTTTTGCCTGGGCTGTGTCCCTCACGTGCATAGACAGAGAGCAACGTTGTGACCTTCTGCCGCAATTGCAGATCCTCATGATGTGAAAAAAAAATACCTTTCATCATATCAGATTTTGTAGACATACTGTGGCGGGGGGATGCCTTGCTGGCTGTTTGTCGTTCAGGGCAAATAAAGAAATTTGGAAAATCACTCATAACTACTGAACATCAGGTACTATTCCAAGGGGGGTGAGTGGGGGTGTGTGTGCACCCCCTCCAAGCAGTTAGTTACCATAATGGCTGCAATAGTTTTTCCCATTATTCAAAATCAACTTTCTCTATTTTAAAAAAAACAAACACATCACATTTCTGGCCTGTGGTATATAATATACCTGAGTAATGAGGCCACACCCTTGGAACCATAAAGGTAGCTGAAACAATTCCATTCACACAACTGTTTTAGTCAAATGTTAAGCTAGCTCTAGAGATGTTACAATCATAATACAGCCTACAGATGTTACAATCATAATACAGCTTAACTGTATGTAATACAGCTTAATTGTGCCTTCGTTATTGTAAAAAGGAGTTAATTACAAATGATGCATTCCTTGTAACTAATAACTTCCAAGCACTACAAATAAGAGCTGATCAGTTAAGTGTCTGCATCCCAGTGTCTCTGTGTGGTAACTTATAATGAATTCTTCAGGAAAATGCAGAAAAAGCTTTAATATTCCTCCTTTAGTCTGCCTCACATCACTCCTTGCTCCACCTCCAGCAGTCATACAAGTTTGGGATCCCAAAGATGCAACCCTGAGGTTATTCACATTAACAGTTGTTTATGACCTTGCCACTTCTTTTAAACATGTAGTTTATGACCTTGCCACTTCTTTTAAACATGTAGATTAAAACTGCTTGGAAGTTACATGCTCAAACCAAGAAGACTTACCATTTAAATTTGGATTATGGATTATCTCTGGTGGAGGTTGCCCTGCACTTTGTCAGAGAACAACACCCCAGTTAATACATGGTATGGCAGATGCAAGGCCATGCTGAAAGTGAGTTCTAAATTCCCATTTTCACAATTGCTATAGTTTTCAAGGGCTTGCTAAGGTTTGGTTCTAGGACCCCCAATGGATACCAAAATTCGTGGATGCTCAAGTCCCATATAGATGTAGTAAAATGGCATCCCTTATATAAAACAGCAAAATCAAAGTTTGTTTTGGGATTTTTTTATCTATTATTATTATCATCATCATCATCAAGCCTTGGTTGGTTGAATCTGTGGATATAGAATCTGCAGATATTGAGGGGCAACTGTATGTATTTGTTACCATAAATGTGATCATTCCATTTCCAAAATCTGGACAACCTACCTGATTTTCCATGACAGCCATATCTATTGCCTATGACAGAGATGTTTGAAGAATTCCCTCAGATAGGGATGAAGAACATATGGCCCTCCAGATGTTGTTGAACCCAATTACTGACCATTGGCCATTCAGGCTGAGGCTGAAAGGAATTACGGTGCAACGGTATTGGTACTGGCAGCCTCTGTGTCAATGGGACAGTAATTCCACTCTCGCTTTTACTTTGATCTTTAAAGGAGATACCCAAGATGCCAAACTCTGTATCCCAGATAAGTTCAGTACCTTGGACAGCATGGATTCATACACACATATCCCCCATTGACAAGGAAACCACCAACCACCTGTGAACACTGTGGGTGGTGGGCACAGCCCCCCATTTTACCTTAAGGCAAGGATTCATGCTGCAGTGTTGCCACCTGCCAGCCTTGCCAGGCCCAGATAGCTATTTAATTGCTAAGCTCAAAGAATACCTCTCAGGGTTTGGTCCTCTATGTTTACCATGTCTGTGCTCATGTTATTACAATGTTAGAGAAGCCATCTCCAGCAATCTCAAGCAGTGGGGGTGGGGGAGACGAGATTAGGCCTTGGTGGCTTCCACCTTACCTGTAGGCTGAACTTGTAATGTAGGGGTGGGCAACTTGTAACCCATGAGCCATGTACATGCTCCCAGTGGCATTTTTGTGATCCCCAGGACCCCCCTGGGGGTTAAAATTTTGGAGCCTAAGAGAGACCTTTGTCTAAAATAGGAAATAACCAGGAAGCCACTTCCTGTTGCTAAAAAAGAAAAAGGAAAAAAAAGGCTTTTCCTAGGCCTAAAATGGCCCAGGGGACAAAATCTTGTCCAAAATGCCCCTGCAGTCGGGTTTTTTTTCCAGTGGGGTACAGTATGGAGTGTGTGGCTTTTCAAGATCTCCTGAGGTACTAATACAGCTCCCTAGCCTCCCACAGTTGCCCACCCTCGTTGTAAAGGCATCATTTTTTAAAATGACACTTCTGCTGTATACAAAATATCATTCAAACAGTCTCTGAACTATAGGTAAGTGTAATCTGGGAGTTCTCCAGCATTTTCCTTATCTGCGATATTGTTGTATCTTGTTCAAACAGTTATGTAACCAGAGACTGCAGAAATTGTCTAATGAGAAGAGTGATGAAAGTGAAGACCTTCTTCGTATAAATATGTACTAAGTGGACTGAGGGCATAAACAGGTGGGAAAGGCAGGGAGGTCCTGTCTGAGAGCCTGGGAATCTCTCCCCTCCAACACACACACACCTGTCCGTGCAGTTCTATACATGTTTCCCAGAAGTAAGGCTTGGTGTGTTCAATGTAATGTGCTCCCAGGTTTCAGCCTACGGGTGTTTTATTCTGCATCTGATCCTGCTGTATTAAGATCAATTACAGTTTCGCCACTGATTTTTACAGGTGCAGGATTGTACCACTTCAGCTAAAGAAAATTTGACTATATCCCTTGGGGCTTTCTCATGTGTGTGTATCGGAAAACACTCTAAGGACTTATTTCTAAATAATGACCCTTACCTTTAAGTAAACGTTTTATAGAGGGGTGGTTCGGGACCTCAATACATGAAGGAGTGTCTCTCCCCATATACACTTTCCTGACAACTGTGATTTGATAGAGAAGCCCTCTTTCCTGTCCCACTACTGGAACAATATATTGCATATAAACATGGGAGGGGGGCCTTTGTGGTTATGCCACTCTGTTTATTGAATGTCCTTCCCTAGGAGACCCAGCAGGCAACAACCTGGGGTTTTTCTAGGTGCCAACTACCTTTCCACAGTGGTGGGACTACATTCTCCTGTAAGGCAAGAGCCTAAGCTGGGGGCAGCAGTGCAGCTGATAGGGTGTCCCATGTCAGACAGGCTCTTGCAGAGGAGCCAAACAGCACGTAGGTATCAGCAATGGCAGTGATGGGTTGATCCTGGCAGAAGATCTCTCAAGAGCCAAGAACAATGGCACTATAACTAACACTTGATGGTACTGCACAGAAGGAGGCAGAGTAAATCCCTTTTGAGTGTCTTTTACCATGAAAACCTTATGATGAGGCAATCCAAAATGAAACAAGAAATAGTGCCATGAACTGCTAATATCAAAAATTAGAGCAAAGCTAAATAAGAATACTAAGCCAACTATCGTGCCAAAATATAACCTGAACAACATCCCCATAGAAATTAATGACAATGTAAAAACTAGATTTGTACTATTAAGCCTGATTGACCAGGAGCCAAAGGAACTCTGGATCGAAGCCAAGGACATTGCTAGGGAGGAATGCAAGAAGACACTATCTGCAGCCAAAAAGAAAGAGAAGCCTCAATGGATGACAGGGGAACTCTTCAAGCAGTTAAGGACAGTTGAGAAGCAAAAGTAAAAGGCAACAGAAATAAGTTCAGAACCCTGAATGCAACTATTCAGTAATTTGTGTATAGGGACTAAGAGAACTCCTATAATAATAAAAGCAGATAAAAAGAAGATGACAAAAGAAGGAGGAGAGAATAAGAAACCTCTTCCACAAGATCTGAGAAATCAAAGGTAAATTTAAGCCAAGAGTGGGAATGTTCTGTGATATGACTAGCAGGTGAGCACATTACATGATCAAGTAGAAATAAAAGCACAATGCACTGAAGAACTTTATAGAAGAGATGAAAGGATGATAGATTCATTCAAGGAAGGACCACTTTAAGATGAACATACAGTTTTAGAAAGTGAAGTGGTAACTGCATTCAGAACATTTGGGAGAAATAAAGCACCATAAACAAATGGCATACCAATAAAGCTGCTTCAGTCTACAGAGTCAGAATCTACTGTAGTTCTAACTTAAATCTATCAACAAATATGGAAAACAACACAACGGCCCACAGATTGGAATCACTCAACATATATTCCAGTCCCCAAGAAAGGGAACACCAGGAAATGTGGTAACCATAGGTCCATTGCATTAATTTCCCATGCAGGCAAAGTAATGCTCAAAATTCTACAACAAAGACTTTTACCACATAAGGAGTGGGAAATGTCAGAGGTCTAAGCTGGGTAGAGGAAAGGAAGAGGGGCTAGGGACCATATTACAAACATACATTGGATAATGGAGCACACCAAAGAAAAGGAAATCAATCTGTGCTTGATAGATTACAGCAAAGCATTTGATTGTGTAGATCAGTGGTTCTCAACCTGTGGGTCCCCAGATGTTTGTGGACTTCAGCTCCCAGAAGCCCTGAGCATTGACCATAGTAGCTGGGGCTTCTGGGAGCTGAAGTCCACAAACATCTGGGGACCCACAGGTTGAGAACCACTGGTGTAGATCATGAAAAACTACAGATTGCTCTTAAAGAACATGTGTAACCAGTACTCAGGACAAGAGGCTACGATCAGGGCAGAATACTGAGGAACAGAGTGGTTTCCAACTGGCAAGAGGGTCCGGCAAGGCTGCATTTTATTACCTTTATCTGTTTAACTTGCATGCTGAATATATCACACATAAAGCAGGTTTAGACCTGGAGGAAGGAGGTGTGAAAATTGGAGGAAGGAACACCAACGATTTAAGATATGCAGTTGATACCATAGTATTACTAGTTTTTACTACTGTGAAAACTGGACCGTAAAGAAAGCTGATAGGAAGAGAATCAACCCATTTGAAATACGGTGCTGAAGAAGAGTTCTGCAGACACCATGAACTGCTAAAAACTCAAATAAATAAGTCTTAGAGCAAATCAAGCCTGAACTCTCCCTGGAAGCCAAGATGACAAAATTGAGACTCTTGTACTTTGAACATATCACAAGAAGGCATGACTCACTGGAAAAGACAACAATGCTTGGAAAGATAGAAGACAGGAGGGAAAGAGGAGGACTGCATTCTGGATGGACAGATTCAGTCACGTCAAGACGGCCCTGAGTCTGCAAGAGTTGAGCAAGGCTCAAAGTTGGTTTGATGGCAGCTAACAACAACAACAACAGCAACAACAACAAACAGTAAAACATTTGTTTTTAAAGTAAAGCCGTTAGATCAAATCCTATTTTTTACATGAATATGTACATGGTTTAAATCATTTTATCCCTTTCTGATGTTTAAAGTTGGTGATCTGTTTAATATGCTTTTATCCTATTTAAATTATTCTCTTGTTTTTATCCTGAACTAGCGTATTTTCCTGGCATTGCCCAGGATCTTATTTTCCTCTTGAGAACTCAACAAACTGTCTTCTCCAGTACCTGTAACTTTTTCCCTTATTTCACAATGCAATCTGTATTCAGAGTTATTTATATACACAGTTTGGGGTCCTGAAGGAGTATCTTGTCCTCCGTCTTGCTGCTAGTCCTCATCTCCATAGCAACCGGCTTATTCCAGTACCTGTAATTTTTCCCCATATTCCCCAATCCAATCTCTATTCAGAGTTCTTAACATAACAGAGGTTTAGTTTCGGAGGGAATACACTGCCCTCCTTCTTGCTGATGGGCCTCGTCTCCATAGCAACCAGCCTGACCTGAGAATTGTAAAGGCCCATCCCTGAACTGTCAACCCCAGGATTCCATAGATCTTTACAGCCAGCCAACCATATGAGGTCTTCTCGCCTCACACAGCCAATCATATGAGGTCTGTGCCTGCCTGATGCAAACGGACAGACAAGATCACTCACAAACTTTGACTTTTATATAGTAGATTGTATTAACATCTTTATATTGGGTGGCATCCGACATGGTGGTTATGGATACATAACCCAGTGTAGCAGATCTATAGCTGCTCTGTTTTCAGCTATGCTTCATATTAATGGACATGGCACTATTGCCACGATCACAAATGCCCTCCCCCTAATCTACCTTAATGATCAGCAGGCAACTTGAGCAACAGAAACCTGCTGGCAGCTGGAGTGTAGCAGGATAACCTCCTGCTAGTGATCTGTGGTGCAACAATCAGAATCGTCCCTATTTCAACTGTTTCTTGCACCACAGGTAGCTGGCAGGAGAGGGAGGGTAATGACATCCTGCTGTGTGGGATGCCCGCAGAACAGACCTCCCTCACTCAATGTGTCTGCTAGCAGGTAACGTTGGTTTAGGAGCTGGGTCAGGAGACAAGACATAGTTACACATTTGTAACTACAGTCAGCCAGCCTAGGCCATTTCCTCACTAGACTGTTGTAGTGCTATTATTCCACTTTCAACATCGTATGGAATCCTGGAGTTTGCAGTTTAGGGAGGGGGGTGTTGAAAGTGGAATAATAGCACTATAACACTCTAGTGCAGAAATGGCCCTAGTGGAGTGGTTTGAACATTTGAGTGCAACCCTAGAGACTAGGTTTGATTCCCCACTTGGTCATGGAAACCCACTGGGTGACTTTGGGCATGTCACACACTCTCAGCCTCAGAAAACACTGAGATAGTTTTGCCTTTGGGTTGCCATAAGTCAGAAATGACTTGAGGGCACACAGTATGTACATACACATATACATCATCACTGACTGCATAGGAATGGGTATTTGGGGATGTTTTCCCACCCACCTCATGTAACTCTGTTAAATATCTATAGATTTGTACACAATATGCAGTAGTATTTTGTCTGTCGTCTTTTTTGGCTGTTGAAATGACCCATAAGCCACACAATAGAGAAATGAGGGATGTCCGTGGCCCTTCTTCTCTCTACTTTGCACATCAGAGGTATGACAGTGAGAACGTAAATGTTCATGGACTTCACTAGGCATTGGTATGTTAGCCCTATTTAAAACCGCCATTATTTTGTAGGTGCAAATAAAGTTTACTCAGGGGGAGATTCTGGGATCTGTAACTTTCCCAAGCTCTGCGTACAAGCAGAGTGAAAACAGGGGAATTATGTTTGGAGTAAGATATTTCAAGTCATGCATAAGGGAAAGGAAGGCAGTGAAGGTGTGGTGAGGTTTACAAGGGTGTGGCAAGAAATGAGAGCATTGTCCCTCCTGCATCAAAATTTTGTTGTTGTTGTGTGCCTTCAAGTAATTTCAAGTTTATGAGAGGCCTAAAGTGAACCTATTGCAGGGTTTTCTTGACCAGATTTGTTCAAAGGAGGAGCAGTTTGCCATTGCCCTCCTCTGAGGCTGAGAGTGTGTGACTTGCCCAAGGTCACCAAGTAGCTTTCCATGGCTGAGTGGAGATTTAAACTCTGGTCTTCAGAGTACTAGTCCAATACCCAAACCACCATGCCATGTTGGGTCTCCTGTAAGAATGCCCCCCTGCATAAAATTTTCCTTAAGTCCCCAAATTTTTAACATCATAGCAACCTAAAACTTCAGTTGAGCATTTTCAAATACAGGCCATTTGTGCACTACACTGTTATAATGCTACTATTTGACTTTCAACATCTTATGGAATCCTGTGGTTTGCAGTTTAGGGGGGAGCATTTGGAATTCTCAGCCAGAGGGCTCTTTGGCCTCAGTAAACACAAACCCCAGAATTCCACAGGATGTTGAAAGTGGAATAATAGCACTATAACAAGTGTAGGGTGGAACTGGCCACAGTTTAGGCATCCAAACAAAGGTGGGGGGCACAGTTACCAGGAGAAAGCAGAGACAGCAAGTAGACAAGTTCCAGAAATGAACAGTTTTCAATATCTATACAATGCTCAAAATTTGGGACTGTAGGAAAATTCCATTGAGTACCCAGAAGTCTTATTTGGAGAGGCAATCCCTTCATTTCCTCAAAGCCTGTCTACCTTTCCATTCTATTCACACACTGGCCAACCAGTTGTTGGTAGCATGGGTAGCTCTGTGTATCCCAGTGTCTCCTCAGTAGCTGCAGTTTCACATGCCTTATGTTCACAAAGAGTGATTACAGAAGTAAAAATCCGATTATTCCTCTGGAATCTCAGCATTTATGAACTTAAGGTTCCTCCTGACTTTCCAAACCATCAGACTATTTTCTTCCTACTTTCAATAGCTATGTAATACAGCCTTGTCTACCAGTTTCTCTGTATCCTTCTCTTGAGTTATTTGCCACTGATGAATGAATTGATAGGAATGAAGGAGGACACCAAATATTCTGGAACAGCTTTTTCCACCATCATCCACTAGGGGGGTTCTCGTTCCTTCTTCTTTTTTTAAAGCTTCTGTCCTAATTGACCAGCTGGGTTAGTGGAGCCATGGAGCTTTTGCAGTATTATAGACCTCTAGTCCCTGGGATTATTATATTGCAATATTCATATAAAAATGGTAGCATTAATTATTACATTTAATATGATTACTGACAATGTCCATCAGCTAACACGGTCCTCAGTGGATTATGTTTTCATGAATACGTCCTATGAACATAAATTCAAACAAAGAGGATCAAAGTCATGTAAACCACAGACAAATGCCAAGCTTGCAGGATCTATTTTATTTTTACTGACTGGACCCGGGTAGAAAATTATAGCTTGGGAGAGCAACAACACAGAATTTTTTAAAGGTGACTCTGAGCATATGTTTAGCCCAGGAATCTGTTTTTAGAACCAGAGCTCAGCTCACAGTCCTGTCACATAAAATCTACTCTGCCCCTGCCCCTACCTGCTGGTCCTAATACCAGATCTCAACAGCCTGATTTAGAATGGGAGTTGGTACTAAGAGTCAGAAGTCTTGGTCAGATGTTCTGCAACTCAAACAAAGATTTACCATTAGATTTTTTCCTAACTTCTACTTTCGCATGATTGGCAGGTGAGAGAAAAAAACCCCTCCCAGGCCAGGTCACTGTCCATGAATGGAATAAAGTCAGAGATGCTAGGATTCTGTGTTTTTTTGGAAAGAGAGACAAAGGTCTGTGACCGTCCATATAGTTATCAAATGATTTTTTGTGAAGTTTATCATGGAATTCAAAACAGTGCATGACAAGACATGAAAACTGTGAGAACTCCAATATAATACAGAGTGAGAACACAAAACTCCCTGAGCATTCAGCTTCTGCAAGGGAGGCAGTATGATGGAACATGTTCTAATTCCATATAATGCATTCATTGATGAAAAAGAGGGGATAGAATAAGGAATACTGTTTTGTACCATTAATTTGCTGTTTTTGTTGTGTGCCTTCAAGTAATTTCCAACTTATGGGACAGAAAGGCAACCTTATCACAAGGTTTTCTTGGCAAGATTTGTTCAGGATTTGCCTTTGCCTTCCTCTGAAGTTAAAAGAGTGTAACTTGCCCAAGGCCACTCAATGGGATTCCATAGCTTAGTGGGGATTTGAACCCTGGTTCATTTCGCACTAGCCTGTTATAGCATGATGATTCCACTTTCAACATCCTATGGAATCCTGGAATTTGTAGTTTTGGGAGGGGCCGGCCACCCCCTCCCAAAACTGCAAACCCCAGGATTCCATAGGATGTTGAAAGTGGAATCATCACGCTATAACACTCTAGTGCGGAAATGGCCCTGGTCTCCAGAGTCATAGTCCAACTTTCAAACCATTACACCATGCTAGCAATAAAAAATGAGTAGGAAAAAACACTGAGGCCCCAGCGGTAATTGAACTCATGATCCCTGGTTTAGAAGGCCCGTGTTCTGACTATTGAGCTATGGACCCTGTCCTATCAGTCTGTGAAGAAAGGATCAGCTGTGACACTGGAGAAGTGGAGGAAGGCCAAGTATGGCCTATATTGATACCAGTCCCCAGAAACAAGAAAGAGCCTAGCAAAGCATGGGCATGTTCAAGAGCAAAATTAACCTAGTCGAGGAGGGAAAGTTAAGGAATAGATGCTTTGAAATGTAGGGAGAAAAAAAAAACCTATTCAGAAGCAGTGCTTCTTTGAGGTTTTAGTTATAAGGACTTTCTGTGTGCAAATTCTCCTGTAAGTGCTTAGCCTAAAATTTGGCACATTCTCCTCCAGCATCCGATGCTGTCCCAGTGGAGCGGAACCCAGCATTGGATGCAGTGTCTAGATTAAGTCATACTCAGACCCTAAGATATGTCATGTTTAGGAGGCCTTGACAAGTGTGTGTGTGTGTGTGCGTGCATGTCTATGTGCATATGTGGACTTGCACATGTGGTAGTAGTGTTTAATATTTAGATGCTTCATAATTGGAGGCCCCTAAACCAGGAGTAGGCATCTTCTGGGGCTTGGGAGGCTCTGTTGTGCCACACCACTGTGTGATTTTTTTTTAAAACGTTATAAACTTTTCTCGGAATGGGGAAATCAGCCTTGACTTTTGATTTACTTTCTGGTCATTAAAAAAAGGCAGCTCCCCGAAACCTAGCAAAAACACTCAAGTCAGAGAATCTGAGGAGCGCTTGGAGGCCTGAGAAATAGCCTTGTGAATCATGGGCCACACTTTGTTACGCCCTGCCCTAAACTGTATCATACTTGGATTGTGCATAAATCTAGTACTAGCTGGCTGGACTGTAGGGGAAAGTGAAACTGGTGGTTGCTGTTTCTGTATCAGATCTTAAGCCTAAGGACCCATCATCTGTGTGTTCCTAAAGCAGAAGAATCTAGAGATTTCTTATTTTACTTTCATGAAAGATGTCCCAAGGTTAGTGTCATATAGTCATCCAAGTGAGGCAAGTAGCCCATGCATAACAGATAAATTGTTCCTAGAAGTGATGGGGCAAATGTCCAAGGATTTCATTTCTGCTGTTGGCCTGGGACTAGACCAAGTTACACTAGTTATGAAGAAGCTGCATTACAAGAAAGAGCAGGATGGGTGGTTGAAGAAAGAATCACCATTACAGTTTGTATTACACACAGAGACAGAGACAAAATGTGTAGGATGTTGAACAGGGGAGGCATTCTCCTTACTCTGACTGCCTTAAATATGTCAGCAGCAACCCCTTGCCTCAGAGGACGCTTCTGAGACAATGATTCGCTAATGGGGGCCAAGGCTCTCCAGAAACTTGGAAACCACATCATTATTTTTGCTGGCTTCTTGATGATCCAGAATATGAACTTGGTGGGAAAAGGCAGGAAGGGGTGAGGGGACACATAATATCTGAAATTATATAAACACTTGTTCACCTTGCAAATCAGGTTGTCTTACTTGTGTCTTTCTACTGGGTCCTATAATGTGTTATGCAATTTACTGAGACAAAGAGCACTTTTTAGGGGCTGATGAAGGGAAACAATTGTTCCAGGATTCATTAAAAAATACAGAAAAAATAAAAATCAGTTACAGATAATGTTTAAGACAGAGGTGTGAATAATTCCACTCCCCTCCCCCCAGCTGTTAGAAGGAGAAAAGGCAGGGAAAATAGAATACTAGGAGGAAAGTTATTTAGTCGGTCAGAATATTAAGGATAGTGAATGTTGTTCCAAGTCTGGCAAACCACCCACTGAAACCTCCAAGTGGATTTTACAAAATTCTATTTGCTTTGAAATCTTCACTAACTCCCAGCCTCTCACATGTTCACTTCAGAAGACATAAAATGTTCCACAGCTGCAAAATTGCCAGTGTAGAGTCCCAAGTATACATTTCCAAAAACCAGCTCCATAACACTCACAATTTCCTTCAGCATATACACAAATACACATGTATGAACTCTACCATAAAGAGCAAATAAACATTACGCATATGTGTTTCTTTCTCCTTACCACCCGGGTTCTCTAGATAAATGTACATTCCCTAATATTCACCGAAGAAGCATCATATTTTTTCCTAATATGGGGACAGAGGTGGATCCACCATGAAGGGATGAAGAGCAGATCAAAAGAGGATGGAGAAATGCAATTAAACACAATGATTATTTGTTTTGGGTTCTCCAAACTGAATGTCAGCTCAGAGTAAATTGTGTGATTACTCCAGCTGCTTCATATCTCTTTGGAATATAACCAGATTAGTCCCCGCTCTACATACACAGTGGGTCATTTTTTTTCCTACCCATGTTTTGCAGCTAGAATCCTGACCCCTCATTGGTTGCTTTCTAGCCCTGCTCCTCCCTCTCCTTCCCTGGCAAAGGTAAACAGAATAGCTGTCTTATGGGTCTGAGAGAAAACAGACCCACGGAGAGTCTACCACCTGCTAATTTGAACACACTGGGGAGGGATGTTGCCTGGCTGCAGTCTAAACAGAAAAGTGGCATCCTGAGTGGTCATGCTGCCCACTCAAGACTCCATTCTCCCACTGCCTCAGTAGGAGCAGCACATTTGGCCTGGCTGTATTTTTGAACCCTATTTCTTGTGTTGTGGCCATGAGTGGCTGGTGACTCCCAACAAAAGATACTGAGATTATTTTCCTAAACTGGGAGTGTGCTCATGTTTCAGTTTGTTAGTCTTAGCCATCTAAGGATATGGTGGGAGAGGGAATTTGCTGTGTCACATTTATGTATGAAGGAGATGTGTTTTAATCAGGACATTTTAATGTTTGGAAGTGGGAAGAATGGTGTAAGGTTCTAACTCTGTGAACCAACTTAGATGTGATCCCCCAGCTTTACGGACAGCCAGCCTGGCAGCGTTACTTCAGTGGTACAAAAGATGGGATTGATGTTGGAGCTGTTTTTATGTTCCCTGCCTTCCTTGTGAGTTTGAGGAATAGCTTGTCATTTAATTTCTAAAATGAATTGTGTGTGGTAGCTGTCTAGATATCCATTTGACTGAAGCCCTTCTTCTTCTTCTCTCTCCCCAAACTTAGAAAGTGGATGGGAAACCTGTCAGCTTTAGGCGCTGTTATACTGTAATTGCAATCAACACCCACCAGCCATTGGTGAGGGAGTGGTGGTGTTGGTGTTGGTGTGGCTTCAAGTCATTTCTGATTTATGATGATCCTAAGGCAAACCTATCATGGGGTTTTCTGGGTCTGAGAATATATGACACACCCAAGGTCACCCAGTGGATTTCCATGGCCAAGCTTGAAACTCAGTCCTGGTCTCCAGGGTCGTAATCCAATGCTTAAACCATTACACCACATTGACTCTCATAGTAGGAAGTATTAGTTAACAGCTGGAGAACCACAGGGTCCTCACTGCTTCCGGAGTATTTAACAAGAAAAGGTTGGCTGGGATCACTGGGGGACCCTGCACATTCCAGTTAGAGCACTATAATCCCACTCTGACTGCCATGGTTCCTTCCTATGGAATCCTGGGATTGGCAGTTTAGGGAGGGGCAATTAGAATCCTCAGACAGAGAGCTCTGGTGGTACACCAAACTGCAAACCCCAGAATTCCATAGGATGGAATGGTGGTGTTTAAAGTGGAATTATATTGCTTTCTTTGTGCAGTGTGAAAGGGTCCTGAATGGCAAGAACGGTTTACAAGTCAGCTCTGATTTATGGCAAACCTATCACAAGGTTTTCTTGGCAAGATTTATTCAGGGGAGGTTTGCCGTTGTTTTCTTCCGTGGCTGAGAGAGTATGTCTTCCCAAGCTCACCCAGCACGTTTGCATGGTTGGGTGGGGATTTGAACCCTGGACCCTAGTTCAACATTCTAACAATGATGCTATTCTGGATTCTTCCCACATTATCAGAAGTCATTTCTTCCCATTTCCCTGATTAATCACTGCACAATGGAAAAATAATTTAGAATTGTATGTTCTGGTGCACTTAGCTCAGTGGAGACCATCTTCTTTGACCATATGGCTGAAACAATTTATTATTCTCTGTTTTTGGAATTATTTCTTGTTTTATAGAAAGATGCAGTTTGGTTTTGAGGTATTTGACTATTTCAAGGGCCAGTGAAAGAGGCCAAAAGGATTTGGCATACTTACTGTCTTACTTTGGAGAAAAGGGTCTGTTTGCTTCCCACTTTCAACCCCATCCCAAACTGTCAAGATGAAAACAAGACTCTGCCATGTGGTATGGCTTAACTTCTAAAGGGGAAGTGCAGGGACGCAAATTTGTTTCATACAGACACTTACTCTCATGGAACCCCCCCACCCAATCCATAGAAGTGCCGACTTTTCTCGGTGGAGGAGCCCCAAGCACTTTGTACATGCGTAAAGGCGTTGCTTCCGTTATAAGTGATTTATAACTCCGGAGGTAGGCAAGGAGTCCCTTAATGGCAGCTCCACCGACTCAAAACAGTCCCAACCGGCCTCCACTGTACCGAAAAAGTTGTGTTTTTCTTCGGGGGTGGGTAGGACCCGTTTGGGCTCTCCTACCTTTGCGACAGCTAGGCTTTTTTCCATGAAACCCATCAATCCCTCTCCCAGCTCCCTTCTTAAACCCCAAAAGTTTACCCTTTCCCCCTCTTCGCAAACCTTTGTGGAGTTCCCCTCTTCCTCCCCCCACCCCCGCAAGACTGCAGCTGTCCCGATGCATCGCTACGTCCGCTTGCGATAATAAACAAAAGGAGCTAGTTTGGGCCGAGAGGGGGGCGGCCAGGAGGGGGCCACGGGCAGCCTGTGAAAATCTGTAGAGCAGAATTCCTGTGTGGAAGGCCAGGCTCTCTCCTTCCCTGGCTCCCTCCCTCCTCCTCCTGCCCTCATTGATTTGAGGCAGGGAGGAGGGAGGCGGGGGAGGCGCTGCTGCCTGGGTGGTCTCTTCTCTCTCCACTTTGGTGAGCTGTTGCTTAGCAGCTAATAATAGGAGATGTTTGCGGAGTAATTTGCCTCTTCCTCGGCCAATGGGAACCGGGGCACTTTCCCATCAAACCAAACCTTCCTCCCCCCGCTCCTCTTTTCAGGATCTCGAAGAAGGCTGTTTGTTCCAAATGTTGGTGGGACGGGGCGCGAGGCACACTGCACCGCCGGGCACCGGGGCGCCTCGACTCTCGCTCCAGGCGGCGGCGGCGGCGGCGGCGGCGGCCGTGTGAGCCTCCGACCCGGGTCTCCTGCCGCCGCGCGCGTCGAAAGGGCCACGCGAGGCGGCGCCGAGGGCGCCTGGGGCGCGCCTGCATGGCCCCGGATTCGCCCCCATAATGTTCGCAGGGGAGCCCCGCAGCAGCAGCAGCAGCAGCAGCAACAGCTCTGAAGCCCCGGACCTTCTCCCCTCTGGATTACCGCGCCCGGGAAGCCGCCCGCGCCCCTCCCCTGCCTGCCCCCAGCACCGTCCTCGATCGACCCCGGAGCATGGCTTCGGATCGGCCGGTCCCCGGGGCCGGGGGCTTCTTTGGAGAGCTCCCGCCGTCTTACGCGGCGGCGGCAGCGGCGGCGGCGGCGGCGGCTGCCAACTCGGATCTGCTCCGGCGACCCAGCTACTGCCACGCTGCCTTTGCCCTCAAACAGATCTCCAAGGTAGGGGGGACGGGACGGAGGCGTTTTCCCACGGGTGGGGGAGGCGGGCGAGGGGAAACAGGCGGTGCGAGGTTCCCTCCGAAGCGGGGAGAGGTGCGCGCGGGGCAGCGGCCACAAAGGATCGGAGAGGCGGCCGCGGGCCCGACGGGCGAGAGGACGGCGGAGCGGCGAACCGGGTTGGGATGGCTCGGCTTCCCGGGGGCGAGGGAGGAAGGGAAGGGAAGGGAAGGGGAGGGAGGCGGAGAAGGGAGGCGCTCGCAGGCGTGCTCCAAGGGCAGCCCGCGCCGGGGCTCGCGGGGCTTGTTTATGGAAAGGGGAGACGCGATGGAGCCGTCCAGGAGGCGCGGCGGGTAAATGGGGCGCTCGAGCGAGGCCTGCCCGGGATCGGATCTCCCAGACGGGGACGATGCGGTGGGTTTAGGAGGCGGGAGGATGCAGGGAGGGAGCGCTCGTGTGGCCTTTTACTGAGGAGTGGCAGGCAGAGAAGGGGCGCTTTTGGTCAGTGACTTGGGGAAAGGACTTTGGGAGGAAGGCGTGGAAAAAACTCCAGCAAAGAGAGGGTGAGAAAGCCCGGTAAGGCAAAAGGAGCCCTAGATGCCTCCCCTCCACACCGGTTCCAGAAGCCTATGGGTAGTAAATCAACTTAGCGCGTTCAATGGGGATTTCATAACCCGGGAAGCTCCATTCAAGCAGTGGGCTGCAGTTCCTGGCAGGGAAGCCTTGGAGAGGAAGGTGTGCGTGGAACCAGGGAAGCAAACAGACCTTCCTGAGGAAGTAGAGGGGAGCCCATCCCGGAGCCACCAGCTCTTAAAGGCGCTGAGCAGCCTTCAGGGCTAGCAGATGTGTTGTGGCAAGAGTCTGTTTCTCTCATGCATAGGTAAGGAAGGAGACACACATATCCGGAGGTGTCAGTCTCATCTTTATACCTCCAGACTGGAGGGGAGAGACAGCAAAGAGGGAAGCCTGGGTGCAGGAAGTTTCTAACAAATGGGAGGTCTGCAGAGGTGGTGCACAAGCACACACTGTCCCATATCTAGGAACAGGGCATTACTGGAATGCCTTCTTCTGAGGCATGAGGTCTACCTTGGCCCACAGAGCCAGTTTCCCTAGGGAAGGTTGTTGCTGCTCCCTATAGCAAAAATGCTTTGGCTAACTCTCTTTTTCTTTCCCCAGGGCAAGGCTGTAGGCCAGAAAGCCCCACTGTGGCTGCGGGCCCAGTTCCAGGCCCTGTTGTTTACACTGGGATGCTGGATCCAGCGTCATTGTGGCAAAGTGCTTTTTGTAGGACTGCTGGTGTTTGGGGCACTGGCTGTTGGGCTGCGAGTAGCCTCCATTGAGACGGACATTGAGCAGCTCTGGGTGGAAGGTAAGTTCTTTCCTGACTGTTCTGAATGCTGGAAGAACTACATAACATCTGGGTGTACGTTAGCGTGCATGCAGAAAAATTGTCCAACACAGTGGAAGACAAATGGATTCTGGGCTCATCCTGAAAGAGACTTTCAAAGTGAGAGGTTGACAAAAGGTTCTATTTCTAACCCACACATATGTGTGAATCTAGATCTGTGTGCAGCTTCTCAGTTTTGGAATGTGGTTTTGATCTATTCAGTACAGGTAGCAAGCCTCAGATCTAGATTCACCCTTGGGTATGAAAGCATGGTTTCAATTTGATGGCCACTTGAAGCTTCAAGACATGCAATAAAATCATGACTTTCTATATTTTAACTTCTTTCCTCCTGTAATTAAGTCTGAATTTGTAGCAGTGGACAAGAAGTTGAAAGTGTGGTTGTAAAATGCACAGTAACATTTCCAAAGCTGCTTGGCAAAGGAGGAAAAAAAGTTAAAAAGATAATTGCATAAGGAACAACCATACCAGGACTGCTATCCAGGTCCCTCAGTGTGAACGAAATGTGGGTTCCCTTGTAAATCCAATTGTGTTGAAGAGAGTTTGTCCAGCAAGATTTGTAAAAGGTTGAACTAGTGACTTTGAAGCCACTTCTGTATTTCCAGTGTCTAAATCATAGATCTTGGGAAAGTTTGATGTGCAAAGAATGGGCACTGATTCTCAAAGTCAAACTGTGGAATAGAAACTTTTATACCTTCAGTTATTACATAGTCTTGTGGGATGTAAACTGGAAAATGTGGGATTCTCTTGAGCTTTCATGAGAAAAAAATGCATAATTAAAGCTTGTGCCTGAGATTATGGTTTGGATTTGGAAATATCTGTCAATTCTGTTTCAAAGGTTTCAGCAGTGATATCTCATCTTCAGGATAGGTGGTTTCCTACGTTAGCAGTTTCAAGTATTTTGACACTTATTTACTCACTGTACTTCCATTAAGAATACCCAAAGTGTTTTGCATATCATTTCCATGCAGTCTCCCATTCAAAGACCATACAGAGCCTGCCCTCTTTTTTAGCTTTGGCAATAGAACTTGTACTTTCAGACTGTATGCTAGTTAGAAAGGGGTCATGGTGATCCTCTGGTCTGATTTTCTCCCTCAACCAGACCTTCTCTTTCGTTTTTTGGTCTCAGGCCTGTTTGGTAATGTTTGCCTCCATATCTGAGAAGCTGTGATATGAAGGGAGCAAATATTGGCATATATGTCTCTTCAGCAGCCCAAAGGGTTAATAACTTTTATTTTTTTAAGATAAAGGGGGAGAGTTGGTTTCTGTGTTGAACTTGTTTCCCAAGTGTATACGTGTGGGGAGAAAAAGCCTTTCTGTAATGTTCTGCGTGTGTGTGCCCGCTGTGAGTGTGTGCAATCCAGATTGCTATCAGTGCAAATAACGTGCCTCCACACAGACAGGTATAATTAAATTCTTTCCCTCATCTCAGAGGAGATGGTTTTTCTTGCCACCGGGCCCCGCTTGGTACATTACATTATTGATATTAAAATCCTAAATTACCTTTCTGAGGGTGGTGCTGAAGGAGAGGATAATTACTGTCTCTGACTATGGAGCTGGCAGTTGGAGTTTGGCTTGGGACACACTCTTCTGCCAGCTGAGAATGGAATCAGGTTAAAGGCAAACAGCTGAAAGTAAACGAGGTCACCCAGGAGCAAATCCTAATTTCCTACTGGAACTATTTGATAAAAATGATGTCTCTGTTATTAATAAGTTCAGTATGCTACATTTTTCTCCCCTTCTCAGCACTGACATCAGGTCTTGCAGTCTGCTTCTTGTTTTCCATCTCCCGCTATTGCTGTCTCCTGTCTTTTTTTGACACTGGGTTGTGCTGAATTTTCACACCCTGGGATTTTTATTTTATTTTGTTTTGTTTTATTTCTTTTGCAAGCAGCCTGGGAGCTTTCCAAGAGCAGATGTTTCTCTGTGATGACTGTCAGCGATCTTTGGCGTTCCACACCTCCTCCCCCTGCACAACCCCAGCTCCATGTGTGGTCCTAAACTACGCTTGGATTTTGTTCAACAATAGAAGCAACTTTACTCTTCCACCCTCCCACTCCCTTTTAAATAAAACCCACACTCACATGAATGCCAGTAAAGTTTACCCACCTGTTTCGCACACTGAGGGGGGATCGGAAAGGGGGAAGGATGCCTCAATCTTAGCCTTCTCTCCTCCCCTTCTCCTTGCTTCTGCCTCACAGAGGCTTGTAGCAAAAAGGAGATCCATCAAAACCTGCAGCTGTTAAACATTTAAAGAAGGGAAATCCCCCTTTTGTAACCAACACGTCCCAGCCCAAATCAGGAACATCCCCTGAGAACCTGCATAGTTGGGCTAGTACTTATTTATTGCTTTTAATGATGACATTTGCTCAGCCGTCAAAAATATTTCTTCTGTTTTGCCTGTTGCATTGCTGGCTTGCTAGATGCACAAAACCAAAGGAGCACACGACCTAGGATTTGGCTGAGTGTATGTGGATGCACTGAAGACAGAACAAAACTTGGCGGAATTATTTCATTGAGAATGGGTTTTGCTACAAGTAATAGTCAATATATAATAATTTTGAAAATAATTGTTCACCTTTTTTTTTGAGCAATAGTGTGGACAGCTGCATTGCAATATATACCTTGTATAGCAGTGGATGATAGCTTATCCACTCATTTTGCTGGCATTTGCTAAGTGGAGCATTGTAATACTGTCTTTCTGTTGATTGCTAGGTGTGTGGCTTCAAAGCTGTCAGGCAAAAGTTGGCATACATGTAAGGAAAGATAACAGCTGTAGATCTTATTGTCTAGCCTCATGCTGCTTTTTGTTCTGCAAAATGCTGTTGTGATTGCTTGGATGTTGTGTGTAGTAGGTTGTTTTTGTCAGAAGCCTAAAATCCTTTGAGAGCACTGCTATAAAGATACGCTTTGAATTGCCTTGTACCTCTTTTTTCAACTGCTGCGGTTACTTCAACTGGAACTTGTTTGCTTTCCATGTCTAGATCAGTAACTCTTTAACGGAAACCTTTTTCACTCCATGCTGAGTTAACATGTGGACTGATTATGTACAGGTGGCAAACCATCTACATCTATCCATGAATTATCCATACATTGAGCCACATTCTGTGACCAAACAAAAATTATGGCTTTTGCTCCAGGTCTTGGTTTTATTCAGACCGTACCCTTTACCACCTTTGATTGTTTTGATTTGAGCAAAGCTCCATAGGCATGCCTTATGGGCAGGGGTGGGGAAAATTATATAAGGGCCACATGCTTGTGGTGGGTGGGGTTGAAGCCAAAAGTGCGGGTGGGCCAGAGCTAAAGGAAGGCAGGCCCGCCCTGTTTCTCTCTCACTCTTTCTGCCATCTCCTGAAGCACATTCTTTCACACTCTTTCTCTTGTTTTTCCTCTTCCCACTCAGCAAGCTCCCAGGGGAGGGACAGATTACACTTACTAGTGGTCTAAATTGATCACTTGCCCCCACCCTTCTATTGCTCTGGCTCCTCACCACTTTCTCCTTTGCCAGATCCCTAAATTGATTGCCTACACAGGGCTCCTCCATTCCTTCCCTTGTGATGTCCATGTTTTACCCTCCCCTTTTCCTTTTAGGATTCCCCCACCTTCACAAAATCACACTGAGATTATCCTGTAGCCCAGTACTACTTAAACTTGTGGTCCATGGTCTGGTGCAGGTCTATAAGCCATCAGTTGATGATCCATGATTAATTTCTAGAAAAGAAAGAAACATTTGTAGCCAGTGGGCACAAATATGGGTTTCTCTGACACACTGGGAAAACAGTCTTGTGGGCCCCCAAATCAGATAGCTTAAAGAGTGCTGATGTAGCCCACCTACTCTAGGGAGAGGTTTCTTCCTGTTCAGTAGTAGAGATCTTCTCTCTGCCAATACATATCCATGGCAGCTTCTCAGCATTGTGTGATACAGTACAATCAGCAAGTGAAGCATCTCTGGAAAAGATGTTTATGTCTTCTGCCCAGGATGATTGTGTTTGAAGCCAAAAGGTGGCATACAGACATGTAGATAATCAGGGATGGTGCTGAATGAAGGACCCTGACCTACTATGTAGGAGGAGATCAGTCTGGTTTCTTACCATTTTAGACATCTCTTCTTACTGTACAACGTTCCTCTTAAAACTCTTTCTTTGTTCTGCCTATTCCTCTGTAATCTTGTCATACATCACAGAAGAGAGCCATCAGTGTATTTTGGCTTTGTATGGTGCACTCCCCCCAAAAAAACTCTTGTTTGGCCTTCTCTCATTGCCAAGGTATACTTCCCCACTTCTGAACTGAACAGAGGAAGGCTAACACTTGTTCAAGGAAATACACATTTAAGACAAGGAACATTGTCTTTTGTGGATGTTTGAGACAAAGTAGTTGCTGCACGTCACATTATCTGTGCATGGTCCTGGATTTTTTTTTCTGAGACAGATAAACCAAAACTGTCTAGTTCTCAACTGCGAGATGGAGTGGCTCCATATATTATGGGATTTCAATTCCCAGAAATCCCTGCTAGCATGATGCAGTTCTATGAGCCATCAGTTGGTGAGGGATTGTGGAAACTGAAGTCAAACAAGCCTCTCCATGTGGTAACCATTGTTGCAAAAGATCAAACCATGTGCTTTTAAAGAAAGTACTACTTGCATTGCTGATATCCCAGTCGTCTCAGAGAGAAAGGGCTATGTGATGTCCTTGGTAGGTCTTCGTGATATATCTGGGATGTAAATGAAGGTGTACTCTGGGTTCACGTTATAAAAATAGATGAAGAGAGGAAAATAGATAAAGAGAGAAGATGGGAGAGCTGTTATCCCAAGTCTGTCAGAATACCTGCCTGTGAATGATTTCTTGTATTGCCTTGGCCCTTACAGAAATATATGCTCCACTTTGTCTTACATTCAATTCCGCTCTAACTAAAAATGTCCACTTTGAAGACATCGGTTATATTTCTGTTGCATCAAAAAACCTCAAAATGCTCACCAGGGGACTGTGGGAAATTAAGTAAAATGCATTCCATAAACATCAGCCAGGCCTTTATGAGATTGATACCTTGTTCTTTGAAATGGTGAAAAAAAAGCAGAAGTTTGCAGATACTCTGGCATAAGAAGCATGAGCTACATTTGCCCAGTGGAATAGAATTTTAAATTGTATTGTAGTCTCTAAGCCCCCCTTTGTGGTAGCGTAAAATCTTGAGAGAAACTACATTGAGAAGAAAAAGATGGTACGGCACTAAAAAAGAACAATTGTTTTTTAGAATGCTTTAACTAATATGGAGAGATAGTTGCATTTTCAGAGGCTATCCCAAAGTAGTTTGCCCTTTCTAATGCTACAGATGGGAACATTCAAATTCCTCAACATGGAGTCTTGTCTGCAAATTGGCAGCTTTTTCTCTTTCACTGGATCCCAGGTTGCCATTACATGATATGTATTATTACATATATATGGCTAGCAAGATCTACTTTTAACGGTGGCTGTTTCACCAGCTACAGCCCTTCCTAGACTGGGACTGGCCGCAATGATTCATCCCTTAGTAACTGGCATCTGGACTGCTGCATGTTCTCTGTGGATCTGCTTTTAAAAAGGATTTTGAGGCTTCAGCTGATGTCGTATGCCATTGCTCAGTTGCTGAATGCCATGCAAAGCTGGAATAATATTTATCCTATCCTTTGTGATGTACACTGGTTGCCCATTTGCTTCTGAACTGACTTGAAGATACTGATGTTGACTTATAGACCTTAAAGAGCTTGAGGCCTAAGTAAATGTTGGACTGTATATCCTAGCTTTTGAGATCTGTGGGTGGCACTCTTCATGGTCCCAGGTGTGGGTAAAACTTGGAGATTGGTGACCCAAGTGAGGGCCTTCTTTGTTTTGGCACTTTCTTGATGGAACTTCTTCTATACTGAGTTGCATCAGGTGTGTTCTCTAACTCAGTTCTTCTGGCTGCTGAAGACATCTTTTTACCCAGATATCTGGGTTCTTCTGATACTTGTTGGAGAAATTTAAACTTCTTATTTGTTCAGTCATCAGTACTATGTTTATGGTAACTAAAAATGCTGGCTGGTATTGGTTGACCTTCATAGTTTTAATTGTGTAATTTTATAAATGTCTGGACTTTGCATTTTCTTATTTGTAAGCTACTGCATGATTTTTTAAAAAATTAAGAGTGGTATGTACATTTAATAACCGTAAGTCAATCTATCAGCTAGCTAGCTAGAAGGTCTAGAACCAATGGCATCTTTGTCTCCCACATGTTTTCCCCATCTTTTCAGTGACTGGTATGGGGAAATCTATTTGCTTATGAGAAAGCCAAGGTTCACTTTCCACAAACAGCAAATGATCAGTTGGTGAGCCTGTGTCTGAGCTGCATCACTTCAGATTGCAAGTGGGAGCTCACATATCCACCTTGCTCCCCAAGTGGAAAAGCAGTTGATTATGAGAGCCCTAACTGGCCATGTAGAGTGGCACAATCCTGAAAGATCTTTAACCACACAAACCCTCCCTGTTTGTGAGAACGAAGTTGAAACAGAGATCTGAAAATGCTCCTTTCCCAGACCAACTATTACTCCTAGTAGCATACCAACACTTGTAGTTAAAATATTTTATTTGTTATTTGTCCCAGTGATATTCCAGGGTTGCTTTTGTTTTTACCAGTAATCTTGAAGTTTTAGCCTTACAGGATTCTATCCCAGATAACAGGAAGTATAAAGAGCTATTTGGTTAGGATGTGCTTTTAGGAGCTGCCTCTGGGAAGCAGTTAGAGACCAGCCATTTCATTGTAGGATCTTCTGTCCCTAACTAGCCTATAGTGGTGTTATCACTCATCTGTCTTGCCAAGAGCTGCCAGGTCAAGATCAATTGGATGGAGGCACTTGCAGGTAAACTTCACCAAAGACATTTACTATTGCCATAGTTTGGACCACAATAAACTGCTTAGTGGGAATCAAATCTAAAGCTTGGGACTTGAGAACAAGCCAGTATTTTGGAGGCAAAAGGTCACAGCTGATTTATAGATTAAGACTGACCTCAAAGGAAAGCAGGTTTAATCTTTAACCAGGACATTTTAGTGTAGCTGTGTGGCTGCAGGGCCTTTTTAAAGGTCACTGCTACTGGGTGGATGGCTATCCTGCCAGAGGAAATACTTTTATCTTTGAATTCCTGAGAGTATGGGGAGGTTAAAACAATGATGAAGGATTTTTCTCAACCCATACTGAACTATGCAAGTATACTTGCATATTTATTTGGGAACAGATATAGGTATGGATGAATAATTTCTTGGACGCCAGGCCAAGGCCCTTATTAGATGGTGTATGCAGGGGAAGCAGTATGTTGAGAACTGAAAGATGCAAATTGACAGTTATTCCAATTGCTGTTCTAAACTGATAGTTATCAGTCTTCTAACTTTGAACATGTTTTTATGTCTTGAATAAGTCAGTGACTGGATGGCAGTAGTCCCCCCCCCCACGGGCATAAAGACATTATAAAATCTCAAATCTTGCAGGAATCTGGGACTCTCATGAGATTTGAGATGGGCTTTATATAGTTCTGCCTCATGTGTGCCAGCCAGTTTTGAGCTGGTTGGGTAATGGGGTACTCAGAAAAGGGAATCAATTTATTAGTAAACTATCTGGAGAAGCCCATTCCTGGGCTATAACTTGTAGGGTGGGCCTATAACTTGCAAGGGCCTATAGCCTGAAAGAGAAGAGACATCCCAGATTCAGGCCATTTCCGCACTAGCCCGGCCGGCCCCTCCCAAAACTGCAAACCCCAGGATTCCAGAGGATGTTGAAAGTGGAATCATTGCGCTGTAACAGGCTAGTGTGGAAACGGCCTCAGTCTTGGGAGAAATAACAGAAACCAAATCTTGGGTGGGAAGAAGCAACTCTTAATCTACATGTAGGAAATTTACTTCCTCACTTGTAAGGAAGGGAGACTGTGTGATTTGGACAAATCCTAGTTGCACAGATGTCGCATGTGATTTATGGGGAACCTAACCCTATTTATGGTTTCATCTCAGTCCCAGGCTCTCTTTGCCAGTGGTTTATATAAAAATGCCCTAATTCTATATGTAATATCCAGTGAAGAATACATAATCTTTCAATTTGAAATTTTATCCCCCCCCCCCACACACACACACATGCACACACATACAGTCTCTGTAGGCTGTTCTGGTCTCATAGCGATTTATCAGTTTCCAGGGAGAACTGATACATGCAGAGATTTAGCCTCTTACCTGTACACATGGGATAAATGAAGCCATCTTTGCACTAACTCACATCTCTGAATGTTTGAGATTGGAGGTGAATCCGTGGAAGCAGGCCATGTGTGGAATGCTGGATGGCCGGCATATGTTCAATGAGGCTTTTCTATTCTTTTCTACTCTGAACCCTCCGCCTGAACAGATAAATAAACTGTGGATGTGGGGCCTGCATACCTCACTCATAAGAGCAAATAAACAAGCCCCCAAGGCAGCTGAGTGCAGAGGCCAAGGGGGCTTCAGTGTATGTGTATAAAAAATATTCTTGGGTGGGCAACAGAAGTGGGTGGCCTGGTGGCTATCAGAAGCCTCTGAAGTGGCCTTGGTGCTGGTAAGGGGGGAAGGCAGCTCTTGAAACAGTGGGAGACATAGAGAAGCGGAGTGACACAGGCAGGTCTGAAGTGTGTTTGCCATAGTGCTAGGATTTTGCCTTCCTTAGAGGCAACAAGAGAGGACAGCAAAACTACGAAGAATCAGGCTGACTAGAGTTTATGATTTTGCACAGGCAGCCATGAAAGCTGTTAAAGACAGAAATGGAGTAGAAGAGCAAAAGCCAGGGTATTATAAAGCTTATTGATCCCACAATCACAGGAAAATAAGGCAAATGAGAGAGAAAAGGTGTTGATATATTTGTGGTTGTTGTGTGCCTTCAAGTGATTTTCAACTTACAGTGACTCTAAGGCAAATCTATCATGGAGTTTTTTTTGGGGGGGCAAGATTTATTCAGAGAGTGTTTGCCTTTGCCTTCCTCTAAGACTGAGAGAGTGTGACTTGCCCAAGGTCACCCAGTGTGTTATCATGGCTGAGCTGGGATTCAAACCCTGGTCTCTGGAGTCATAGTCCAGTGCCTGAACCACTGCACCATGCTGGCTGTTGGATAGATGTAAGGTCTATAAACATAAATTTTCTTCCATAGGGAGATGCATCAGGGTGCTATAGGGTCACACATTTTCTGTATTATTTTGGCAGTGTGTGCCCCTCCCTTCTTTCAGGGCTCTCTCCAAAATTGGGCAGACAATTTCTTATTGTTTACAAGAACTGGTCTGCTTAACTTTGTTCCTTCATCAGACAGAGCTATCTGCTCTATGCCTTTGAACAGTTTACATTTAACTAATAAGCTATGGGTTCATCCATTCTTGCACGGAAGTAATTATTCTACCATACGTATTGTAAACTAGATAAACCTGCTGTTGTGGAAGATTTAGGAAACAAACACCCCAATCTTGGTCAACCTTTTTCCAAGGTTCTTCCATAATCACCTTGGAACAATATTCAATATTCAATATTCTCCTAATCTCCTTCCTTGAGTTGACAGCTGGCACACTTAAGCAGACAAATCTTGGCACAGTGAAAAAGGTATGAAGTTTTAACTTACACAGTTACAATTTTTTAAGAACATCTGTGACAGCAAAATTTTCAGATGTTCATAACAGGAAAACAGTACAAGTTGTACAAGTAGAAAATATTAACTTAAAGAAAAAAGCTAGCAAAGGGAAAATATTTTCACTTGAAGTTATGGTTTTCTGTTTCCATTGATAGTAGCATTAATGCCACTGAAAGAGCAACATTGATGGTAACTAATCTTGTTTTTTTACACAAACAATTGAACAAAAAGTCACTGAATCATTCTTATATGTAATATTGTATTTATTACATGATTAACTGTTGTGATGATTGCTCAGCATAATACCTACAGAATAAAAGTGTTCTAAAATACTTTTTAAAAGTGGTGCATTAGGGGATGCTCTCAACTTCTCAGTCCTCTAAAACACAGAAAGAGAGAGGGAGAGAGAGACTGCTTTGCCCATTATCCTCTAAATCTGCTTTGTTTTCTGCCTGTGCTTTGACATTTGCTCTAAGAGGCATCTTCTACTGTGACCATGGACGGCTTTGAAAGGATCTTTCTTTTCTCAGACTAGCTCAAACTTGCTAGAGTTGCCACGCAGGCTGTTTCAGTTTCCCAAAGAATTGAAGGGTTGGGGGAGGAAAGAACTTCTTTTGTTGTTTCATGGGGGTGGACAAGAGAAGAGTGGGATGAAGAATGCTCTAGATAAAGATGAGGTCTCCTCATCTGAGTGAATTGGTTGTACATATGGAGATTTCATTTTTAAATGATATGTGAAGAAAGATGCCTGACCTCTAAAGATTTTATTTTATTTAATTTTATTGGCAAGGGCTGTGAGCGGGAGACAGAAAGTGGAGAGAGAGAGAAGGAGAGAGTGTTATTCTCTGGTCCATCCCCCCTGGCTTGGAAAAGTGGTCTGAGTTCAAAAAATTCATTTCTTGCCTGAATGAAGGCAGCAATGTGGAAAAATTTCGCCATTCAGAGGGGGATGAATGTATGTTTCAACCGCACATTAAGTCACATTAGCAGGCAGTGGAGTGCTTAATGTGGGCATTTTTCACAGCGGCCAACAGAGGGGATGATTAGCATAATTAGTCCAGGCAACTCTATACATATGGAAATGCCAAATGCGTAAATGCCAACACCAGTGGAAATTTATGTCAATGCTGACAGGAGTCTTAGCAGTGAATGGCTCCCAACTGAATCTCTTTTAGCCCTCTTTTTTGGGGGTCGGGCTTTCCCCTCATCTTTGGCCAAGGCTCCTTCTTGCTGTTCCTCTCCCTACCCACCCCCTCCACACTGGGAACCTGAGCCCTTCGGGTTTCTGGTAAATAAAGACATTAATTTAGATCTGAGATAAACAAAAGGCCAGGCCAGGCCTGGGGATTGGGGAGTAGGCCTCAAACGGGCCTTTCAGTGCTCTCCTTAAAGCCAGCTCTCCCATCTAGTCTGCCAGCCACCCCCACCCGACTGCCTTGGTTATTTAGAAAGCAGCCTGGCATCTCTGTCTTTGTCAGACTAGATTTGTTAGAGAGCAAGCACCGAGAGATATAGGGCTGCACCTCTCCCCCTACCTAAGCCCTCAGCTGTATTTAGCCCCAGGGTGTCAGTGTAATGGGGTGTCTAGCCTCCCTTCCTTGTCTTGAGGGGACTAGCAGCTTTTCCAGGGCGAACAGGATCCTGGTTGGACGTGTTTTGACAGCCGTAGGCCGGCTAGCGGCTGGCAGGCCTTTCAGAGCGGCTGGGACAGGTAAAAATGGCTCTTTTAGCACGCCCCCAGCGAGACTTCCTCCCGAGCAGCATGGCTCCTTTCACTGCCTCCCTAATCCAGCTAATCCGCCCCTCAACACTTTGAAGGTGGCCCACGGCATGTGCGTACAGCACTGTGTTGAGGACGCTGCAAGAAATCAGATTCAGCTGCGGCTGCCACTGCCATAAGGGAGGGAGGGCTGGAGGGAGGGGAGGGGAGGGGGTGGGTGCATATTACCCTTCACCGTCCTTCTTTCTTTGCTGTTTCAGGCCTGTCAAGGAATCGATCCCCACATGGATATGGAGGGGATGCAGCTGTCCCCTTGCTCTCTATTGTAACTGCAGGATTCAATTTGTTGCTGATGGAAATAGTCATGGATTAAATCAAAACATAAACTGTCCATGGTGGGGCCTCGCTCTTGGACTGGCTCTGTGCCAAGCCCATCTAGACCAGCATCCTGCTTCGGTTCAGGCAGCTTCTAATTGTTTTTAGAGGAAGTGTCCCAGTTCTGTAGCGGGCAGATGTAGATAACCTACTTGTAGCAAGACTTGAACCATGATTTTGACAGTTAAAGATAATCTTCAGCTCTTCAACTGTATCCAGTTGAAGACCCTATGCTATAAAGAGAAGATATTGTTTGTACATTTATTTATTGTATTTATTTGATTATTGTCACGCCATTATTGAAAAGACAGTTGTTTAACACATTTATCTTTAAAAAAATAATCTTCAGTTTGAAGCTTTAAACATATAATCATGTTGATCTATTTATTGGTGTAGTCAATCGGTGACCATAAAGTAAAAAAAAAAAAAAACATTACGGCTAGAATCTCAAAAGTACAGTCATACTGTCTGGAGCCATGTGAAAGGAGGTATCCAATACCTCCTTGTTCAGTGCCACCACCGCCACCTCACACACATTGCTATGCAACTGCATCCAGGTGAGAACATAATGAACTCCCATAGCCAACCAGCAGCTTGGTTGCTCAGTATTGGAAGACAGACAAAAATAGAATTTCAGAGTTAGAGCTTTTCTTTTTTTTTCCATTTGGATCCTTCACAGCGGTCTTGTAAAGCAAATTTCACAGGGTCACTATAAGATGGGAATGCATACAAGAAGTCCCCTGACCAATTTTGAGTTAGAAAATGCACTTAAAATGTCATTAAATCTCTCCCTGCTAAAAACAAGTGTTTCTTCCTTTTCACTTTTTAGGTAGATAGAGCCCCTTTTGGTTTCCTGAAGATGCTCCCTCACTCTTTCAGGAATCATTCTCCTTGGTCCAGATTGAGATAGATTAGGTAGTCCTGCTGAGAAAGTCTATGACCAGAATTAAATGCATTATATCTCAGTTAATGAAGTAGATGTGTTCCTGGGGATGACTTCCTTAACAGAAACTTTGGTACCAGAGATGGAGATAGCATGGAAAGAATAGGGATGGGTTCCTACATCCCCCACAAAAGAAAAGCAGTTCAAAAAGTTTCAAAAAACTTTTTATCCAAAACTAACAATACATACCTGCAAAATGAAACAAGCAGGCTGAATAAGCCTTCCATAAGAAAACAAAAAATTTACAACCTCCTAGAGACCACTTGAAAGCTTTTTTCAAAGTGTATCCAGGGATTACTTTTTCTTTCATCAACCTCTACTTTTCTTATGATTTTCCTTTTTGGTAGCCAAATGTAGATCTGTGCTCTTCCTCTACACTTTTTTTTTCTTTTTTAACATACTGGGGAAGCTGGTAGGGCAGCTTATCTGCTCAGTAAGAGATTCTGGAGGGAGCTGCTGTTTACCTTGCCTGTTGTAGGCAGGTACACACAGCTATAGTAAGTTTGGCTACAATGGAATCCCACTTTAAGGTTTGTTGCATTAGTTTACAGCAGACATGGTGCTGCAACCTGACAGTGAAAAACTTTCTCCAGTCCTCCATTATACTCCTTATGTCGGTGTCACTAAAAGCCTTCCAGCTAGGCAGAGGATGAGAGAAAAGGGGGCTGGGCAGGTATAAAAAGATTTAGTAAGAAGGAGCTTCTTTATCAGAGGCTTTGTTAACTGAGGTATGCCTATAATTGGCAGGAGAATAGTAGGCTTTCTTACCTCTGGGTTTGTGAGAGCTGATTCTTTGTTAGTAAAGGCTATGCTGTGTACACTTGATGTTTGAAACAGGATACTCCCTGGGTACTCCAGGATACTCCCTGGAGCAGCAGAATGAATGAACGGATAGCCAGCTGTACCATTTGATGCTACAGTACACTGATGGGGGACACAGTTCCAGAGATAGGAGAGTTAGTACAAAAGTACCATAAAATTATGTTTACCCTAGACATGTTTTGAGCTTGAGAGAGAGGAAAAAGCTGCATATGTTTTGGAAAACCCCATTTCTCACCAACCCACTCATCCAAAGAGAATGAGTGAAGTTAAAAAAGAAAGGTACAGAGGAAGCATGCAGGAAACCAAAACAAAAATCTATAAATATAAAGTAAAAGCAAGACCCACTTCATGCATGATGCCCCCAGTAAAAGTCCATCTCTTACATGTGATTGATAATTATTTTAAAGAAACAATAACCAGCAGGAACAATTATCTTATTTACACTCATAAATATTTTTGGGGAAAAAGGAAGTTAATTTCACCTGCTCAATGTCTTCTTCTTACTGGGCTGGTAGTGGGGCCATCAGCCTCCTGCTGTTCAGATTGTCTTCTCTATCCCCCTGTTTCCCCCATTAAACTGCACGATTTCTTTCTATTTCTCAGAATGTGTTCTCTGAAAGACAAAAGAGAAATAAAGAAATCCAAAGACAGATTTGGAAAGAAAGCCACTTCACATTTCCAATACATTTAAAACATTTGACACATTCTTTGTTATATATAAATATGTAAAGCAAAAGCAGCCTAAGGAGACTGCCACACCGAGCAAGCACTCTTTCACACTACACAGTAATAGTGTTCTGTTTCTACTTCAACTACTGTGACAAAATTCTGTGGAATCCTGAGAAGAACACTGATACCTCACCAAATTACAGACTCCAGGATTCCACAGGATGGTACCTTGGTGGTTCAAGTGGATTCCTAGTTCTACAGTTGTATAGTGCAAAATGGCCCCAGTACTTATTTTGAGTGTTTGTACCACTGTGGCTGAGGAGCTTATTTGCTTATTTGTCTGCTGGTATTGAGTGTCACCAAGAGGTGTCAGTTTCTGTCTTTACCTCTCACCTTCTCTTTCACAGTCTTCTCATTCATCATCATCATCATCATCATCATCTTGTCAGAGATGTCCATGTAATTGCCACTGTCCTCCTCCAGTGTAATGTTTTCTCCATCCTTATCTTTCGTTTAGTACCTCTGTGTGTCATTGAGATTTCATTCTTCGTCTCTTCACTGAGGCCACACATTCTATCTTTTCTACCTTCTGTCTCTATGTGTCTCTATTTCTCTTTATCGTCACATCTCTGCCTTTCATTTAGTCTCTTTGGTCCATACCATCTCACTTTTCATGGATGGCTGTCCATCCATCTTCTGTCTCTAACTCTGCAGCTTCCTTCCCATGTGCACCACACTGCATGAAGGAATACATCAAGGGCATCCATTTCTAGTACTTCTCTCCCTCCTTTTCTTTGTTCTCTGTTGTGCTTTGCATTGCTTGTTGCTGCAACTGCTGTCCTCTGTGTTGCCCTCCAGTAAGGACAACAGGGGAGCTGGTGAAGGGAGGGGGACCAACATAGCAGACAAAAATGCTATTTTACCATATCATTACTGGGAAAGTGTCCTAATATTACATGAAATCTCATTTGGGAAAAAGGTACTTTATGTTGTGACATACGGTTTTTTAAAAAAATGTATGCAATAACCTAATTAATATCAGTGTGTCAATTCTGATCTCTGGACTGTTCTGCATGGGACCACTTGCCCTGTGTAGAATCAGATTTCATGTGATTCCCACCCATTCAAACCAGCACATGCTTAACTCATATCTCACCACTTCTGCAAGTGGACAACTCAATGAAAGAATCATTCTGGATATGTAATATATATGTAAAATGACCCACTCTTGGAGATGAATATCTACCAGAACTAGTACCCTCATGAATGTTCTAGTTGAGGGAAGTAGAGGAGCTAAAGGACAAGGTTTCACACTGGAAGTGATTAAATTTTCTGTGTTATGCTGTTATTTGTTTGTCTAAATAATGAACTGCACTAGAATGGGTTCCAGGTTACTTAATACAGCCATTATAATATGCAGGTCTGTGGAAATCATCAAGTCTTCATGTCAGCATCAAAGAGAAGAGTGGGGAGGGCCTACCATCATTAAAAGACAGTGATTTGGTACTGGTGCTCTGCCAAGTACCTAGCACAACCTAAGATCATAACTGTGTGGATGTTCCCTTCTGTCTGCTGCCATTCTACTAGATTCCCCACAAGGGCTAAAAAGAAAAACAAAACAAAAATGCACTTCCCTTGTGCTGCCTAATTTTCAATAAAATAGCTTGAACTAATATTTAAGACCTATCTACTTCAACAAAACCACTTACAGTTGGGTTATTTTCTTCTCACTATGACTGTGCAATGTGCTGGATACCTGAGTGAGTCATACTTGTTGAGTCGATGGCTTGATTTTAGGTATCTTTATGGCAAGTATGGGCAACACACGGTCCCCATGTCCATTTTGCAGGTCTTGCTATTCTTCCCTTACTGCCCCATTCTGAAATTAGCACTAACTACTTTGTTTGTGGCCTGGCTAATATATGGGAGAGAAGGAGATTGAATGGGATTGCAGGGCATACATGAAATCTAATTGCATGTGAACTGTCTAAAATTCTGACCCAAACCAAATTATTTGGTAAGAGACCAAGGGCAACTCAACTTCTCCTGTATCATGTTGGGCAGCTGGAGGAAAAGGCCCCAAAACACTGGTTAGCTAATTAACAGATAATTTTACTCGTAGGCAGAGAGGAGCAGCAGTTGGCCTAAGGCACAGATTGCAAGTCTGTCTGAAGCTTCTGGTAACTAAGCCAATAGCTGCTCATTTCATTCTGTCCCTGGATACTGTAATTATGAGTGTAATGGATGCCTCTTGGGATGCTTATGGCTATCATGGATGCTATTAAGATTTTAACAGTGCTCAAGGAGATTAACCCTTGAATGCTGTTCACAGATGGCTGCGTATAGATGTTCAGTAAGCTTGTATTCCTTTATGGATAGATGATTATGGATATGATACAAGGGACAGAATTCTGTACATGTGAAATGTCTATATAATGCCTTAACAGACTTCATGGAATATATGAAAAAAAGCTAAAGATGATGATAAATAAATGGCTAAGTTTTATGATTTAAGATGGGTAATGTTCCTCTGTGTGTTAACTGTTAGAAAGCTTGTCAAAGAGATACAGAGAGATAAAGGTTCAGTTCTTATGCAAGTGTGACATTCTAATGGCCATATGATGTAATGCAATAAATATATGATGCCTTACATGCAATGTAATGTGATGAGATGAAAGCAAGCACCCAGACATTGATATGTCTGTAGGTTATGAAAGAACTTGCTCAGTATCCTGAGATTCCAGTATGGAAGATTATTTAAGTGGAGTGTTAATGTTAACTCTGCCAGTCTGGTGTAACCACCATCATGAATTGGGCACTCAAGTGACAATGGAATCGCAGAGAGAATCCAGATTAGCTGACAAGTGGCAAGGACCCTCGGTCCCTTGTCTAAAGAGATAGACGTGGGGAACCATGCATATTTCAGCTTTGTAGCCCAGAATAAACATTCTAGTCAAATCTTTAAAAAAAAGACATAAGAAAAGTAGGCATATGATTTTGAGACTGCAGGAAAGGGTGGAATTTGCAAACCAGCATTTGCCTCCTATCTTGGCCTGGATGCATAATTCATACATTTTGAAGTGGGAAAGGGTATAGCCCGGAGATGGTCTGATTTTGAGTCTATTCCCTGTTGATTAAATTTGAACATATTCTTTTTTAGATGTCACCTTTCATGAAGGTACACCCTCATGTGTTGAGTGTTATGTATTTTCCATGTCAGCTTGTATAAACTTGTATGCAAGCACCCCAGGTTCAGCCTTTATTGCAATGCCAAATTGGTTTGTGACTGAGGATCTGGAGTCTTTCCCCATATCCATTCCTGCCATGCTGGTTTTGAAGGTTGCTTTTCTCAGCTTCAATGAATACACCCACCCTGATGGGATTCGATCACTGAAACCTTTCCTCTAGCAAATTGCTGCAGAAGGAAAGACAGAATTATTAAAAGAGGAACACTAATGAGTTCAGTTGGCTCTGGTTCTGCAAAACAAAGCCCTGATGTTAGACAAGCCTAGTTAAAAACCCTAGCCAAGTGTTGGTTTTCTCTTTAGGATGTACACTGCTGCCTGAAGGATAGGTATTGTTCATTGGACTGAAGAAGCATGGTGTCCGAAAAATCTTTTGAAAGTTTCATGTCAATTAAAAAAAGCTCCTTAAAAACTGGGAGAGTAATTGTCACATGAATCACAGTAAATCTGTTTGTCAGTAAAGTGCTACAAGTATTTTTCACCAAGGAGGGGCGTGCCCATGTGTGTGTGTATGGTATCAGACAAACATGGCTATCTCTAAGAACTTATTAAAAAAAAATAAGATCATAATCCAATATGGGCAACTTCTGAAGGGGCAGGGCATACTTCAAACATGATGCTCACAACTGAGCAAAAGGAAATCACACCTAAGGGCTATTCATAGCAATGAAAGGGGTCTTATCATTACTCTCTTTCGATGATTATGTGCAGTACTCCTTATGTGGAGTAGTTTGTACACCCATTTGTGGATTATCATCAGCTGCTAAGTAATACGTTATGAGTATGAGTGAGACCCCGCTCCTATCAGTTTCTTTCTTTGGGATAAAAATGGTCAATGATAGAAATATGATACTGAAAAAGTAAAGTGATGTATGCAAATGTGTATTGGCCATCATAGAGTGAATCTGTTTATTGTGAATCAGATGTTTATTTATGTAAAGTATATCTGTATCACTTCCCAGGTCATAAGGGCTCCTGTGGTGATGAACAAATGAAAAACGATTAAAACAATACAAAGATAAAACATTTTTAAACACATCAAAATACTCTTTAAAAACTCCTAAAAGCACCCTAAAAGCTGTGGGCATATGCAGGCGCCTAAACCGTGCAAGGAATGGTAGTCTTCAGGTGGATGCATTAAACACTGTGATATTGTGCTCAAGTGTTGTCAGGCAATATCAGTATACTCCATGTAATGTTATTATAGTGCGCCATGTCAGATTTAGCACAAGGGATTATACCCTCCAACATTTCATAGTTGAAAATTGGACCATGCATTGGCCAAGCAAGATCAGAATGTGATCAAAATGGCAAATGTTACTAATTAGGAAGAACACATGAACTAAGATATCATACTCCGATTTTGTCGCAGTTTGCTTTTGCCTGAGTCTTCTAGGTAGGGCAAGATTCTGCCCCCTCGTCTCCTTTCCTCCTTGCTGAGTTAAGTGCATGCTTATTTTTTCACTGTCAACACAGTTTGCACCAACAGAAGTAAGCTGAGGACAAAGGAGAGAAATCAAATCATTTTAAAAGCAGCTGAAAAAGTGGGATGAGAAAGGAGTAATTTGGACTGTCCCTGACAAATTGAATCAGTTGTATGAAGTGAGGAGTTCAAACCATTAGAAAACAAACAACTCTAGATTCAGTCTCCTTCTTTGTGATTCTGGACTAAGTGTTTACAGCTTATGGTTTTTAGTTACATGGCTGTAAAATGAAATGCTTTCTTATATAATTACCCAGAGAGTGTGTCCATGAATAAAGACAAGAGGAAGATCTATAGAGTATGGTTTGGAAACATATTCCAAGGACAACTAAGTCTTGGCTTCATTCATACTTTAACTTCCGTTTTGCATTCAGACTAAAAGTGGTAAATAGAATGGAACTTAATGTCCCCCCCCCAATTGCTGAAGTAGTGGGCCTTGTGCTGTGGGATCTTAGCAGATGCCTGACCTTCCCACCTTCTGGAACTGGCCTAGTTTCTACTTAACACAAAACAAGGACACCTGTTTTCATCCATCAAATGTCGGCATTTATAAAAGTAACCAGTTCAACTTGTTTCCGGCCACCTCCCCTTTGAACAGTTGGATTCTCTCATTCCAGGATTGCCTTCTTTTTCTATTTGGAATTTCACTGCTTTTGCACTTTAAGAGCCAATAATTTTTTTTACTCAATACTCCTGATGGAATGCTTGGGTGAGTAAGATGAAGGTCAAGTATTGCTGGGGGCAGATCAGCACTAGTGTCAAAAGGCTTTGTGGTGTTTTCTCCATTTGGCAAAGAACACCTGGGCCACACTGCCAAATATTGCATCCTCTTTTTACTGTGCTTATTTAGGTAGGTGGTTCTACCTACTAGAATTTGAGACTGACTTTACAGAATTTATGTTTTAGGTCCCAGATCAGGAGACTTTCTCAAGAATTCATGATCAAATTGTGCTCGTTCATTCATTCATTCGTTCATTCATTCATTCATTCATTCATTCAAGGAAGTGCTTCCATTTCTGCAGATATGGGAGGGGAGAGTGTTTCCCCTAGCTTTAAAATAGAATAGATTGTCAGTGAGAGAGAATTGCTTCAGGTAGCAGGCAATTCCAGCTTGAAGTTTGATTATATAGGTGTTGTGGGTACCTGCAGGATGACACAATATCAGTGAGTGACACAACTTCTTCTATTGCTGTTTTTAAATCTGTTAAAAAGGAACAACTCCTCTCTTCGTGCAGAAATGTGCATAGAGTGGTTAAAAGAAATGCCAAATACAATGGAGGCTGCCCTCTTTTCCTATTGAAAGACACTCATGAGTTTATTGTTAACTTTGTAAAATTTTTAAAAAAAAGGCTGCATGAGTCTTCTTTCTAGCACATGTTTGGCTTGGCTCTCTTTTTAAAAGCAGCAAACTATTCACAACAGCAGGGCAGGACCCCCTGTAACAAGGCTGCCCGCATGATGTTTAGACAGGATATTGCATGACTGCTGTTGGATTATGGCTAGTGTGAGTATCATTTGGATAACCCCTGACTGCCCTGACAGTCTTCCTGAGGCAAAGTTCCTCACTTTTAGTTTGTCTACATGATTATTTGGCATGTTCTTGGATTGTATATGCCTTCTCCCTTGTTGACCCTGATACATCCTGTTGGATGGATTTCAAGGGAACCTGCTGTGCGTTTCCCCAGACGTAAAGGCAAACCCCTATCTTCCTCTGGCGTTTATGGGGGCAATGGCTAGGCTGAGTAGTTAGGTTAGCCAGAAGATATTAGCCAATTGTGTGTATGGAAAAAGGTCTGTGTGCCTGACTGATTATTATACAATTCTTTCTTACCGCCTTCCAGTCACTGTATTCCTAGAGGATCTCAGACTATGGGGTCTCTTCTTTGCCTCTCAGTCCTACCAGATGCTGTCTTTCTTGTCTGTCCCAGATCCTGATATTAATGCTTGTTGTCGGCAGATATTATAGTGCAACAGTACTCCCACAATCAAAGAGCAGTACTGTTTTCAGATTAAATCCACATCAGTAGGATGCCCAGTATTCTTCTGGAAGCACAATGCAACATAGAGGAAGCTGGGACAGCAGTCCTGTGTGACTTGGACCTCAATCCAACATCTCCTTAGCATAGCATAAATACCCTCATGCACATAAACACCACGGCATCACTATGGAACTTCCATGCAGAATAGCAACATTGCACAGCACATGTCAATGGACCTTTCTGCAGCTTACCTCTGTCCGGTGCAGTTGCGCGGGGATCATGCAAGCAGCCTCTTCCGTGAGGCAGTCGTGTCCCCTCTGCTCTGTCTCTGCAGCAGCTGTATGCCAACCGACTGGCAGCATGGGGGCTCTGCCTCTTCCTTTCGCAGCACAGCCGGGTATTTTCCCAGGCTGTGCTGGGGGAGGAAGCATGAGGGCCACAGCTCCAGAGGCTCTGCACAGATGGTAAGTGTGTGTGGGGCCCCGGAGCAATGCACGGTTGCACATCATTTTTGGCCAAAAGCCGAAAATGAAATATTGCGTGATTGGCACCTGTTGGCCCCGGCAGCGTTGCACAATTGCAAGGACATCATGTGAAATGCTCCTCGCAATCACACGACGCTCCGGAGGCCCTTTCGCATGACAAATGCTGTGCGAAAAGAGCCATAGTCTGAGTACCATTGTGCAATGCACAATACACGATTTACAACTAGAATGCAAAGTACGGGATGTACAACTGCAATACACAATCAAAGAGGAAAATATAGGACTAACACTCCTTAGACGCAGACACACACACACTCACGCTTGTATCTTGGCTAGCTGGTTTGGCTGAGATATTGGATCAGGGATATGCAGCATAAAGTTCCACCATGTGGAACGACCCCCTTGTCTCTTTTCCCACCTCCACAGAAACCACCTTTTAATTTCTGCAGCTTCCCCAACAGGGCAGTTTTCTGGCTTTTGGAAAGCAAGGAAGAAAGAGACATCCCTATAGCTGGACATACAGCAAAGGGGCATCCTCCAGGGCTTCCTGCGAGCCCACTGCGAGTTCCAGAGGATGACATTGCTGCTGTGCATCCAGCAATAGGAACACACATGGATGCTTCTTTGCATCCTCTGCTCTCCGCCAGCTGGTAGATGTCTATATTAGGGGGGCAGAGATACAGCAGGTAAAAGAGTCTTTTGGAGGAAGTTTGGTTATTGTGCAAGATCAGTAGAGAATTCTAACTTCCACAGTAAGGAAAAACATAACTTTCACAGATATAAGCTGCACTTAATGCCTGTGTAAGACACTAATAGAATGCCAGCCTTTTTATTTTTATTTGTTTTTTAACAAATTTAAATCTGAGCTCTTCAAACTCCCTAAATTTAATTTACTTGATCTTGGTACAACTTTTTAACATTTCCTCTTCAATTCTGAAATATTGCAAGTCTGATCAAGGTCCATGAGGGTTTTTAGTTGCCACTGTTTAAACAGTAATATTTCCTGGCTGTCTGATTGATATTTCTAGCATAATGTCAGCATGCCCTGCATGAATATCATATATGAGTGATAAATGCCCTGTAACAGAGATTATCCCCTCTAGGGTCAACTCTTCCATGTAGTCTGGAGACCAGAGACCTAAATCATTTGCTTACACATACAGAGACCTGTCAATCCCGTCTGCTGCATTATTTTCCATTTGGTGTTATGATGCTGCCCTTGACTATGACAGTGCTTATTCATTCCATCTCCTGCCAGTCAGATGCCAAACCTGTTGTCTTGTGTAGGAAATGGAATTAGAAACTAGGAGACTGGCTGTAGCTCAGTAACAAAGCATATGTGTGCTATTAACTAGCTAGGGACAGGGCACTTTGGGAAGTCCAAGGAATAATTTTTGGTTACTGAGATTCTCTGAGACCAGGGGGATTGCCAAAAACAACCCCCTAAAAACACACTATACCTTGGCCCTGAGACTTCAGCACAAGAGCAAGGGATATCTTGTGAGACTGGTCCCTCCCTCTGCCACAATATCCTGTTTGGTCATGGTGGCTGGGGATGATGGAGTTTTAATCCAGATCACTTGAAGGGATTTGGGGGAGCCTATTATATTCCATTGGGTTTTGGAAAAAAAGAGAGCATTCTTCTATGTTATTTGGTGGTGATGGGGACTCTGTGACCTATTTAAAAGTAGATGTTTTAAAGAAAGGAAATTCACCCTATTTTGCCTGGAAAATGGGCAGTCCAAGGAGTCTGGAGGGACTGAACACCAACACAATGGCTATGCCCACTTCTATTGCCTATATGTACTTTCTTTGCTAAATAACATTTATCAGAGAAGGATAGGAATTCTATCAGAACAGGGGTGTTTTGGGGCACTTGAACTCTTATCCATGCTACAAATAATCCCAGACTGGATCTCCAGCTTGCTACTTGCTCTGGCAGAAAGGCTGCCATTGCTGCATTCCCTGATCTCTTGTTCTGGCTTTGGGATTCCCTTCTTTTGCCGTACGTTGGCCCTGTAACTCCAGAACAGGAGCAAAGAATATCAGCAAGCCTTGTCCCTCTCTTTGCCACAGTATCCCATTTTGTCGTGGTGGTTGCAGATGATGTAGTTTTTATCTAACTCATCTAAAAGAATTTTGGAAAATCTGGCCTGTTCTACTTTCTTCCCTCCAGTGCTGGAGTGCATTTATTTATTTAGCAAGCAGTGGATAACATGCTTTCCTTCGACATGTTGATCTTGATTGCAGCAAAGCTGATCTGAAGATTTTGGTGATGATTGCTCTGCTAATGCTAGATATGAATAAAAGCTGGGCTTCTACTTGTCTGGAAAAACACCAAGGTGGAATTCCCTCAAAAACACTGTCTACTCAGTTCTTCCCATCTTTCTGTTCTGTCCTTGATGCAGTGTTTTCCAGTGGGAGTTCACTTTTTATTCCCTGCTATGAAACTGGAGAAAGTGCATCTATTTTTCTTCTGTGGACCAAGTTTCCATATCCTTCAATCGTCCCAATTTGGCAAGGACAGTCCCAATTAATTCCACTTTTGCATCTGCTTTGAAAATGTGTCAGTTTCTCTCTCCTCCTTCTCCTGCTTTCCTCCTTTGTCTTCAGCTTACTTCAGTGCTGCAAACTGAGTTCAAAGTATAAAAGTAGTTTGCATGCAGTTAACTCAGCAGTGGGGAGAGGAGAAGAGAGGTCAGAATCTGGCATTTCCACATAGACTCAGGCAAAGATAAACTGCTGCTTCCTCTCCTCGCTTGTGTGTTCTTTCTCATTAATCAGTTTTGCCATCTTGACTGATGTTGCTCGATCACGTGGTTCCCAGTTTTCATGTGCGAAATGTTGAAGAGCATGAATTTCATCTTGATCAGTGGTTCTCAACCTGTGGGTCCCCAGATGTTCGTGGACTTCAGCTCCCAGAAGCTCCAGCCACTATGGTCAGTGTTCAGGGCTTCTGGGAGCTGAAGTCCATGAACATCTGAGGACCCACAGGTTGAGAACCACTGATCTTGATGCTGATCCAGATTTTCAACGGTTAGAGGTACAGATCTTTGCTTAATCTGCCACGAATAGCCATAACAGTAACCATGTAGTTTTCACAACAGATTGCTTTTCGTATTAGAGAGAAATTGCTTGAGGGGGATTTTAGTCTGGAAGAGGGTGTGGTTTTGTTCTGTGGTGTTGAGGAGATGGGCATTTATTGTCCAAGCCAGGTGGGCCATTAATAGAGGAGCCCTATCCTGTCCCTTTTAATTGAGACTCTCTTGGGCCTCCCAGCTGGTGTGGAAACAGAGCAGGGGGGCCCATCTGGGTGGCCCAGCTGGGAGGGAGGAGGTGGCCAGCCTAGCAATTTATCCAAGAGCCTGTAATTATGGGGATAATTCTGAAGGCTTGTTCCACTGGCTGGGAAGTGGCTTTGCTGAACCCAGGGAGAGAGAAAAGGGAGAGATGGAGAGAGACACAGTGTCAGCATGTGCACCAGGGCTAAGACATTGCCTTTTGTCAATTCCAGATAATTGATCTCTCCATCTCCTCTGCTGTTATACAACTGTCCATTTCTCAGATGGCGAAGCAGCAGCTCTTCTCTTGTATAGCTTGCTTGAAAAGCATCTGGACCAGAGCTTGGAAAACGTACAATGCTGGAGGAATCTGGAAGTTATTGTCCAGAAGAAGTAACATGTCCAAAGTATGGGGATGTTACTGTGTGGTCTTACATGAAGCAGCCCTCTGGAGTGGTTCGATGTGTGGTTACCTGATGGTGCTTGCATGGTGAATCCCAGAGTGTGGCCTATGGTGGCTTTCCAGATATGAAAAAGAGTGGCAAGAAGCAAAGGTTCCCATGAAGCAACCTCACTGCACAGTTCCCTACCTGAAGCCTTTTGGCAGTGGGAGTTTGAAGCAAACTGTTGCACTAGGCCTGCAACCAAATTGATTTTACAAAACTAAGTTGGCCAGACCCTTTAAGCAGAAGTCCTGCTGGACGTGATGTGGGGATGTTCTTAGTTCATCCAGCTCTGGGTTACTAGGCATCTCTCCATTTGGCTCCCAACCAAGGTTTGTGTTTTTTCCCCCCTTGCCCTTGTTGATGGCCAGCACTGCTATTGTGGGAAGGATGAAGGAGGCAGAGAGGGTTCAGAGTGTTTGGGAACATTTGGGAGCATGATGTGCAGCATATTCTAGGCCAAAGGGACCTTGCTAAGAGCAGGGCTGCCTTGTACCTTTGACTTTTCCAGCAAGTTGGGGCAGATGAAAGTGTGTGGGATGCCACATGGTGCAAAGGGTCCTTAGGTTCAGTAGAGCCTGCAGTCTGGAGGAAGCAACATAAGAAGACCCCAATATTTGAAAAGAAATGGTCTGGTCTTTGTATCTTTGCTTTTGTGGGGATATTTGCACACATTTGAGAAGGCTGTGGGAGTGAGATATGGTATCTCTCTCCCTCTGTGTGTGTGTGCGTGCATGCACAGTGCATGTGGGGTGGAATGAGGGATAATCCAATCTAATACTCAAAGCCAAAGCAGCAGTACAATTGGGGATTTGATCAGGAGGAGAGAGGGGCCTTTTGCATGAAAAAGGAGAGGGCTTCCTTTGTTAATTGGAGTAAAAAAGAATTTGCATAGGGCTCCTCATTAACATGCTCACTGTTGCTACCTCACTGGATCCCAGAGTCCCCTCCCCCAACTTTGCATCAAACAATGCTGCTCTCTCAGTGAAGGGGAGGGCGGGGTGAGCAGGAGCAGCTGGGGGGGGGGGAACAGCGTGCCACGCTGAGCCACAGTACCTAGTTTAACCCCCTCTCCGTCAGATGGGAAAGCACCCCATGCATACTTGGCAGCCCCACTCACTTTGCCTTGTCTTTTCATGTTGCTCCCTGGTTAATTAGGGTGTTGGAATTTGAGGCTTCCTCATTCCCCTTTGAAGCTTCACATTGTCCTGTTCCAAATTAACCCTAATTATGAAGAGTATCTCCCTCTCTCTTTTCGCTTCTTCACAACGCTTGCAGATATACTGTCCTTTCTGCTCTAGAACTTAAATAAATAAATGTATGTATGTATGTCTCCAGTGTCTACTACTCACTGTCGCTCAGCCTAGGCCAAAGAGAAACAAGGTTCCTCAGAGGGCACTGCCTTGAGGCAATTTTGAGTTCAGTTCAAGGGACTTCCTAAATTGTCAGGTACAAGAGAGTGCAAATGGGGCATGTCTTTTCATGTATGCTTCTGCCTGTGCTTGAAAAAGTTACTGCTTTGGACTGTGATTCCCTAGACCCCCCCGCCCAAAAATAATATCTCTGTGCTCAACTTTCTGCTCAGTCCATCATATGGCACAAGGCCATCTCCTAGCATTTGTTAATGAGTTTTTGTACTTAAAAGTCTGCTGGGTGAAAGTCTTTCCTAATTTTTGGGATCTATCTTGGCCTGTGGCTTCAAAATTTGGACTGAATATGTTCCACGCCCTTCCTCAAGATTCTGGTTGTACATGTGGTTTTCCTCCTGGGTGGCCTCGTCAAGTTCAGCACTGCTCAGCATGACTTCTGGTGCTTTGCCTCCCAAACAGCCTGGAATGGTTTGGATTCTGCTTTTGATACAACCCTCCCAGATCTTCTGAGCTTGAATGCAGAGCATCTGTCCCCTCCCTGTGTTCTTTGGCATATCCTCTTCCCTCACTGGCATCCCAACCTCTCCTTTAGAGAGAATGGAGTAGAAACAAAAAACATGCCTGTCAATCAGCTTGGTGTTTTCTCTCTCTCTCTCTCTCTCAAGGCACAACATAGCAGGTCAAAATGGAGTACAATTAGAATTGTTCATCTCATCAGTAAGACTGCAGTAAAAGTGTAGAAGTAGGCTGTCTTTATTGCTAGACTCGAGAAGTATACTCTCTGATGAAGAACACAGAAAGAGACAGAGAATGTCAATTAGCAACAGACGATGTGGCATTTTGTTTTGTTTTAATATTCTCATTTTCTGTTTCTGAATCTAAATATGAAGCAAAGTGGAAAAATGGAAAGAAAAAGATAGCATTCTCTCTCTCTAAGTGTCAGCCTTTTCTCTAATAGGAATCATATCGAGCCAGTTACTGTCTCCCTTCGTAAGAAACAGCTTGATAGCATAATGTAGCGGTGTCCAAACAGAAGAAACATTCTGACCATGAAACTGGGCTGATTACAATTCTTCCCTGTAAAATGGCTGAATTACCAAGTATGAAGTAAATGAAGAATAGAGTTTATTTTGCTTATATGGCTCCTTTATTATACCTTTCCATTTCCAAAACCTAAATTAATGATTGATGAATCTTAAGCTGAGCAGCAACATGACTATTCGTTTGCACAGGTCCCATGGTGCAAAATGTGATCCTGCCCTTTACTGTAGCTGCTGCCATAACAAATGTCTATGTTAAAACATTAATTTTGTGCCAGTTTTAACTTTCATGACTTCCAAATACCCCTGGGAATGGGGGAAGACATCAAGCTTTCTCTGTTACTGTCTCTAACTCTCTTTCGAGCATTTTCACCGTGTTGTATGAAGGCAGACGATAATGTTTTATACTGATGTGAGTCTACAAGGCAGGCATACCCACAAGCATTCAGAAGAAAATAAGCAGAGCTTGGAAATGTTATTTTTGGAGAACTACAACTCCAAAATCACTCGCCTATCCAGCCATGGATTAACACTGCCCAAATTCCCCAGTAGCCCTGCTAGCTGGGAAGTGTATGGAAGTTTAAAAAAAAAATCTGACAAGGAAATATTGGGAAATCAGACTCTAAATAACTGATTACTATATTGAGCCAGAGCTTGAGAAAACTATTTTGGGGGGACTTTGTTGTCATTTTGTGACTTCAAGTCATTTCCAACTTAGGTTCACCTTAGGGTCGCCATATCTCAGTGTTTTCTGGGGCTGAGGGTGTGTAACATGCCCAGGGTCACCCTGTGAATTTCCATGGCCAAGCGGAGAATCGAACCCTGGTCTCCAGGGTCATGATCTGATGCTCAAACCACTACATCACACTGGCTTTCTCTTAATGTCTCAAAAATCCCTCATCCAACATGAGCAGTTGCCATGGTGGCTGGAATATTCTGAGCATACAAGTTTTTAAAAGTAACTTTTCTAAGCTATTTATAAAGATTTGATATCTTTTGGATTCTGATCCTGACAAGGAAGTTACCTGTCATTGTCTGGGGTCAAATTCTGCTGAAAGTTTTGAAGTACTTTAGCTGTTTGTGTGTTTTCCTCCCTTGGCCAGAAGAGAGAATTTTGTACTTGAAATGAAGATAAGCAAATCCTGTGACTCTTTGATGGTTTGTACATTTTAAATGGGGATAGCGATGACTGCCCTTACAATGACTGCCCTTACAAACTTATTGTAAGTTTAATTTAAGATTCGAACCAGTCTGAAATTGGTTGAGCTATTATACCCTTTTTCTGAGAAGCATGGAAATCTGTTATTTTTGTGAGGTTCCTTTGGATTCTTGTTTAGAGATCATACCATGAGGGTCATGACAGCAGAACTGGTTTAAGTTATTAAGTTAAATATTAAATATTTCTTATAAGAGTTAGTGAAGCAATATAATGAATATATAATTGATGTCATTTAGAATTGTGCTTTTCCAAGCTGGAATTCCTCAGAAGTTCATGACAGGAGATATTTCTCAGTGAGAAGACTACTAATGGCAGGCAACCTACACTTAAAGAAAACTTTATCTGACCAGTCTTCATCTTCAGCTGCAATGCACAACCACAGAGGAGTGTTGTACATATTAAGGGATATATCAGTCAGCCCTCCTTATTCACAGGTTTGACTTTCACGGATTTGATTATTTGTGAATTTCTCCAACCCCTGCCCCCCAGCTCAAAACCATCTTTCCTGGGGGAACATTACCTCATGGCACCTCCAATCAGATCATGCAACCCTTTAAAACCTCCCCCTCTGGTGTTCCTCAGTCTCCACCAGCCACTACCTGGCCAGCTTGCACCCCAATTTTTCAGCACCATGAGCCCTCTCCCAATGTCCCTCCCTATACTCAAGGAAAGAGATGCTAACCTACCCCTTTCTCTCTCCTTCCTGTGACCTGATTTGGCCTTTGGGTGCTCTGCCCACCATGCCTTGCCCCCCTTCCCACAAACATACCCACACATTCTGATACCTGTGGTTTTTCCACTTTTACAGGGGTCCTGTGCCCCTAACTCTAGTGAATGTTGAGAGTCGATCGTATTCTCAGTTTGTACAGGGTGACCATAAGGTACAAGAGACCTAAGCACTACTTGGAATGAACTGACTGCACTTCCTAAAATGTGTCCCAGAGTCCTCAGTTGTATGCAACAGTTCTGTGGTAGATTTCCAAGCATGCAGAACCCTCTTTTACATGTGAATCACCTGAAGGAAGGCAGTACATGTTCTACAGGGAAGCCATGTTGCTCATCTCACTGCAGTGCCAGGTGTCTGTGTTAACCATGCTCCTAGATCTCCTGAATGTGAGGACATTCAGGAAGTGCTCATGTGTATGCTTTGTCATTGCAGACATCCACTCTGCCATGTGAGTGTGTGGGCAGTTGACTGAAAAGGGAGAGAAAAGTGTGGCCCCCCCATTGCCTGCTAATTATATGACTCCCCATTTATGCATGAATGGAACCAAAGTCACAGTAGAAAGAGTTTCCCTTATATATGGTTGGAAGCTTCTTGCTTTTTAAAAAAAAATGCACACACAGATGACACCTAGATGATTGCTAGATGTGAACCAGAAGTTTGGTGAAGAATGCTGGGGAATGTCTTCACTCCGAGTGGGGGGTTAGAAATGATCACTCATCTCATAGCAACTATCTGATAACCTGGCATTAGAACATACAAGGGACTGGTGATTAGTGGTTGCTGAGGGGAAAGAAGATGGCAAGGAGGTATTTTGTAGCAAAGCTACCAGCTAATTTACAAGTGGAAACTGGAGATAATGTGTATCTATCTTTGGCACTGTAAGTTCTCAGAAGTCATAGGTGTAAACAAAGGGCCATGTCCGTCATACACTGTTATAGTGCTATTATTCCATTTTCATCATCCTGTGGAATTCTGGGGCTTGTAGTTTACTGAGGCCAAACAGCTCTCTGGCTGAGAATTCTAAATCCCCCCCAGCTGCAAACCCCAGGATTCCATAGGATGTTGAAAGTGGAATAACAGCACTATAACAGTGTAATCTAGAAAGGCCCAAACCCATCCCCTTCTAGTTTCATTGTAATGACTACATTAGTTGTATTTATTGTGCTTGTTATGGCTCCTGGCATATGAGTTTTAGGTACCTGGGTAACTGCCTTTATCAGGAGATGAACTATAACATTCTGTGTCAGAGCTTGGATGCATCTAGTTACAGATGACTTGTTTATGATGTAACAGCAGCTTTTTAGTTGGCCTCATTGAATGGTGGAGGAAAAATATTACACAGTTCAAGTGCTGTCTCCTGCTGATGGCATGTTTTGCTGCCGTGTGGTGTTTGTTCAGATGATGACAAAATGGATAAGAGCAGAATATGTTTGGTTTGTTTTATCATAGGCTTTTGTTATCAGTGGATTTTAGCGGTCAGATTTTTTAAAAAAAAATATCTAAAAGTACTTTTTAAATTTACTTTTGACAAGGAGGAAAAGGAGGAATTTCTTTTAAAGAAAATATATCTATAATCGTATCTAACAACTTTTGGGGGCCTTGAGTTACAAAGTATAACTAACTACTTTTAAAAGTAGCTTGCCAATGTCTGTTCTGTGTTGTTCTTTGCTCCCCCAGGACAGTCACAGAGCCTACATGGAAGACCCGTGGTCTTCAAAATGCTTTACCTTTGGGAATCTTAGTCTTTTGAGCTGGCTGAGTCTGGTCTAAGTCTTTAGTTAGGTAAATCTGTCATAGCACAGACACACACAGGCTGCATGTACTTGGGAAAGCTATGATATTGGTTTTTCTGCCAGTGTTAGCCAGAGGAAGGCACTGGAAAAGGGCATTCCTAAGGGAAAAGTGAGGAAGAATCAACTTTGTGTTTGCTGGATCCCAAGCTCTCCCATTTCTCCAGATTGTACCAATGGGAGCCCATCAGTTACTTCAGTTCTGGAGGCATTATAGTCAATCTTCCCTTCAGTTGTGGTCATCGTAGGTGAATTTTGAATTCATTGCTCCCCTGGGCTGAGAAACCACCTCCTTTATGTTTTCTGCCCCAGCTGAGCTGAGCCAGCAGGGGATGAAGTGAGAGATCTGCTGCTTTAGACCTACTTAAAATGGCTCTGTCACACACATTAGAATCTCCAGTCAGAGTGTGTGTAGGGAATGCATCCTTGAGAAAAGGAAGAAAAACAATCTTAGTAGTGTGTTGAAGGATGACAGAACTGCAAGTTGTGACTGTATGAGGAGATGCTCAATTCCAGTGTCTCTTCTCTCTTGGAGGGACCTATCCAAGATGGTAGAGATAAGAGAGAGATCCATTTACTGCATTGTCTTCTTCTTTCTCTCCAGAGGGCAGCCGTGTCAGCCAGGAGCTTCGATACACCAAGGAAAAGCTAGGAGAAGAATCTCTCTACACATCACAGATGCTGATACAAACTCCCGAACAGGAAGGAGAAAACATTCTGACCCTGGAAGCCTTGGAAATGCATCTTGAAGCTGCTCTAGCTGCTAGCAAAGTACAGGTCTTACTCTATGGAAAGTGAGTCTGAAATGCAAGATCAGTAATATTCTAATAATAAGATGTTGGTGCTATTGTTGGATTAATCTAAGGTCCCTCTAGCCCAGCATTCTGTCCCTACCCACGGCTAGCCAGGTGGCTCTTTGTGTTTTCAAGCAAGGTGTCAGGCTTACGGGTTTCCCTTCATATATGTGTCCAACACTTTTTATGTAGAGTTACAATGTTTCTGTTTAGAGAGGTTCCATTTAGCTGTCATTGTGCAACGTTTGTATTAGCTTGTGCATCTCTCTCCAGAAAGCCCTCTAATATCCTGACTGTCTCCTTCTACTCTCAGGACTTGGGATCTCAACAAAATATGCTACAAGTCGGGTGTCCCCATAATTGAGAATGGAATGATTGCACGGGTGAGTTGCCCAGGGAATGCATCTACAGAAGAAAAAGAGATTTCACTAGTACCCATAGAAATGAAGTGGATCAACTAGGAAAATTCTCTTTGTTAGACAGCATAAATAATTCCCTGTGGAGAAGCTGGTTGGCTGGAGAATGAGGTGGGTTCTGGAGAGGATATCCAGGTTGCTATGGGAATAGAGTGGAATCTTTTTTTAAAAAAATGCTATCACAAAAGGGCAGCTCTCCAAAGTATCCTTTTGGGCTCGGAGACCTGGGCCATTCTCTACAGATGGCAGATACTCCTTTTTGCTAGGCTCCTTACTCTAGTACCAAAACTCCTGGGTATCTGCAATAATAATTAGGAGACTTTGTCTTCCTTCCTGCCATGTGCTGGGGGAATAGTAAGGGGAAAGCCAATTTTATGTTCAGCTGCTTTCAACAGTGCTGCCCTGACCTTTGGTGATAAGGGCTTTATATTCTGTCTGTCTGGATTGCAAGGGAATGCAATGCTGGTCTTTAATGCAGTTGTTCTTAAGAACTTGCTGTCATGTTTAGGTAGGCTGGTGTCCTCCACAGGAAAGGCTTCCTAGGCCTGGATTGACCTTCTGTAATCCATTTGGCTAGAACATGTTTCTGAGGATGTCAAACAGTGCAAGGATCCATTTGGATTGAGGGATTGTATTTGGGATGGGGCTGTCTTGTTACCAAAGTACTTAGCTGTTCCAAAACATTACAAGAAGAAAGAGAGCAGGAGAGATAAGGTGTGTTTTAGCATGCATTTGTTACAATGGGGCAAGAATAATTAGGAGGAGCAGTCAGACTTGGCAGTGAAATCAGATGGTCACTTGGGCAAGTCAAAGAAGAGGAGTGGGGCAAAGTGGACTGAAGAAGACTGGTGAGATGGGCTTGTGTCTTTTTTCTGTGACTCTTTCTGTTCTCATTCCCAGATGATTGAGAAGCTCTTTCCCTGTGTTATTGTGACACCACTGGATTGCTTCTGGGATGGTGCCAAGCTGCAGGGAGGCTCTGCTTACCTTCCGTGAGTGCCTGTTTGTTTTTTTTGTTTTTTTATTTGTCTCTTTGTTCCACCATGAGCTTCTCAGTGGGACAAGCCAGCCAGCCTGCGGACAAGGGGACTCGTAGTAACATAAACATCTAGTACAAAGATTGGGAGCTTCCTCACTAATGAAGCTGTAGGCTCCTTCTCTGACTGGAGCCTGTGCAGGAGTGCTAGCAAGATCTGATATGATTAGCTGTCTCCATTTTGTTTCCCATAGGACAGATTTGTTTGGGCTATGGGAACTGATAAAAATACTAGCCTGGTCTTCCTGCTCACTCCCAACATCTTTGATAGATTTTCCCTGAGGCTCCCTAGACTGATGAGAGTGTTTTCAGGCTGTTCTATAAGCTGCAAAATATTATTATTTAGCATTTCCCTAAATGCCCGTAATACCTCATTTGCATAATTGTATTAACTGAAAAAATTATAGCAAAAGGAAACAGTATCATAATTCTGATCTGGAAGGGGACTATGCTGAATGCTTACAGTGTCTTGCCTCCTGGTAAATTAATGGATGAATTTGAACTGAGTCTTTCCATCTCATAGCTCATACTTTAATTTCTTCAGTATCCTAGTTCTTATTTGCATCCAGCAAGGAAGATGTGGAAGGAATGCTTGCCTGTGCTTACAAAGTCAAGAAGTTTGGAGAAAGGTTCTCATGATGAACAGGCCTACTCTAAAACACAGTGACTTCTTTTAGCATTTTGTCAGTAATTTTCTTCAGCCACAGAGCCAGAGTTGGATTAACCTGTGTGCCTTTGGAGGTAGCCTGGCCTAGTCTGGACATACCTTGTTACAAAACGTAGCTGATAATGTTGGAGGTGGGCCTCGCCTCTGCCCTTTGGTGACAGATGGATTTCTTTTGAAAAGTTTTACGCAGCTTCACAGTTTCCCTGTGCCCATAGCCATGCAACCTTGTCTGGTAGTTTGGGTTTGTTCCTTGCCTGGCACCTTTGGGAATGGCTCCTTTCTTTTTCCGGTATCTACACTATATTTCCCACCCACCACCCAGTGTGCATTTAGTAACACTGCGTGTAACACATAAGAAAGCAGACACACAGGTCTCAGGTCATTGGTGAAAGACTGTAGACCATAGCTTCAGCCACATCCAAACTGAAGCTTTTTGGTAAGAAAGGAACTGATATGGCATAGGCTGGAGAGTCCTATACATTTTTCTCCTGAATAGTAGAATACATCAGTATTGATCTCCACCTTGTATAACCCATCAGAGCATTACCTAGGGAATGAGCTTGCCATGCCTTCTTGTTTTGCAATACTATTTTAGGAAGGGGTGGTGGAATTCTAGTATAGTATCCTCTAACCCATCCCAAGCAAAATTTAGGTCTAGATCTATAGCCCCAGCTCCTTGCCTCATTTCCAGACCAGAAGAAAACCACTTTCTCCTGTTGTCTTCCTCTGTCTGGCATTACTACTTAGGGACCAACTGCTTTGTTGTGTTACTCCTGCTGCCTTGTAATTATGTTTCTATTAAGGTGTACAGAATGGGGATGGAGGGGGAGAGAGAGTAAAGATGTGGGGACCAGCCCCTCTGGAGGCACTGAAGGGGAGGGAGGGCCAGGAACAATAGCCAGCATTCTTTCTGTTTACAAGTGTGTTTGTCCATAAGGGGCCCTGGAAACTTGTGCTTTGTCAGCAAACGGCAACACCACGTATTCTCATGCTAATGATACTTTGAAAGCTCCAAGTTGCCCAACAAATGGAATAGTAGCTTTATTCAGCCTGCTGCTGAGAGAAAGGAGACAGTTAAGGAAGGAGGAGAAAATGGATTTTATAAAAACTAAAGGGGAGTGGGGCTAATATCAGCCAGGAAAAGGAGCCGGGATAGGATGCAGTGTTTTCCCTCAAACTCAGTAGCAGCCTAATTCCAAGGTAAGGGAACAGGACTTCTTTCATCCTTATCAGTTTAAACCCTTTGATTATTGGGTGTTATGTGAACTAGAGTCATCCTAAATTCCAAAGAATAAGAGAGTTAAAATCAGTCATGAGTAGACTTATTTTTAGACTAGGGGAAGGAACCTTTTAACTCTTATTTTTGCCATTTCCTTAAAGGAAAAAAACCCATATGAGGTAATGGGGCTTTAAGAATAAAATTTGCAGAACTACTCAGCATCTTGCACAATCCCAGGGCATTTGGCAAGGAGATTCGGATTTTCTTGAGGGTTTTTTTGAAAATGATATTCTTTATTATTTAAATGTCATGTCCTTGCTCCCTTATTTTCTGCACCTAGTCTCTTGGGTTCTGTGTTTATTTATAATGTCTCCAAAATCCTTCTCCTTGGCCTCAGAAGTTTCGCACACACACACACACACCCCAAAGTGTGCTTGTGAATGGCTGGAATAAGGGAGTCTTTTCCCTGATCTAGCTTCCGCTTCAGTTCAGCTGAGGGTCTCTCTCAACCCCCCCCACCCTTCTTTTAACGCAAAGGGAGCGAAAACTTGGGAGAACAAAGGGCAGCAATCTATGGAAAAACAAAAGGGCCCGACTTGGCTCAGTGAAGCAAGAAACAGCAGATAAAAGAAGCTCTCTTTGGGAGCAGGAGCTGAGCTGTTTGGAATGTGGGAATCTAGCAAGAAGGAACCTTCTTGGGACCTGGAGTTTCATGAATGATTGGAGAGTGATTCTGCCCCAAGCATGACAAGAGTTGGTCTGCCTGTGTGCTTTCTTTCTTTCCTGATCTTAGGGTTTTGCACACACACCCTTTAAAAAACAAAATACAATTACAGCAAGAAGAATCTAGACTTTTCTGTGCAATTTTTGTTGCATCTTACCATTTCATCCCATTTGTTTTTTTAATTTCAGTACTGGGACTTAGCTTATCTGCTTACAAAATGAACAAGTGGGTAAAGAATATCCTTATAGACATATTATTAATGTTATAGAAAGAGCTCCCAGCTGAGCCGGAGAAAAAACCTTTGCCCATCAAGGCTTCCAGGAATTTGGCAAGCTCTGAGGGTAAATTATTCAGGCCCTGATTCTGAATGGACAAGAAGCAGGCAAAATAACCTCCACTTTGCAGAGTTGGAGCCACATTATTTAACTGTGTTAGGCATCAGTCTGCATGAAATTGCCAATTGATATGGTAGAAGCAAAAATTGGGAAGCACCCATTAAAAACTTTAGAAGAAACTGGAAACACATCTCAAAGTGTTCAGTAGGTAAATGATGTATTGATAAAAAGCCCAACACATTTCTGCCTGTAGGTGCTCTCAAAAGGCTTCTTCAGGGGTTGTGTGTATGTGCTTTCATAAACCTCCTGTGAACTTCTGATGATCCCATGAACTTCATACATTTTTCTTAGTCAAGGAATACTCAGAAATTACCAGTTCTTTCCTCTGAAATATAGCTTATAGCACCTACTATTTGTTAGTGCCCCCACATCCAAGTACTAATCAGAGCTGACCCTGGTTAGCTTCCAGGATTAGATGGGATCTGGTGCCTTTAGGGCACGTAATATCATAATAAGAAACAACACATAAGTACATAATATAACAGTGCATAATTTTATGATGTATGAAATCATTATTACATTTGTATACATCCTGTGTCCTGTACATACTGTTCAAAACAGCTTCAGAAATTATTAGAGCTGAGACTCACCTCTTTTTCTGAAAGAAAAGAAGAAGCATGTGAAGTCTAAAAGTGTCCTTGGATGTTATCTAGCAACCCTCCCTTTTCCCCTAACCATCTGCTAACCTTTTAAAAAAATTAGCTTTAGTTTATATGTTTCTTCTATTTGTCCAGTAAATGGTATGAGAATTGCAACTGCAGCAGTTTCAGAAGCTAAATATTTCAAAGTTAAATACTTAGAGGGCATATGCATTGTACAAATACAGTTGGCCCTCTATATTTGTGGGTTTCACTTTCACAGATTTGGTTATTTGTGAGTTTCTCCAGTCCCTCCCCCACTCTGCACTTCTTTTCCCTCTCAGTCCTCCAACCAGGCCATGCAGCCCTTTAAAAAAATATCTACCTCAGGTCCTCCTCCTCCTCCTCCTGCTCTACCACCACCAGCACCAGCCACTGACTGGCCAGCTAAGGATGGATCACAGCCTGATTTCTCAGTGCCATAAATCCTCTGCCAGTGCCCTCCATGCACCTAAGGGAGGAGATTGTCAAGAACGAGGAAGTATAGGGCTGCCATGATGACCCCTCCCTTTCCCTCTCTTTTTCCTAACCTGGACCATTTCCGCACTAGACTATTATAGCGCTATCATTCCACTTTCAACATTCTATGGAATCCTGGGGTATGCAGTTCAGAGAGGGGCCAGCTGGCCCCTCCCTGAACTGCAAACCCCAGGATTTCATAGGATGTTGAAAGTGGAATGATAGCGCTATAACAGTCTAGTGCAGAAATGGCCCTGGTTTGAACCCTGAATGCCCCCCCACCATGCCTCAGCCCCCTTCCCACAAACACACACATACATTTTGATATTTGTGTGTTTTCCACTTTTGCAGGGGTCCTGTGTCTGTATAATAATTACTTCGTAAATTGTAAAATTACACATTATTATTTACTTACAGGCTATCTCATGTTATGGTTTTATATGACACCTGAAGAAAGTCTTTGAGAGCATAGACAGGCAGAAATGTGTTGGATTTTTTATCAATACATCATTCATTAATTGAGCACCTTGAGATGTGTCTCCAGTTTTTTCAACTGATATGACACGAGGTGACAATCTCCTACTGTGCAGATTTTCCCATTGCAAACCACAGACAATGGCAAAATCATAATTGTCAATTTCTTGATCACATTGCTGTTGTGGACACAGAGCTCTAAAACAGATAATTCCATGCTGTCCTTTAAAGAGGTTGCATCCTGGCAAGCCTATCCATTTAGCTTCCATGGGAAGCCTTTTCAGAATAAGTGTAGCAGGTATACATTTGCATAATAAAGTATATGCCAGCATCTTATCAGAGATGTATGCAAGTGTAATTCAAACTTATATTTACATATGGATATTGTTTGGTCATTGTGGAAGTTGGTATTCCCTTTCTCTCTCCGCAATGACCGAGGCCCTCTTAAGACTCACTCTGTTTCTGCAGTAACAATTCCCTCAAGCAGTTCCATGGCTGGTGGAGAACAGTGAGGATCAAGTGTCAGGATCCATTCTCGTTGCCAGACATAGACCAATGGCATCATCTCCTCAGATCTCCAGAAGACCCCAGTGGATCTTGGCAGAAGATATCTTCAGTCAGTGTCTGGCTATGGGAACATAGCCAGATGCTTCTCCAATCCTCTCAGCTCTCCACCAGCCACAGAAGGGTCATCGCAGGTGGCTATCACGGCAATACAGTGACTCCTGGGGGTGGTGACAGGTGAACTGTATCAGAGTTCACCATGTAGAACTGTTAATAGTAGATAGGATCTTGGCTTCGTGTAGTCGCACAAAGAGAGGGGGAGCAGATCAGTGTGTGCGTGCCTTCCCACAAATTCACTGGACAAAGTGCTGCGTGCAGCAAATAGCCCTTATTTATGATCTCCGGTCTTCGTTGCAAGCTTTCTTTTTGCTTCAGGAATACTCCATGCTACATATGATCACCTCTTTGGGCAAAAACACATACACACATGCAGTTCAGGTCATGGCAAAGGAGAAGGCTCTGTCCAGCAGTCCCTCTTTAGCTAGCACTGCAAACCAGATGCCAAGTGAAAGCAGCATGCCTGATCCTGTTATGCATGGGAACAAAGGGAATGAAGCCCTATCCCGGCACTGTGCAAACCCCTCCCACCCCTAAATGAGTCTTGTACAGCCAGTCAGGGCAATTAACGCCAGCGTGCTAACATCTTGATAGAGCCAGTGCTGGGACAGGCAGCGCTCTGCAATATACCATAAGACTTTCCTGTCATACTTGTGCTGGAAAATGAACAAGGCAAATGGTCTCAGAACAACCCAGTATAAACACTGCATACATAATAGCCAGACCTAATACTTAATGTATGGGTTCAGAGAACTGTCCATCCTTCTGCCTTTAGGAAGGAGAGTTTTCAGCATCTGTATTCTGTAGCTGGTCTCATTGTTTCTCCATAGGATCCTCAAAGCTGCAGTCTGCTGCAGCACAGACGTATTGTCAGGTTTGGTCTTGCAAATAAGTTCACAGAAGTTCCTAAACTCAAAAAGTAGTAACCTGCCTACTGATCTGTAAAAATACTTCTAAATTGTTGTCCCTTAGGGGAGAAAAGAGTTATGAAACGCACAACTATTCTGAGATTACAAAAAGAAAAGAAGAAAAATGAAATGAAAGGGAAGATTTTGGCAGAGGGGATATAACTTCAGAGGAATTCATAGAAAAACCTGGACTGCAGTTGCATGAGTCTTTCGTTTCTGGTTTTCTTTTCCCAGATTCTTACTCATCAAAGTAAAAATAAATACTGTTTTTGGCACTTAATTCCATACAAAAGCAAAGTTTTCAGCTGAACATTTATGCCTCACACCATATGCACATGCATGCCCCAAAACACACACAGGCCAATGCCACCAACCTCAACTCTAACTCTATGACAGAGTGCCCAGTCTTGTTTTCTGATCAAGGGCATCTTATTTCAGAGCTGGAAAGGCCTGCTAAACCAGTGGAATAGCCACTGTATCCAATGTATGTTCAGCCTGAGAGGTGAAAGGGAAAATGCCCAATCGGGTGTTTTTTTTTAAAAACATTGCATAAAATAACAGTCAAGACTCTTCTACCTTGTATAGTCATCAGGTTAGCAGGGGCAGCATCCTTTATGATACCAGCCCCATACTAGGTCACTTTCTTCAGTTCCTGACTATCCTGGGCTTGGTGAAGCTACAAGAGGCTTCCTGGAACAAGATTCTTTAAATGGACCTCCTCATTGTAGGAAAGCAATTCGTGGCATGTAAGAGAAGGTACTTTCCATAAAAGTATTTTTCATATCTATAACGTGAAATGCAAAAGTGCTCAGCGGCAATGGCAATGGTTGAAACAGAGTGTATGGCCTTTGCCAATTGACAGCTTAAATTTGTGTTGCAGTGAGTGCTTCCCCTCTGGAGAGGACACTGCTTCCCTCTATTATGAGAAACAGTATTGTAGCAATACAGTTTGGACAACCCACAGTATTGGAATACAAAGTCTGTAGGAAAGACAGTCAGAAATGTTATATATTTTAGCACTGGTCTCCTGCGCACAGTACTTTGTCCATACCACTGTTCCTTTGGGTATTTGTGCTGGAGTCCCCAGCAAAAGACATTTGTTAGGGTTCTAAGCAGAGGAATGTTTATAATGCTCTCAAGTTCATCTGTGTGTTGTAAGGTATTAATACAAGGTGCATCCTTTATGTACAAAGTACTCCTTTCTTATAGTTCCATCTCTAAAGTTGTCTGCTGCAAGCTGTAAGTGAGCACAACATGGGGCCACCACGCTTGAAAGAGCACTGGTGTTCTCTGGGAGCCCCTAAAACACCTTGTCTACTTGGCCCCTGCTGCTTTGCCATGGTTCTCTCACTGTGTTGCCTGCTTGGTTGTCATGTTCACATCCAGGCTTAGGATCACTAACTAGGCCCAACATGGCTGGCTGCCATTTTGAAAATGAAGCTCAGCTGACAAGAGGTAGGAGAGGAATTGTGTTCCTATGTAATTTATCCTTCTCTTTCTCTCCAGTTGCACTCCATTTTCAAAATGGGAATGGGCCACCCAAGTAGCTCCAAATGATCTGTTGATCTAGGGAGAAAAGAGAATCCATGTGAAAGCCTGTAGCTTGATTTTTAAAGTGCATGTTTTTTCTTTGCTGTAAAAGAGAATGTGTATCTAGAGCTTGCCCAAGCTGTTCAAAGTAGCAGGTTTTTGAGAGAGATCAGCAGTAGCCTAGGTAGCCATCCTAGGGTTAATGGAGGGACAAGAGGGTGGTGAGCAAACAGAAAGAGAGCTTAGCTGAGGAGTCTGACAGTAGGGCATCTGGGCCTTGGATTGTGACCTGAAAGTCTGCACTTAGTGACAGCACTGTGCAAGGTCCAAGCTTTAGCTATGTGCTATGTTTTCTGTCTTCTTGGTTTTTCCCAGTATAGGATTTATGTGCTGGCCATTGTGCATTATGGTTGGACACTGAAGTACCTGCTCTCCTAGGATGTGTCATGGAAGTATGAATGAGGCAATCATTAATGTGAAGGAGGTTATGCTTTTTAGTAATGTATTCCTATTGAATTCAATAGGAAGGATTTTTTTAGTGCCAGGTCTGTGGCTGATATAGAGTTGTGCTGTCATTGGTGGGTGCGATCATGGAATGACAGGGCCATAGGGTACAGTGTAAGCTTGTCATAGGATACAGTATAAGCCTGCTCTTCCCTTGTACCATTCACAGCTCCATACCATTTCAGCTTTTTCATAGGCATATCTCGCAGCTAGATTGGCTTCTTCAATGTGTTTGTTATGGCAGCAATGTAACAGTGGTTCTGAAGCAAAAAGCATCCTTTCTAAGCTCTTATTTGTGTTGCTTCAAAAGAGACATTTCCTTCTATGAGGAAGAGGGCAAATGCTTCTTTTAGAATGGAGAGTGCCATCTGTAATTTAAAACAATTACATTTAAAGTGGTAAGGGCCCTTAGTCTTGCAGCCTGCCTCAAGTGCCCTAGCCTGGCTAACTTCTTAGCCTCAAGCTGAACAAACGTTCAGTTTTTCTTAAGGTGGAAAGTGCAAACGAATGAGCTTCATATTTCACCATCCTATCCATCACAGTAGTGTGACAACTGATGGCAATTCATCTTACATTGCTTCCTTGTTAGGCAGTGCAAGGCACTGTAGGTCCCAGTTCACTGTGTACAGCTGTGGTCAGAAATATGAATAAGTGATGCTATCTGGATATATTCCCTACCCTATTAACCCACAATGTTCTGTCTCTATAGGGGTCGGCGTGATATCCAGTGGACCAACTTAGACCCTATTCAGCTGATGGAGGAGCTGGGTCAGTTTGCCTCACTGGAAGGATTCAAGGAGATGTTGGATAAGGCAGAGGTTGGTCAAGCCTATATGGAGCGGTCTTGCCTTAATCCCTTGGACCCTGAATGTCCTACCAGTTCCCCTAATAGCCAAAGCAAAAAGGTGGGTTTGAGCTAAAGCTGTTTCCTAAATTGTGTGTATGTGTGTGAAGAGAGAGAAAGAGAAAAGCAGACACACAAACAGATGTAAAATAGCAGACCAAGGAGAAAACAAACTTCTTTGCATCTAGTTTACAGTGTGTAGGAGATGCTTTGTTTTCTTAGATGAAAAGGACAGGCTTTCTATCTTAGGCCCTTTCCACACGCGGGGCGGGTAAACGGGGGGGCACACGCAGGGACGGATCTTACCTCAAAACGGGTTGCTCCGTCCCCGCAGGGAGCGCGTGTTCGCCACTCCAAACGGCGGCGAATTTTGGCGGTGTTTGGCAGCGCCCAAAATGGCGGCTGCTGGCTTCCAGCGGCGCTCCGCCAATCAGGGCAGCACGCCAGCTGGAAGCCCGCCCCCGGGCAGCTCTGCAGAGATACGCTAACGTGTCCCTGCAGTTCTAAACAGGGCGCGGCAATGGGGTAGCGCGCGCAAGTCACATAAAAACCACTTGAGAAGTGGTTTTTATAAGACTCGCAGCGCCACCCCCGCGGCCGTGCGAGGGCGGTTTGAGGTTTAGAACCTCCCATTTGCGAACCGCACTCGCGCACCTCGCGGTGTAGAAGACCTCCTGGGGAGGTCGCCCTAGCGCAGGCAATATGCCCGTGTGGAAAGGGCCTTAGACTTCTCTCACTGCAGTTACAGGCTTCCCCCAGTTATTTGGGAGGTTAGTGATTGGAGCACTGTGAGAAAATGAAACTGGTTGAAAAGCAGAACCCATGTGCTATACTATAAGGAGCATTAAAGCCTTGGAGTCTCATTTGCTACTGACTGCATACACACTGCTTGCAAAGTCTCTCAGCTGACTTAGCACCTTTTTTTCTCTTCTGAGCTTGCTTTGCAAGCAGTGAGTGCATGCAAGTGGTTCCAAGCACTGGCGAAAGAGCAGAACCCTCATTAAATTAATGGATGGCCCGTGTGGTCTCTTCCAACTCTACATTTCTATGATTCTATGACTTTGTCCTTAATTTGGAATAATCAAAAAAGCAAGTCCTCAGATAACAGGGCATCAAAAGGTGGGGGCTTCCTAAAGAGATAAACTATATAAAGAAATGGGGGATCTATGATCAGATCTCTTGGCTGAGGAGTGGAGTGGGTCTTTTTACTTCAGAACATCTGATGGGAGCAATCAGATTGAGTAACAGGGCATTTAACTCTTTGCCTTATTATGTTTTCTGCAATTTGAAATGCTCCCTTGCTCAGGAAACTGCTGTTTGCCTGGTTTGACCAGGCAGGGAAGAGGTGCTGTTGTTTTCAGAAGCGTGAAGGGTAGCCATTGGAGATATGCCTTTTTTGATAAAGGCAATCAGGTTGTGGAATGCTTTGAGACCATAAAACAATCTTCCTATACTAGTTTTTTGGCACCAGCCAAAAGCCATTTTTTTTCTCCAGAGCTTTTCATGAGTGACTGGTTTTTAAACAATGTTGATGGTGATGTTTCTCTGTCTTAGAACTGCTTTTGCGGTTGTTATTTTGCAGTTTTTCATTTTATAGGTTTAATTGTTTTTAACATTTTTAATGTTTGTGGATAGCAGAACTGCATTCTTATGCTTAACCTGTGCCCAACTAAACCTGATAAGCCAGCATTTCAGTGGGTGACAGTCAACCAGATCTCTGAACTTCATAGTTACTCTTAAATCAGAGTACCCAATTAAAAGGTGAGCAACATTTTCCTGTTGCTATCAACCTCTGTTTCAGGACCATAGGCAAGTGCACATTAAACATGGCACAAGATGGGTTCGTATATGTTGTCGTTGTTGTGTGCCCTCAAGTTGATTTCTGACTTATGGGCACCCTAAGGTGAACTTATAACTGGGTTTTCATGGCAAGATTTATTCAGAAGAGGTTTACCATTGTCTTCCTCTGAGGCTGAGAGAGTGTGACTTGCCCAGGGTGACCCAGTGCGTTTCCATGGCCGAGCACGGATCTGAATCATGTTTGCAGGATCCTGGTTCAACATTCAGACCACTATGCTACACTTGCTCTTTTCCTTCTCAATCTCTCTCTCTCTCTCACGCACACACACACACACATTCTCTCACACACACACATACTGCGCATACATACACGTGTAGACCGTATCTGTCTGGCTGTACAATAGCTTTCTCTTGCCTCTGCTCTTAACGGAGAATGGAGTAGACTAAATGTTTCCAAAAAGCTCCTTTAATTGTAATGTGTAAAAAAAAAAAAAGTTTAGGAGTGCCTTGAAAGGGCACAGCTAACTGTGGGGTCTTCCTCCTCCCCCTCCTCACTTCACTAGCTTTGCCTTTCAGTATCCAGGGGTGTGAGGAGGTGTGGAATGCCTGGCACTTGGCCAGGAAGGCATCGGCAGGAGTGATGGTGCTGATCCAGGCAGACGCAGTGCAAGTGCTGGCCAGCAGGTGGTCATAGTTGGAATCTGTCCCAGAACAGATGGCAGCTTAGAAGTTTTTGGAGAGTGGAGGGGAATGCAGAGGGCATACACGCTCAGCATACATGACCGAGGGCAAGTGGGAGGATGGGGTTGCAGCCATAATTCCACATTTCCGGGCTTGAAAGCCAGACTGTTATCATTATAGCTATCCAGTTTCTTTTGCTGCCACCACGGGAGCAGGGAGCAGGAAGGAGATACGTTTAGAATGGAAGGAAACACCTGGTATGCTTGAGAACAAGTGCCTATCTTCACTTCTGTGCATGTGCGCACGCACACACACACACACACTCTCTCTCTCTCTCACACACACACACACACACACAGTTGAGTGGACTCTGCAAATGCAACTCCTTGGCCAAATGCAAAGAGACACTGTGTTTGCTCATTTTTTTTCAGTTTAGGAGAGCCAAAGTTGTTCTCTTTAAGTTCACTGTTCTCACGGCTAGTGATTCATCTTATATTTTTCTGTTTAGTTCAGTAAATATCATCAGGCTAACCTGAATTCCTCCTGGTGGTAGTGGCCAAGCAGGCTTTTTATTCTTATTGTTATTCTGGTTGGCTGAAAATAGGAGAAATGCTGTTGGGAAATGTGAATTGTGCATACATATAGAAGGTAAACATGTCATCTGTGAGAGCTTAGAAGATTCATTTGGATAAGAAACCCAGGTTCAGATTCTCGCTTGGCCATCAAGCTCATGGGGTGGCCCTGAGCTAGTCAATTGTCATCTATCAATCTACCCTAATTTACAGGGTTGTTGTCGGGGTAAAATGGAAGGGTAATGATGTATACTAACTGGTTCCTTAGAGGAAAGCTAAGTTACAAATATGCATATAGGTAATGTTATTTGAATCTAGGAGTTTTTGATTTTTTCCTGTTGCTTTTGTGTGTTGTGTGTTGTGGGCTGCAATCTTGACATGGTTTGCACTTATTGCACCTAATATGCTGTTGCCTTAAAACTGATTCACTTATGGTTGTAGGGTGAAGGAGTCACACTCATTGTGAGCCTTTATTTTGTAGAAATATCAAGTGATAACCACAGGGGAATACTGTTGGGTGAAACTTAGAAACCCATGATCCTCTATTTAATTTCTCTGCATAGATACTGTGTGCTTTGGAATGTAAAAAATACAGCAGTGCTACATGACCTGTGAAGTACCATCATCCTGAGCAGGATGCTGCTGCTCCAAAAAGTGTATTATTTTGATACCTGTTTAAAAAAACTATTTCATTATTCCAGTGTCATTGCACTGGATAATTCTTGCCAGATTTGAGGTTACATAGCTAAGAGCAGAATAAATCCTCTCTAGAGAGTATCTCAAGCTTTTCCTACTATTAGCTAGCAGAATATCTGTCATTATGATGGTTTACTGTTTGCAGAAGTGTTTTATCAGGTACCTGTCAGCAAAATATGGGGTCATAGTTGGAAAGCAGGTCTAGTCCACACACTGGTACTGTTGTTAAGTGCCTATCTTGAAGTACCTACCTGAAAGTAATGACAGTCCACTTACTATAGGGAGGTTAATAAACTGAATGTTGCATTGGCTTGGTTGCTAACCCTGCCCGCCTGTTCTTGATGAACCCAGCCACTCTTACTTTCACAGTCCCCAAGAACTGCATTTTTAAAAATCGTGTCTGATTTTGACAGAAGGTTGGGAGATGTGATAGAAACCTGGGAACAATAGTTTGTTTATAGGACAAAGGATCGATCCAGTAGCACTCTCAATGTGCAAAGTGCTGTACGGCCCCTGTGATCTTTTCTTGCTAATTTATTGTCATAGAATGGTTAGGAAATGAATCTTAGGTACACTATAGCATACTGTGTCTCATACCTCCAGGGATTTGTTGTTGTTGTTGTTTTGCTTTAAGATGTGACATTTACCAAGGAACTACTTTTTTGCATATTCTTTCAGTAGTAGCTAGGTTTTGTTTTATTCGTCAGCTAGTCTTGATCTTTAACAACAGTCACTTATTCTGAATCAAAACAGTTCTGTTTCAATGTTTATGGTAAATGTACACACTGCAAGAGGCAAGAAGCGGGGGATACATGCAGAGATGCCTGCAGCTTTGCAGAAGAGGGTTGATGAAAGTAATATAATCTTCAATACCAATCTAAACTGTCTGTGTTTATGTTGTAAGTTAGTGCTGCCATCTTACAATCTCTTCTTACTACATCCACTAGGAACCAGACATCCCCTCTGAGCTCACAGGTGGCTGCCATGGCTTCTCCCAAAAATACATGCACTGGCAGGAGGAGCTGATTCTGGGAGGCATGGTAAAGGATTCCCATGGCAAACTACAGAGGTAAGAGAGAGAGTGTGTGTGTCCATCCATTCATGATATCAAGTGATCTCTGATCAGCAATAACATGATAGCTAAGGAATTTTTTCTCAAGGCATACGGCCTTTCCTTGCAAGTAGTGTCAATGGGATGTCCAGTGGGAGTGAAGGTGATAGTCAAAATCATAAGCTTTTTATGGGGAGGAGAAGGCAAGGCAAGATAAAGCATGGCTGCTGGAAGAAGATGGGACTCAACCCCATTCCTCTCACAGTTAGGGATGGTGATAAACTGCCTGTCCGAGCCAGCTTGTAAATCAGTGGCATGGAGATTCATATTCTTGTGTGTGCAGGAGTCCATGTTCATGACCTGACCCCAGTAGCGACTGGCAGGCATTCCTGAGCCATGGAATTTGTTTTGATCCCTGAGACCGCAGCAGCTGTCCCGCACTTGCCTCTACCACCCCCTTCCAGCTGATGTGGATGCTGTTTTGCAGCATAGACACCTACTTATAGCAATCCAGGGGCCAGAGGAATTCAAATGCACCTAGACCAGTACACACTTAGAAATTGGCTCCAGACACTCAGGTTTCTGGTCTGCAGATTATTTTACTGTGATGTAGCACGTTCTGCTCACTGATGGAGCAATTCCATCATGGACATTTTTGCACATGTCAAGTTTCTTGCCAGGAGGTAATTCTTAGGAATGGAAATGCCTCAAAGATTCCCATTCTTGGCATGACAAAAGGTTGCTAAGAAATAGAGACAGAACTGGAAACAAAGACTGTGGAAAGGATGATGACAGCAACCAAAACAGTGATGATAATGATAATATAGATCCTTATTCTCCTTTAAAATAGCATGCAAGGAAGTTGCCAGAAAATGCCAGAAAAGATTCTTGCTCTCTTAATGCTGAAAGCCTCATGTAACATTATGAAATATACTTGATTCTTCTAAAATTAAAAGGATGTGCATTTTCAGCAGTTTCCAGTTCCTTCCATGCATTTTTGGAATATACTCAATTTGGGAGCTTCCTTTTTCAGGACATTCAGTTGTTTCTTCTTGTGTTGATAGTGAACCGTGTGCAAGTTGCCACAAGCACAAATCACATGCCTGTTGGCAATCAAAGGTGTGTTAGAAAAGCCTTATTTGTAATGCTGCATTTGGAAGGTTATCCAGTGTTGTTTTCCATGGAACCTGATTGGCATACACTTTGTATACGGTTAGATGGGGATAATAATAGGGTAGCTGCTTGGGCTGAAAGAACATTAGAAGGAAACGTGTGCACCAACTCTAAATTGGGACTTAATGTGAAAGAAAAAGGCTGGAAATTACAGATCCTGGCTTCTACCTCAAGTTTTGAGTGGTGGCCATGAATAGATCAGTGGAACTTAAAACTTCAAAGCAGCATTGACGAAAATGTAACCCTCATGGTTTTGTTGAATTTTAGCTCCAGTCAGCTCTAGCCAGCATATCCAGTGGTGAGATATGGTGGGTTTCAGTTTAACAACAGCTGGAGGACCACAGGATTCCCCATCCTTGCTTTAGATGCAGTGTTGGCAGGACTCTTGCCTCGGTGCTTGAGCTAGCATCTCTTTTCTGCAGAGCTGAAGCACTGCAAAGCATGTTCCTGCTAATGAGCCCACGGCAGCTATTTGAGCACTATCGGGATGACTATGAGATACACGACATCAGCTGGAGTGAGGAGAAGGCAGCTGCTGTGCTGGAAGCCTGGCAACGGGAGTTTGTTGAGGTGAGATGGGAAGAGGGTTGTAGCACTGGTGGAAAGGCTTTGGGGCTGCTTGAGGCAAACATAATGCCTGTGGGCATGACTGAGAACACAAATGCATCTGCAAAAGGCTGAAATGATGAGTGTAGGAAGAGTCCAGAGAGTGGCAGAAATGCATGTGGATCGCTTCTGGTGGGTACTGCATGCCAATGTGCATTTATAAATATAAAAGACTATGTGTCTGTAGATTCAGGAATGCCTGTGAGTGTACAGAATGGCATACAAGACAGATAGTTCCTGGGTGAAAGAATGCTCAGTTATTCTACAGACAGAGAGTTTGGAGCCACAGACTGAATTTGCTCAACCTTATTCGGTTCCCAACAAGACGCTTATCATATAGGCTTGTTTATGTCTATAATCCACCTTTGATATTTTGTGACCTTTTGGCCTGGTGACACCAAATTAGTTATGGGAACTGCATAGAATGCAGTTCTGATCATTAGTGGGAAACAATTTAATGTACTTGAGTAGGTTTTATGTGATGATATGAGTAGTGGCATATTGGGTGAGATGAAATCTAGGAAATGGCCAAGGGTAGATTCTGTCTGGTAGGTGCTTCAGACCCCGCAGATGCAGTGCTTGTTATAAACATGTTCCTTCACTGGTCAGCTGCCTCCTGGATAAGCAGATTCCTCATGTTATGGGTCTACCAGGCATCTATATGGATCCTATACATGGATCTGTGTGAGAAGGATCCTGATATGAATGAGATAGCTATCCTTGTCCCACAAACAAACAATTTTTGTTTCTTTCCAGTTGGCACAGGAATCCCTTCCAGCAAATTCTTCCCAAACCATTCATGCTTTCTCCACCACCACACTCAACGACATCATGAAATCCTTCTCAGATGTGAGTGCCATCCGCGTGGCTGGCGGATACCTGCTAATGGTATGTAGGCACTTTCTTTCATTTTCTTTGCTGTCCTGGACCTCTTTTTGCCTATTGTGGACCAGTGAGCAGTTTTCCTTCCCCCACCCTTCTCTGCATTAATTATCACTTTCATCTTCTTCCAGCTGGCATATGCCTGTGTCACCATGCTGCGATGGGACTGCTCCAAATCACAGGGTGCTGTTGGCTTGGCTGGGGTTCTTCTAGTTGCCCTTTCAGTGGCAGCAGGACTTGGATTCTGTTCCTTGTTAGGAATCTCATTCAATGCAGCCACCACCCAGGTATGTCACACCCTTACACATCCATCTTCCCTTGTACCAACCTTTGCCACACTTCACTCTCCATCACAGAGGTGGGCAACTGCATGGAGGCCAAACTGGCACATCAAAGAACACTACAAATGATGTCATGCCACTTATGTCCAGTTTTCAGCCAAAGCCTTTTTGGAGGTGGGAGGAAAGCAGAACTGCAATTTTTCTGAGCAGTTTTCTTGCATTTAGGCTGCTTTTCTTGAGGGGGGCAGCAATCACTCCAAAATTGTCCTAGGGCTTTATCACACCAGGCAGGTAAACTGCAATTACAGGAGGATAGTAGCATATTTGACTGGGACTTATCACATTGCCTCATTCCTTTTCTGTTGTTCTCCCTATGGGAGATCATTTGGAAAGCATTTCTTTTACAAAGGCGATCATTAACAGATTTTTTGTGTTAATAAAAGAAACACTTTTCAAACAGTTTCCCAGTCTCCCACTGGGAGAACAACAGAAGAGAAACAGTGTCATGTGATAAGTACCAGCCAAAGATACTATTATCCTGCTGCAATTGCAGTTTATCTTCCTAGTGTGATAAAGCCCCCAAATGAGAACATTTTAAAAGTTTTTGTGGTTTTTCAAGACTACATGTGGACTATACCTACCTGAGTTTTACCGGTTTCAGAAAACATCAGAATCACCCAATAACACAGACTTCATTGTTTAAGCAGTACTGAGATTACAGTCAGCCTTCCACATTTACGGGTTTCACCTTTGTGGATTTGGTTATTCACTGATTATTTACTGCTGCTTCTGCTACTACCTTATGCTGTTTTCAATAGGGACTGCAAGCCCTGTGAGACTGAGAAACTGCAAACAAGACTTGTAAGTCTCTATTAAAAATGGTGTGGGGTAGCAGTAGAAGTGGCAGTAAGCCACACCAGCCACCCACTTCTGCCTTGTGAAGGAATCCTGGTGCCTCAAAGGTTGGTGGGTTGAATATGGTGATCATACTTTCTTGTGTTAAATATGGTTTGGGAAGGCCTAGAGTTATTCACGTTTTTTCCATTTTCACAGAAGTCCTGTGCCCCTAACCCTAGCGAATGTGGAGGGATGACTGTAGATTGACCTCACTGCCCTAGAATAGCATTAGAGAATGCTGTGTTGTAAAAAGCATTTACATGGAATCTCTCAATGTCCCAACATGACTATTATGCTGCCTTCAGCTGTTAGTTTTTTCATGTATATGGTGCTTTCCCATTCAGCTATCGCCTGAGGAGATAAAAGACAGTTGCAAAACAGCTGAGTTAGAAAGAATCTGTCTCCTTGTACTAACTGCTTGTATGTACAAGGGAAAGTTCATCTGAGATTTGTGCAAGGCAAGGAAGGAGTTTGATAAAACCAAGGCAGGTTGTTTGTGTAGGAGAGACATGCTGCATGTATTGAAAGAAAGAAGCCCAGAAAGCCATCGGGTAATGTGACTTTGGGAAAATATGGAGTTGCCTATAAGGGCAAAAGTGAGCATTTGTGTCTGCATTTATGACTGGGGTAGGGAAACTGGAGGCTTCCAGATGATGTGAGTCTGTGTCTCCCATCATCTTTAATCTTTGACCGTGTAGCCTGGACTAGTGGAAGTTGGAATGCAGCACCATCTGGAGGGCCGTAGTCCACTCTTACCTGAATGGTCTCTAGATTTGTGGAAGCTGGACAAATTGTAACCTAATGAGTAATTGAAGCTGCTGAAGGAGTTAAAGCAACTTATAACAGTATAAAACCATGTACCTGTACAGATTTGGGCAAAATCATTACCTCTCCTCCAAGGCTGTGTTTTAACTAGACACTAGCTTTAAGACAGTGTCCTCACCATCTGTGCTTCTAAGCAGAAGGCATTCCACAACTGGATGCCACAGCAGAAAATCCCCTCCCCCAAATCTTTACACAGAGTAGGACACAGAGGAGAGTCTCTCCAGCAGACCAGAATCCTTGGCCAGGCATATGCAGGGAGAGGCACACCTTCAGGTATCAAGGCCCTAGGCCACTTAGGGCTTTAAATGCAATCCCAGCACTCTGAGTTCAGAGAAACAGTGTATTTATGTATTTCTCTCCATATCTGGACAGGTGCTGCCTTTCCTTGCACTGGGCATTGGTGTGGATGACATGTTCTTGCTGGCACATGCCTTCACAGAGACTAACCAACATGTCCCCATCAAGGTGAGACCATGTTCCTATTCTTGTATAATTCATTGGGTTTCTGTTTACCCCTAATGCATAGTCTTCCACTCTGTGCTCATTCTTTATCATTTGCACCTTTCCAACACAGGAGCGAACTGGTGAATGCCTGAGACGCAGTGGCACCAGTGTAGCACTCACCTCTGTCAATAACATGATAGCCTTCTTCATGGCTGCCCTTGTGCCTATCCCAGCTCTCCGTGCTTTCTCTCTGCAGGTAAGCCACTCTGCTTGCAATCTCCCATGCAGGTGTGCCAGTGCTTATACCCATGAGTCTTACTTTGCTGTAGGCCAGGGTTGAGGAACATCTTTCAGCCCAAAGGCCAAACTTGATTACAGGGAAGTTCTCAAGAGCTGCATTCTAGTGCTGGATGGGACCAAAATACCAGGATATTGTAGTTTAATAGCTGAAAGCTTTTACTGCCAGCACTGAGCCTTAGAACAGATGCTCTGATCTTTTAGAATCAGGAAAAGCCATGTGGAAAAGCTAATAATAATAATAAACCAAATGATGTGTGCTAGCAAAAGGGGCATAACTGTCTGTGGAAGTCTAAATAATCATAACTAGGACTCTAGTAGGTCAAATTTTTGGCCCCAAGCAAGACTGGAGTTCTCCGTCCCTGCCCTAGGGAAGCCCTGTAAACAGGAAGTGCAAGACCTGCTTTAGGAGTGCAGTGTGGATGGGGCATAGCGGTTTGAAGAACCCTCTTCTCTCAGGTGATAGTCTCAGTCTGGTTTCATTCCCCAATTCTGCACTGGTTATTCATGAAAGAAAACACTTGCTCTCAAAAGCAAAACACATTCATAATGTCATATGCAGTTTTTACCATCTTGGCTAGAAAGCTGCATGAACTGTTTGCCTTAAGGCAACTGGCAGTGGCAAGATGGTTCTGGCTGTTCAGTGTGTCTCAATTCCTCTTTCCTTTTTCTTATCTTGTTTGCTGCAGGCTGCTGTAGTGGTAATTTTTAATTTTGCTATGGTGCTATTCATTTTTCCTGCCATCCTGAGCTTGGACCTTCACCGACGTGAAAATAAGCGGCTTGACATTTTGTGCTGCTTCTATAGGTACTGTGTTTAGAGTGGGGTGAAATCCCATATATCACTCCTTCTGGTGGGGCATTGTTGCACTCTCCAGGGCAAAGCTGGGCAATCAGTCAAGTCTCCTGGGAGAAAGGAGCGATGTTATGGATGGGAGTGGTGGTTTGGGAAAGTCATTAGCCACAACAACAGGGGATCCAATGAAGCTGCAAGAAAAAAATGCCCAAAACACCAAAAGACAGGTGCACAGGCAGTTGTAGTGATCTTAGTGTTTGGGGGGAAATATTTCTTTGCTGGGACAAATGTTTATTTCTAAAAATAAATCAAAATATAAGTAGGGTCAAAATATTTAGAAAAAAATTATTAGCTGTCCTTTAAAGATATATGGGGGAAGGACTTGAAGCTCACATCTTCACTCCAAAGGGTTTGGCCACCCACAGACTAAATCATTTTTGTGATAGCAACAACAAAATGGAAAATCTGAGCTAAGAAGTGAGCATTTACAGTATGTCCACTTGGGTAGGACTGGCCCCAGCTGTTTCTCAGTGTCTTCTTCTGTCCGCAGCCTCTGCTCCTCCCGCGTCATCCAGATCCAACCACAAGAATATGCTGATGCAAATGATAACCACACCATACCCTCTTATCCAAATGGTCACCCAGCACTGGCCACCAGCACCCGTATCACCACTACTGTGCAGGCCTTCACACAGTGTGACCCCTCTGGGCGCCATGTGGTGACCATCTTACCACCCATGCAGCATGTCTTCACTACTCCTTCCACTCTCCTACCTGCCAACCCTCTGGGCTCACAGATCTTCACTCCTGCAAGCTCAACTCGTGATCTTCTGGCACAACTGGATGAGGGCAAAGGTGACCATGATTGTGTGCCATTACCTTTTTGTCGATGGAACCTCTCCAGCTTTGCTCGGGACAAATATGCACCCATCCTGCTTCAAAACCAAACTAAGGTAGGCAACGAAGAGCTGTTCTGAAGGTTTTTGATGGCATGGTGCCCAGTACTGGACAGAGAAGAGGGTAACATTTTGAGTAGAGAGTCTGTGATATAGGCAAGGTTAGTCAGTGGGGAACTAAAGCTTCATAACCTTCTTAGCCAGTTATAGCAGAAAATAATCATTGTCTTACCACTCTCTTTGGGGCCTTCCTTCAGAATAAAGCTGCTCATGGAATGCCTGATTTCCAGCAGCTGAGGAATAGGAAGAAGCAAGAGCAAGGCCAGCTCTATTGCGCTTGCTTCCTCTCTCCCTCTCTTTCCTTCTCTCTTTTCTTTCTGGGCTTTGCCATCAAAGACTTTTCTTCCCACTCTTTTGTTCTAGTGCACCTCTGCTGCGTACTAATTTGTGCTTTGTTTGGATACAAAGCCAAGAAGTCCCTCATGTCCTAGAAAGTGGTTTACTTTCTCCTCTTCTTCTCCTCCAGTCCACAGTTACTGGAGGTAGAAGTATAAGCCATTAAGAGTTTTCTCTTTTGCATTTTCCATTTACAAATTGGTGGAATCCCCATGGTCTTAAAGAACTAAAAATTTCCTTTTCTTCTTCTGCCCTTGTGTTCTGCTAGCAAACAGCATGGATGGTCTCTGTTACAATGGATTTTTTTTCTGAGATCAGTGAGTGGAAATTTAGAGCATAGATAGGCTGATGTGTCATCTCAGGGTTAGAAGCAAAACTCCTGAAAATTTTGCAAGAGGCTTAGGCTGGACATTAAAAGGAAATCTGGACACTCGCTAATGAGTGTATTAACACTGACACTGAGCCTGTGATTAAATCTCAGTACAATGCGATGTATGTCTATTCAGAAATAATTCCCATTTATTTTAGTGGCATTCAGTCCATTTTGAGGGATCCCCTGTCAATGCCAAGCAAACACTCAGAACAAGATGTTCCAATACGTTTAAAAATCCCACCTGTTATCCAAGCTGTTATGCACTCAGTGAGGTAGAACTTTGGAATATAGCAAAAAGTTGTAGTTTTTTTTACTGTGGCCATTTCCACACTACACTGTTATAGTGTTATTATTCCACTTTCAACATCCTATGGAATCCTAGGGTATTCAGTTTAGGGAGGGGCATTTAGAATTCTCAACCAGAGAGCTCTTTGGCCTCAGTAAACTACAAACCACAGAATTCCACAGGATGTGGAAGGTCGAATAATAGCACTGTAACAGTGTAGTGTGGAAATGACCTGAGTTTTTTATAATGAGCAGATGGGTATTTTTTTTCTTGCATTCACACATGAAAAGAAGTAGTTAAAAAATCAGAAAGTTCTGCTTTCTATGCTATCCCTCCCCTTTGAATGAGCCCTAATATAACTTCTTGGAGGTTTCAATTCACTTACTAAGGGCCAACCCCACTGAAATCAAGTCAGATTCAAGTGCAGTTGTTGGATTTTTTAAAGCATTGTTTTGGATTTCATTATGGTGTTTTAACTGTATTTTCTAACCATTGTCATGGACATTAAAGGAAGTTTATGAAAAATGGTGTTCTCAAAGATGTCTGCCTTTTCGCTGCACCTTTATTAATAGCCAGTACCTGTTTAGAGCGTATCAAAGAGCTGTAATACTGATCTAGTGTTTTAATAGCAGCAGTAAATGAGTACTAACACTTTTGTATTCCTATACAAAAGGAAATAAACTTGCAATTATTTGCCGGGGAGAAGAATAGGAATAATGAATCAATTAATAATAATAATAATAAAATTTATTTCTATCCCGCCTCTCCCAAATGGATCGAGGCGGCATTACAAAACATATAAATATTAAAACATCAAAATGTAGCCCACCCTCCCCACTCACCAACCCTACCATCCCCCCAACACACCAACTATTAAAACAGATTAAAATAAAATTAAAACTAAAAGTTAAAAACAAAACAATTAAAAACAATTAAAAACAAAGGGACAATTGATGAGAGGCAGTGAACACTAGTCTGGGAAGGCCTGTCGGAAGAGAACAGTCTTGACTGCTTTTTTAAAGCAGTCAAGACTGGTAATGTGCCGGGTCTCCTCCGGCAGGCCATTCCATAACCTGGGAGCGACTGAAGAAAAGGTCCTCTGGGTAACCGCAGCCAACCTAGTTCTGATTGGCTGCAGTAGATTCCTCCCAGAGGACCTTAATGTGCGGGGCGGATTATATGGGAGAAGGCGATCCCGCAAGTAGGCTGGCCCCAAGCCATGAAGGGCTTTAAAGGTAAAAACCAACACCTTGTACTGTGCCCGGAAACTAATAAGCAGCCAGTGTAAAGACTTCAATATAGGTGTTATGTGGTCAGTTTTAGATCTTCCAGTGACCAACCTGGCTGCCATATTCTGAATTAATTGAAGTTTCCGGACCAAGCACATGGGTAGCCCTATGTAGAGCGCATTGCAGAAGTCAAGCCGTGAAGTTACCAGCGCATGTACCACTGTTTTTAGGTGTTCCAAGTCCAGGAAGGGGCGCAGCTGGCGTATCAGCCGAAGCTGATAGCAGGCGCTCCTGGCTGCCGCATCAATTTGAGCTGTCATCTGAAGCACTGAGTCCAAGAGCACCCCCAAGCTGCGGACACAGTCTTTCAGGGGAAGTGTGACCCTGTCTAGAACTGGTTGACAAACCTCCATACCTGGGCTAGGGCCCTTGACAGCAAGTACCTCCGTCTTATCTGGATTCAGCTTCAGTCTGTTTTTCCTCATCCAGTCCATTACTGCTTCAAGGCATTCATTTAGAGGCGAGATGCCACCCTTAGTCGATGCTATTATCCGAGGCATGGAGAGATATATCTGGGTGTCATCAGCGTACTGATAGCACCTTGCTCCATGCCTCCTGATGATCTCTCCCAGCGGTCTCATGTAGATGTTAAATAGCATTGGGGACAGGATGGCGCCCTGCGGGACGCCAGATTTAAGCTCTTTTTTCGAGGAGCAGCTATCCCCAAGCATCACCATCTGGTATCTACCCGAGAGATAGGACCGGAACCACTGAAGTGCAGTGCCCGCGATCCCCAGCCCTCTCAGGCGTTCCAGAAGGATACCATGGTCTATTGGCTTAGACCATTGATTTAGAGTGTCATTAAAGGGAAACAAAATGATTGGTATTTAATTTATAATTTCTGTATTTTTACACTCAGCTAGAGATTCTAGAAGCACTTGGGTTTTCTGTCACAGCCACAGTTAGACACTATGTACTTTTACTTGAGGAATGCCTGGGGCAGAAGAGGGGATGACATTTGCAACTTTGCCTCAGGCAGGAAAACATTTTGGGTTGGCCTCAAGGACCACATGATTCCCACCAGTACACAGAAGGAGGGTGACTGAGTTGGTCAAAGTTCCAAAGCCCAAGTGCTTTTTGCTGTGTTAAGAGGACACCAAGTTTTGATGGCAGCAATGGAAAACGAGAATTATGAAGAAGGGTTTGGGTCTGGCTGAGGCCATGCTGACTCTTCCTTTTCTGCATTTTCAGGGAATTGTGGTAGCCATCTTCCTGGCACTGCTGGGTCTGAGCCTCTATGGTACAACCAAGGTACATGATGGGCTCTACCTGACAGATATTGTACCACGAGGCACAAAGGAACATGCCTTCATTTCAGCCCAGTTCAAGTACTTCTCCTTTTATAACATGTTTGTGGTGACCAAGGGTGGCTTTGACTACCCCAACTCCCAGAAAGCCCTCTATGGCCTGCACCAAGCCTTCGATGCCATCCAGTATGTAGTGCGTGATGAGAACCACCAGTTGCCTAAGATGTGGTTGCACTATTTCAAGGATTGGCTGCAAGGTGAGTTCAGGACTCTTTGCTAGCTCTCTCCATTGGCCTGCACTGTCTATCTGTAAAGAATTGGGGTGGGATGTCATCCAGGTGTCAGGACAGGATGGTTATGTGATCTTGTGATCTTGCTGGTAGCTGGAAGACGCATATTTGGCCAGCTGATTCCACATCTCTATTTCATTACTACTCTGTTTTCCAGGCTGCTATAAAACATTCCCCTGCTAGGCAACTTTACAGATACCCTTCATTTCATGTAGGCAGTTTTTGTATCTTGCAAACATATCCTCTCACTTTTTGCATGCATATAGGAGTGGTAGGTGTTTGTGCTGAGCTGCATGCATACACGTTTGAATTTCCTTCTGCCTTCTCTAACTGATAGCTTTTTCCTGTGCTTCTTAACTCTGGGCAGAAACATGCCCAGACTCTGAAGGTGATGCCACTATCAGAAATGACATTACTGTGCTAAAGAGTAGGAAGGACAATAGTGAATGGAGGAAGAGTTTGCTCTTGCTTCTAGGCCATAGATGGCACAAATATTACTGTACACTCCCTCTGCCCCAGGTCTCCAGGCAGCCTTTGACCAAGACTGGGAAGCTGGGCTCATCACCAGAGAGAATTACCGCAATGGGTCAGAGGATGGTGTCCTGGCCTACAAGCTCCTCATCCAGACAGGCAACAAGAAGGAACCTTTCAATCTAAATCAAGTAAGTGGAGAGGCCCAAGCTAAAGTGGTGCAGGGAGGGAGAACAGGTGGGCAAAGGATAGCTGCAGAGTCATGAGAATTATGTGCAAGTGAATCCATGATGTACCTGGGTGGAGTGGGAATAATCCTGGTTAAAAAAAGGGATGGCAGGAAAGAGAGAGAAGGGAGAGTTCACTTCAGGCATTTGGAGGCTCCTTGGAAACTGGGGAACAGCCCCTTCCCTGCCAAGTGGTTGCACCTGTGTGGTAGCACCTTGGTCAAACACTTCTCTCAACCTTCTTTCTGCCCCACAGCTGACCACTCGCCGCCTGGTGGATGAGAATGGGATTATTCCCCCTGACATCTTCTACATCTGCTTGACAGTGTGGGTGAGCAACGACCCCCTTGGCTTTGCTGCCTCCCAGGCCAACTTCTATCCACCCCCCCCAGAATGGATCCATGACAAGTATGATGCCACCGGCGAGAACCTTCGAAGTGAGTGCAGTCTTAAGCCCATTCCACTTCAGCCTCCCACTGCATAGTATCATTTCAGTCCTACTCTCCCATCCTGTGGCTCTTCAACAATGTAAACCACAATGCTGTATCTTTCCACAGTTGCAGACTGTGCCTGAGTGGGTGGGTATATGGGCAAATGGGACAACTCATCTTGTGTCCTAAAGACTGGAGTGGGGACAGGAGGTCATTGTACCTGATGGCATCCTCTCTTTTTTGACAGTCCCAGCTGCACAACCCCTGGAGTTTGCCCAGTTTCCCTTCTACCTCAATGGATTGAGGCAGACATCAGACTTTGTGGCAGCGATTGAGAGCGTGCGTGCCATCTGTGATGAGGTAGCCCAGAACCATGGTGTACTCAGCTACCCTAGCGGCTATCCTTTCCTCTTCTGGGAACAATACATCGGCCTGCGCCACTGGCTTTTGCAGGCCATCAGCATTGTGTTGGCTTGCACGTTCCTGGTGTGCGCTTTGTTGCTACTCAACCCTTGGACAGCCAGTATCATTGTGAGTATGTTTCACAAACAACAGAATGCCTGGCATTAGCAGAGATGTCAATTCTACATATAATGAGAGTGGTGTCGTTTTCTGTAAAAAATCTGTGTGGTTATCAAACACTGTTGCTTTTATAAAATCAATCTAAACAGTTTTTAGATCTTGGAACTTGAGAATGGGGACTAGTTTGTATGAAGATTTTTTTGTCTGTTTAAATATGTAAGACATCTGCTGTCTGCAGAGTACACCTTTTGCCTCCATATTCCTTCTGCTTCCCCTTACCTTGTGCTCTAATACTTTCTCTCCTTATGAAAGACAAGTAAGTGATTCCAATTTTGCAACTGGAATTCATTAGGGAAGAATTAATGTTGATTCACTGATTTGCATAATTTATTCATGATGACAAACACTGAGTGTCTGATTTGCTGAGTTTGGCATCTAGACTTGATATATTTCTTTTTCTTTAAGGTGTACAAATGTATGTTCACAATGAACAGATGTGTAACATTGTATATATTACATAAGTGTTATGCCCAAAGAAGTTGGGTTTGTCCATAATTTCCCATTGTATATACACACAGTAGCAATGGCATATCTGCTACCAGATAAGGTTTAAAGCAGAAGAGTATCTTTGGAACAAAAAGCAAACTTTTTTCTGTCTTCTGTAGTTTCTCTCCATGGTGCTGAAGGGTTAAGCTCACATGTAACTCGCTTGGACACTGATTTGCAAATAATCTTCTGCATCTGTATCTTTAGAGCGCCTTTGCGTTATAGTAACTCAAGAGTATATAAAATATTCTTTGCCAGTTGTTGTATTTTTTCTTAATTCAGAATTACACTCTGTCTTGTGGCACTAGAATGTTTTCCTAGAAAGTTAGCCACGGATTAATAATTAATCATCTGACTGCTGCCATGCCTGCTCAGTAACTTAAAAGTTTGTACTGTTCTTAGTTTTTTACTCTTGCCCTATTGTTATATTTTCTGGGCTGTTATCAGTTGTAGTCGACTAATGGTTATTGTAATGAGGACTATACTGTTATACTAAAGAAACTGAATGTCAACAATTCAAAATCCAAAACCTGTAGTAAAGATAATCAAATGGCACAAAGTTACACATACTTAATAGTTTCCCCTATGTGATATCTGTTTCTTTTGGCTAACTTCTCAAGTGACAAAGAGAAGGAAAATAGAGGGAATTCAGGGATTTTGTGTATGTATGCGGGTATAAATATAATACTGGAGCAACAGAAAAGGTTCTGTGTGTGAGAGAGAGAAAGAATACTAGAGTGTGCCAAGATCTTAAATTCATATTTACCACTGAAGACTTTATAGGATATTGCTCTGCTTTCTGACTATAGATGACTTTTGCTTAATCATGCTCAACACCATGGCTTCCGAGTGAGAGATTAATATCTCCTTTTTTTTCTAATCCAGGTATTCATTCTGGCGATGATGACAGTCGAACTCTTTGGTATTATGGGCCTGATGGGCATCAAATTGAGTGCCATCCCTGTGGTCATCCTTATTGCTTCAGTGGGCATTGGTGTGGAATTCACTGTACATGTGGCTCTGGTAAGTGAAAGATCTCTTAGAGGTTACAGCTGATGAATAGCTAACTTACATTAAAAAAAAGAAGAAGGGAAGACAACTCCCCAAAGATCTGGCAGCGTTTTTAGAACTCTGTGCAGACTGAAAAGAACTGCCTCTCTGCTTCATCAACATCATACTCCCATTGGGTTTTTTGCTGTCTTTCTTTCCTTTCTTTTTAAAGCCACTTTCTTCTTCCTTCGCTATTCTTTTTTTTTCTTTTTAAATACTACATTAGGCAAATCAATAAATGTGAAAGCATTAATTATAAATGATTTAGTATGTAAGACATAGAGTTAATATATGCCAACAACCTGAAGGGAATGGTAGGGAGAAGGAAACATGGGAAATGAAGGCTTATGACTTGTGTCATCAAATGGAAAAAAGGTAGAGGGGGGATTTTTTGTTTTGTTTAAAAACAATCTCAAAAATCTTCTGATTAAAAAAATGACAAAGGAAATATAGAGAATCACACAAGCATGGGCCATTATGTTTTCTCTTTCATGCATCTTTAGTATGATAGATTGGTTGGAAATGTGTCAAGAATATGCAAGGTAGTGAGTCTCTGAATTTTGGTGAGGCTGTACTGAAAAGAATAGGGTTTTCTGAATACCCTTTTGCCCTCTTTTCTTTCTTGCCAGATAACTTAGTATGTAATATTATATGTTGTTGTTGTGTGCCTTCAAGTTGTTTTTGACTTACAGCAAGCCTAAGACAAACCTATCACAGGGTTTTCTTGGCAAAATATTTTTCAGAGGAGGTTTGCCTTTTCCTCCCTCTGAAGTGGAGAGAATGTGACTTGCTTAAGGTAATCCAGTCAGTTTCTGTGGTTGAGTGAAGATTGGAACTCTGAACTCCAGAGGCCAGTGCTCAAACCACTACACATGTCGGCTCTCAATGTCTTTAAATGGCTTTGTTGGCACCCATGCAGAATATTTTAATTGTTCAAGTTTTCATCAATGCTTGATCAATAGTGACAGCAGAATCAGTCAAATTTGGATACACATTTAAGTGGCTTTATTACTCCATAGCATTCTGTTAAATATGAAACATGAGGTTGGAGGTTCTTTTGAGTTATTTAAGTGTAAACATAAGGATATAATTGTGTGTGTACCAAAGAGCCAAGCCCAAGTTTGTGTCTGCTTTTGAAGAAAACAGGGTGAGAGCTCATTTTTGGGTGAGGCTGTTCTAGTTCCAGCAATAACACCAAACACAGGAACAGCTTGGGCTTTGGGGTTCCTTGTGTTTTTTCCCAAGGTGGGGTCACTGATATGCAATGTGGTTGCAAACTCTCTTTTGAAATAGGTTGTTGTAGGTTTTCCGAGCTTTGAGGCCATGTTCTATTAGTATTTTCTTCTGACGTTTTGCTTGCACCTGTGGCTGGCATCTTCAGAGGATCTGAAGATGCTAGCCACAGATGAAGGCGAAATGTCAGGAGAAAATACTAACAGAACACAGTCTCAAAGCCTGGAAAACCCACAACAACCTATGGATTCTGGCCGTGAAAGCCTTCGACTTTACATCTCTTTTGAAAGTCTCTTTGGACAACTCATGCTCTTCTTAGTTCTGTTTTGACTGTTGACCTTTTTTCAGGGTTTTCTCACAGCCATTGGCAACCGGAATGTGCGCTCCACTGTGGCCCTAGAGCACATGTTTGCTCCTGTGATGGATGGTGCTGTTTCCACTCTGCTTGGTGTACTTATGTTGGCTGGTTCAGAATTTGATTTCATTCTGAGGTACTGTATGATGACGTTCTTCTCCATCTGTGTGCATTTTCCATTGGTTCTCTAGCAAAGAAAATGGCAAATATCCCCAGGATATCCGGAAAAGAAGTAGTTAGAAAATGGGAAACTGACTTCCTTGTAGGCTTTGGAGAATTTGGACAGTATCACATCAGGCAATAGATGATTATATAATGGAAACAAAGGCAAAATCTAATCAGATGTCCGACAGTCCTGGAGGAGATGTGGCTACACTGAACAATTATAGCGATCTGATGCCACTTTAAGTGTCATGGCTGGATCTTACGGAATCCTGAGATTTGCTGTTTTATAAGCTGCTCAGAATCCCGCCCCCCAGACATTTTTGCTCCTATAGCACTAGAGAATTTCAAGTAGCTCACCAAACTACATATCTCAGGATTCCATTGGATGGGGTAGCAGCACAAAATACTGTTCCAGTGTAATGTGGATCCCCCACACCAGAACTGATGATTGTACCAGAATTGAGGAAGTCCCAAAAGCCACTTGTTCTATGTAGCAATTTTTGAGGACATTGTATGGGTCATGTATTCCAGCACTTTCTTATATTAGCAGTGTAGGTTGTAGGGGCTGGGTTGTCTCAGAGAGAGGGTTGAGCAAGACTAAGTTGAGACTTGGAAACAGCTGCTGATATGACAAGTAGATGTGGGCAGTTGACAGGTCTGTGTGATTTTGAAGGCTTGAGGGGTGAAAATTGGAAACCAAGAAAGAGCACTTACTAGTGCAAGTGTTTCCCCTGATTAGAATATGCACTGTGCATCTCCAGAAGCCCCAGGCTCAGCAGCTGGAGCCTCACTGCATATGTAGGAGGGAAAATGCAAATAAAATTACCATTCAACGCCCCCAGCCAACAAATTTCCCAGGAATGAATTACAGGTTAAGACTGAATGTGGGCAAGTGGAAAGGAACTATGCAGTCTGCATGAGTATGCAGTTCGTATGTAGTCATTATCATAGTCAGTGCATGTGTGTAAAATTGGTGGGGTGGGGGACTGTGAGCTAGTGCTGGCATGCCAAACAGGAGAAATTCCACAACCATTCCCCATACTGCACTGGTATCTGACACCATCAGGACAGATATGCTTCCCTCTCATGTTGGCTATAGAGCTACATTGGGTCTCTGTTACTGGGATGGAGGGAACAAACAGGAGGAAGAATACTGAACTGTTCTGATAAAGGCCCTGTTATATGCAGATTGTGTACATGGCTGGTACTGACCTCCTCCTTCTCACTCCAGGTACTTCTTTGCTGTGCTCACCATCCTGACAATTCTAGGGCTGCTCAATGGCCTCGTCCTGCTGCCTGTGCTGCTGTCTATTATTGGGCCTCCTGCAGAGGTAAGAGAACTGCTGTTTTTCCCCAGGTTGCTTGAGAAGAAGACCATAGAGGAGGGTAGAAGATTTCTAGCATCCCACTGTCAAATTTTGTTGTTGGTTGGGTAGTGTCTCAGTGTTCACCTAGGCTTTAAGCAATGAGTGAGTGGAACATAACTGGTTTTTTTTACCTACCATCAAGAGATTTTAGGATCTGTTCTACTGACTGGAATGGTTCCACCTCTACGTGTATATGTAGAGAGGATTGCATTTGGAAGCACAAAAGCTGGAGATGCTTCATTTGATACTACCTTCTCTCAGTGTGATTTCTGATTATCATCCTACAGGTCACACCAGCGGATAATGGCAGCCGCCTCCCAACACCATCACCTGTCCCACCACCCATCAACCACCACAGCTTTTATGTTTGCCAACATGGTGGGGCCTTTAGCGACTCCTCAGACTCAGAATACTATTCAGAGAGCACCGGTGCATCAGACATAGGGGAAGATGATCGCAGCACATATATCATCCCGCCTACACAATCACACATCTTGGTCAAGGCCAGCAAAAGCCCCAGCTTCCCCAAAATCACTGTAAGTGCCCACCAGTGTTCTAGGGATCCAGAATTTTGGTTTGTTCAGAAGTGGGAGGAGGGACAGGAAAGAGAATTAGGCATTTTGGTTTCTAACTCTGTTACAGGAGTGTGAGTGGGTATTTAATAGATTTGGGTGGATGTCTCCTTCTAGAACCTGCTTCTAGAATATCTGTCAAAGACATGTGCTATAATACATTAGAATAAGGGCAGCAGGAATTAATAGGATGCCTTAGCTTTTTTCTCAAAAGAGTAATACTTTTATTTCAGCTTTCAATAAAATTTCAACTCCATTAGCAACAAAAAGTTTGTGTCTTCTGTTGCTAATGGAGTTGAAATTTTATTACTTGTCTTTTATCGGCCTTTGTCCTCAGTTCCCACAAGATCAAGAAGGCGAGTGACCTCTGCTTGCAGTGATACCCCTCTAGACCACCTTAACTGACAACAGAAGTAACATCTAAGACAAAATGGAGGCCTGTAACTCTTAACAGCATCACTTTTCTTTTCCTGTATGATTTTTTAACATCTTTGCCTGATGAATAAGCCAAAGGTGCATGATGTATTTTCTGCAATGCAACTGGCCAAAAGTGGTATCACTGTTTTGTGGATTATAGATTTTGTTGTATTTTGCTGCATGACCAGCACAGCCACCCTGAATCTATCTCTTGGCTTTTTTCTTTCTGTCTAGAGCATAGTGTGGTTTTGTGGTTTATGCTGGTGAAATTAGAGTCCAGGTTCTATTCCCATATCAATAATTGTATATTTGTTTTAGGAGTTAGAAATGATAGTGCCCAAGGACAGCAGTTAGAATTGTGTGTTGATTTTTTTATAACCTCAGGACATCATTGTATCTCACATTGCCTCACTTTGAGTTAATGGGTCTGAGAAATGGTCTGAGAAATGCTGTTCCTTGCCAACATATTTTGTTAGTGTGCCTTTCCCTCCCATACACAACATACTCACACTGGTCTCTTTTTTCCATGGCAGGTGGTGAAAAGCTGCAAAACAAACCTAGAATCACCTCTGACATTGTGCAGCCCAGACTGGACCCAAACCACAATCTCTGGAAGCCACATACCTCCCTCTGCCACAGAGGTTAAAGAGACTTCAAAGCCGCAAGAGCAGACAAACCATGGACTAGGACCCTGGATAGCTCGAACTGCCCCTGTTCCCCCTCGGACCGACCCCACCACCCACAGCACCAAAGTGCCACCTCTTGGACCTGGTGGCACTTTTGCCACAGTTACAGCTACTGCATCAGTGATGCTGGCCTTGCACCCATCCCTGCCTGGCTCATGTCGGGGCTACACACACGAGGGCTTTGAATCTGATGGCCCTGAGGAGTCTGGTGTAGATCTCAGTGACAGTTTCGAACTGCAGGACCTCAACCAGAGACACTAGCTCTCTACTGTGCCAGGCCAAGGCTCTGGCTGTAGAACTCCCACCTCAGGGATGGGATGTGTACGGCATCCCAGGTGGGGAATGGGGCCCAGATGGTTCACACACACACACACACACACACACACCCTAGACTGTGAAACATGCTGGATTCATGGAAATTCTTCCATTGTTCATGACCAACCATAGATGTAGACAGTGCCTTTGAGAACTGGAGTGAGGAGTCCAGATGAGCTTCTGCAGCAACCATTCAGTGAAAAGTTTGATGGGAGAATCTCTCAGCACATGATATCCACTCTCCCATGCCTTGCTTTCAAGGTGTATCTGCCACCAAAAAGCATACTGGTTTCTTGGCTGCTGAAGCTTCTGGCTTCAAAACATCAACTGTTTGTGTCCTTACCTTGGATTGATGGCCCAAAGAATGTTGGGCCCCACCCACCCAGAGACAGGGAAAGTTCCAGCCTCATCAGACCTGCGGAATGAACAGGACTGTTTCCTATATGCTATGTGAAGCATCTCATGGCCAGCATCAGGACAGGGCATGAGAATTTCCCAAACAACTACCCTCCCGTGGAGAGAGCAGGACTCAACTTATATGTGGGGAAGTTCTCCCACATTGTGCTGCTATTCTTTTATTTTATTAATATTAATATTATTATTATTATTATTTTAAGCTGTATAAAAAGAGTCACAAACCCCTTCCCCTTATAATTATAATAATTATTTTTTATTATTTTCACAGCTCCCTCGTTTAAAAAAAAAGGGGGTATCCCTTTAAGGGGAAATGCAAGGGTGAAGTTGTAATGGGGAGAGGCACCCCCCTGGAGCGTGGAGTGAAGGGAGCATGCAATGGAGGGGTACCATGTGTCTTAACTTTCTATGCAAGCTGGGTGGGACAGGCTGTACTCTGCTCCTGCTTCCACCAGCACAAAGGCCTGTGCCAGCATTTGCCATGTGGCTGTTATCAGTTTTCTGAAAACTCCTCCCTATTCTATCCCATGCCCCCCAAATGTTTCTCCTGCACCCTCCTTTTCAGCTTGCTCACCTCTTTTATCAGCCCAGTATCAGCCTATCACACAAGTATCCCCTAAGCAAATTTAAAGCACCTCCTAGTATTTATATTCCCAGCTTCATCATCAGAGCATAATTAGTGACTAATAGAAGACAAATGGTGACTACACGAGGATTGTTCAGAACAGAGAGTTTGTACATAAGAGTTTCTTTGTCCTGGGAGTGCTCCAAACGAGGCATCCCATGCCGGCCTCCCAGCCAGAGTGGAGATTAAGAGCTGGGATGCCTGGAAAACTAATTTGTACTGTTGTGGATTTATCAGTGTTTTTGATTCCATATTTAAAAAGTGCTTCTCACATATTTATATTCTAACATCGCCCCTAAGTACAAAATATATTTGTACTTTTTTTTGCTTATGAAGAGAGTTTTTCATTTCAGAATATGAGGTGTCTAGAGAGAATAACACTTTAATAAGAAGGCCAAGCATTCTTGTGGAAAATTCAGCCTTTGACTGCCCTCATTGGAGGAACCTGTAATAAGTGACACTGTATTCTCATTGGGGTTGACAGTGCGCAAACCATTTGTGAACTTAACACACAAGGGACTTTCCTGTGTTGAGATAATTGCCTTCTCAGCCTGCATAGTTGTAGTAAAAAACTCTCATGCCACACTTCACAAGTGATGATAATACCAGGCTTTCCCCATTCCCTATGCAGATATAATTTCTGTGTAGGAAAAATGTCATGTGTGAAATTGTCCCTTGATTAGATCCAGCAGGGATTTGGGGTGGCAGCATTCTCTCTCGCTCAGAAAGATTCCCATATAGTCATTAGAGTAGAAAGTGTTCAAAGGGAGAAGCAAGAGTTGGGCAAAACATTTCATTTTCCTGACCAAAAGTATGAATCCTGTGGTTGCTGCTCCTGTTTCTAAATGATCTCTTTCCGGTTCAGTTTCTTTGGTTAGAAATCTAGAAATGAACAGTTACTTGGCAGTAGGATGGAGACTAAAGAACAAGTTCCATTTCCGTCTGATACACTTGGCTTCCATACAACCATGTAACATTCCTTTAGTAAATGTTTTAGATTTTTCACTCTGTTTTAGGCAGATATCTGAATTTTGCATGCAATTTAAAGTGTTGCCTTCTGGACAAAAGAATGGCTCACACCATAGATAGATAGACCAACAGGACGAGCTTCCTGGATTTTTTTTAAAAAAATGTGTCAACTTTCCTTTTCTTTCTTTTTTTTTAATTTCATCAGAAGGAAAGAGGAGATAGATAGAAATATAGACAGAGTGTTGTGTCATGTGTTGACTTTTGGGTCTAATGGACCATTGCAGTTTTCTGCAAGATTATTGCAAGACAATAGAAGTAATATTTTAAATTTGGTATAATTTATATTAGAAGGAAAGCTATGCTGAATGAATAGGCAATGTAGGCAGTTTTGGAGGGGCACAGAATTCCAGGAACCCTTAATTACTTAATAAATCTGTCAGGGGAAATCACAACTCCCTATGCCACAAACCTTGGGACAATGATCTGAGAAGGGGGCAGTTGTTTTCCACCTTCACTTTCTGGTTTTCCTGATTGCAGCTTTTTGTCCCTCGCTTTGTGGATCTCTTTTCTTGTGTGGAATAGGAATTGGGCTGTAATTGGTAAAAAATAGACTAGTGAGAGAATGCAGGTGCTATTGTCACTTTGGGCTGCATACAGTCCCCACCTCCACTCCAAACACACACACATCTAACAAATAGATGGGCTAAAAATTACCTTTCCACTGGAGGATAGGTTTTGGAATTTGGCCTTTAGGAAGGCCCCCTTCCAACTGCAGATGATGTACAGCATGATTTTGCCCATCTCCTAAATACTGCAAGTTGATTCTTTTTGCAGTGTGTTTCCAGTGTGTAAACACTTTACAGCTTTGCCTTTAGAATTAGGTAAAATAAGCATCCTGGAGATGTCCTCTACCTGTTCATTGCTAGCATGGAGGGTCACCTGCTGAGAACTTTTTGTGAAATTGTGACCTACTTGAGAATACAGTTTTGTGTCACCTTGGACACAGTGGCCAGGGCACCACAATTAACCAGTTTACTTGTGTGAGAGAGTAAGTCTGATTCATCCTGGAGTCATTTCCCTCGTGACTTTCCTCCTTCTAACCCCAGCACTTTATTATTATTATTATTTTTATTATTATTATTATTTTTAAGAACTCCCTGTTCCCAATAACTGCTGTAATTGTATTCCCCAGCCCATATTTGATTCCCTATTAATCTCTTGCTGCCAAGGAAGTCTCTTCTGAGGTTTTCACAGACTGGTTGTAATGTGAAAATTTCAGTAAGACTGGGCCTCTAAGCTAAAATGAATTAACACCGTTCATTTAAAGCAACCTATGGTTATCAGGGACCAGAGAAAATTCCCTGTAGAAACTTGCCACATTGCAGGGCCTGACTTAGGCCATATCCACATTAGCCTGTTATAGCACTATGATTCCATTTTCAACATCCTATGGAATCCTGGGGTTTGCAGTTTCGGGAGGGGCCGCCAGCAAACCCCAGGATTCCATAAGATGTTGAAAGGGGAATCATAGCACTATAACAGGCTAGTGTGGAAATGGCCATAGCCATTTGCATTTGCTCAGTTTGGCCAGCACAGAACTATCATAGGTAGTCCAGAAACTACTGTCAAGATTAGAAGCTAGTAACAGTTGACATTTCTCCTGCATTTGTTTTCTTCTCCATGCCAACCGCCCACTTCCTAAAATCGGCTAAGTGCTTCTAGGAAACTCATAATAGAAATGGTGCTCCCCACACCCTTCCCCAAGTTTGGGACCAGCGAAGATGGGAAAATGGTGGAAAGGGGACACACACTGTGTGTGCATGTGTGTATTTGTGTGTGCGTGTGTGTGTGTGTGAGATTGTGTAGCGGGTGTGCTGGAGACCTTTTAACCTGAAATGTTGTCATGCCATATAAATTATTTATATGAAAAAGAAAAAAGATTTATTTTTGTAGTTTGTACAGACCTCTAGCCTTGCAATGGAAGTTTTATTTTTAAAAGTAAATATATATTATATATAAAGCTATCTTCTGTTGGTGCCTGTGTGTGTGTTTGCAGACAGGAATGCACTTAAATTGATTTCCACCAGCTCTACATACATGTTTTTTCCTGATCAAAATCTTTTTTTTAGCTACCGTTCGCTAAGATATAAACGGTCAAGCAATCCCATCAAAGATTTCTGATATTTTTTCCCCCCAGTTATGTTCTAGGCATCTATCTTAGGGCAGTGTGTGTTGGTGAACAGCACAGTTAGTTTGTGTGCGAGAGCATAAAATATATCTAGGTAGAATTGCATTCAGTGCTGGCCTACTTATGTAAAACGGGAACCAAGTGTGAGTGGTATAGTCACAACCCTCCCTCCTTTCTCTGCCTCTATATTTGAGTCATATTATGCCCCATGCAACACATACACACACTACTCTAGAGGACTGCAAGATTCTCTGGAGCTGGTTTTCAGCCAGCTTAGAGGTCTGTGGGAATAATGGGGAGGACCAAAAATCCCAACACTACAATGTTAGAATACTTATCACATCAGATTTTGGCCAATGCTGTTCAAAGTGGTAATCCATGGAACTGTGCTAGTCCGTGAGCTGCTGACTATTAGTCTACAACAAGTTTCTAGGAATTATATGAACATAATAATAATGTGGCACAAATATAGTACTTAGCCCTGGCACATTAGGGAAAAAAGAAAAGAAATTGCTGGTCTACCAAGTCAGTTAATCTGGGAGCCACTGGTTTAATTGTTATATGCCTTCAAGTCAACTCTGATATATAACTTTATCCTCCTGGCAAGATTTATTCAGAGGAAGTTTGCCATTGCCTTCCTCTAAGCATGAGAGCATTTGGCTTGCCCCAGCACATGTAGTAGGTTTCCATGGTTGGGTGGGGATTTGAACCCTAGTATTCCACAATTCCAGTCCAGTACTCTACTACACTACACCATGTGGCTCCATCCCAAGAAAATGCACTGTCTGAATCAATTATGTAGCCCCCTTCTCCAAGTCATGGTGCTTCGACCAGTCTGCGGTACGTTTCCAACACAATACAGTCATCCCTCCACATTCGCTAGGGGTAGGGGCATGGGAGCCCTGTGAAAATTAAAAAACCATGGAATAACTCTAGCCCCCCTCAAACCATATTTAACACACAAAAAAGTATGATCACCATTATTCAATCCATCATGGATTTCTTTGAGGTATCAAGGTTCCTTCCCAAGGCACAAGTGGGTGGCTGCTGGGGCTGTCACCTTCACTGCTGCCCCACACCATTACAAGCCTTGTTCACAGTTTCTCAGTCTCACAAAGCTTGCAGTCCCTATTAAAAATGGGATAGAAAGACAGCAGAGGTGACAGGAAATTATCCATGAATAATCAAATCCGCAAAAGTGAGACCTGCAAATGTGGAGGGTTGACTGTAACATCATGGCAGGAATATAGTACCGTTTCCTGGGACATTGGGGAAAAATTGTCAGTCTGAACAAAAGCACTGATGTACATTAAACATTTAACACAATTTGCACATTTCATTATGCGAAACATGTACATACGTGAAGATCATGGCCAGAATCCTGTATCAGCTTATACTTAAAAAATATATCATTAAGTAACTTGTCTGGGCCCACCCCCCACCCAAGTACCTGATGGAAACATAATTCAACATAATGCAGTGATCATTGGCAGAATGGCAACCTTCTCCCAATGCAGCTGATGCCTGGTAAAATAGTTTGGGGGTGAAAGTAATAACATTGCAAAGTAGCATTGTAACATAAGAACATAAGAACTTCCTGACGGTCAGGGCTGTCCGGCAGTGGAATATGCTGCCTTGGAGTGTGGTGGAGTCTCCTTCTTTGGAGGTTTTTAAGCAGAGGCTGGATGGCCATCTGTCGGGAGTGCTTTGAGGGTGTTCCTGCATGGCAGGGGGTTGGACTGGATGGCCCCTGTGGTCTCTTCCAACTCTACATTTCTATGATTCTATGATTCTATAAGTATTTTGATATGTACCAAAATACCTGGGAAGTATTCATATGTGAATAAGAGCACAGTCAAGATAAAAATCCATGTAAAATGTGAAAACGTTAGCAATTGTCACATTGGCCATTGAGCTTTCTCAAATAATAGTTATAGATCTTGCATTCTTACACTGAGCACAGGAAGTAGCTTCATACTGAGTCAGACTGCTGGTCTTGCTAACCCAGTATCATCAGCACGGACTGGCAGCTGCTTCCCAGGGTTTCAGGCAGAATTCTTTCCAGTCTCTGTACTCAGACATGCTGTGAGTTTAAATAGAGATCTTCTGAATGCAAAACATGTGTACTCACTGAGCTAGAAAACCTCTCTCCCCCAAAAAATCCCACACTAAAATGGAAAAGAATTATGCTGAAATAGAAGCACCATTAGACCAAACCCAATGGCTAAACATAAATTCCCTGAACAATGCACCACACAAAAGTTATTTTATATTTTAAATCTAGACCTGCCCTTTCTTCCTAACAGACCACACACACACACACACACACACACACACACACACACACGAGAGAGAGAGAGAGAGAGAGAGAGAGAGAGAGCGAGTGAGCGAGCGAGCGAGCACACTTTACAGGGCAATCCTATGCAGGTTTACACAGAAGTAAATTATTATTATTCTTTCAGTTGGACTTATTCCCAGGTAAGAGCATACAATTGCAGCCTTAGGCCCTTTCTTCCCATCCTGCCAGGGAGATGGGAGAGAAGCAGGACCGTGACAATGCTTCTGTGTGACATTGTCATGGTCCCATTCCTCTCCTGTCTCCAGGCAGCATGATCATGGATTAAATCATTGACAGGATTTCCTCATCAATGACCCACGATTATCCTGCACTTACCTATCCTGTGGAAGGGCAGGAAGTGTGATGGAGGTGCTTCCTTCCCCAGCGCAGCCTGCAAAAGTAACTGGCTGCGCTGCAGGAGGAAGAGCCATGTCCTATGCATTCCCTTCAGCGGGGAGCCTGTCTGGTGCAGAGAGGAGCGCTCCCATTGTGCTCCCTTCCCAGCAGAGTTGCTGCTGGGATTGCCACCAGAGGACGACACAAGAAGGTAGGATGCGGAAAGGGCCCAACAATCAATTATACATTTGTGTGTGAATGTACAAGTGCAGAGCAATTACTCAAGGGATATATATGACCTGGCTGATGCTCTGAACAATCTCTGTGTCTGCTTTTTCTACGTTACTCTGAGAGTATCTCAGGGAACCAAATTCAGAATTAAACACAAGAATTTAGTGCAGGCACCAAGGGCCCGTGGCTGCCTTCCCTGGCATGATCAACTTCTTTACCCTTCACCTCCCATCTCAGCAACAGCTGTATTGCAGCTGCCTGGCAGTGTTTATTTTTCCTTAGTGTGTGCCGAACGCCAGCACAGAACAGAGCACAGCCCAGTGGCTCTGTGTGTGCGTGTGTGTATCTGTATGTCTTGTCAGCAACCACAGGGACCACAGCTGAGCTGATTCCACAAGTGGAGCAACAAACAGAATGAAGAAAAACAAACGGAGAGACCAAAGCTCTCACATGCAGCACTGGAAGCGTGGGGCTCAATAAGGGGCAGGGTGCTCACAAAAGCCAGTGAGACTTCTTTGTGCTTTGAGGAGCCTGTGCGACTGTGTTGTCAAAGGAAACTGTCTATGGGAGCAACTGAAACATCTGGACTAGCAGATCCTTGGATATAACTGAGACTGAAAACCTGAGTGGATGCTCCCACGGCCAGACTGGGGAACATGGGATACTCTACATACTGTTGGACTGCAACTTCCATCAGCCCTAGTCACCACATGGGTGATGGGAACTGCAGTCCGACACCATGTAAAAGGCCACACAGTCCTCAAATCTGTTCCAGGGTAGAAAAAAATGCAGAATGGACTTTGTAAAGAATAAGTTAAAAAGGGTCTTCTTTTGTTACATCTGACTCTGATTTTATTACCTTTGCCTGCTTCTCAGTTCAATCTTCCAGTGAGCAGCAAAGCCAAGTTGGTTCTTACCCCCATTACACCCTCAAAATATAATTCACTCTGCACCTCCATAAGGATCCAGCCTCTGTGTTTGGCTGTTGAAAGTTCCAAATCCCACAACCTGCCTTTTCCGTCTTCAAGCAAGTTGCTTTGCAGTGTGCTGCCATCACATTTCCCAGGGAGGAGCAACTCCCTGCTCAAGGTTTGAGCATATTATTCCTGTCCTATTCTACCTTGATACCTGTTATCATAGTCTTCTCCATGCTACTGCCACCAATTCAGCGTGCAACAAAAACCTGCTGGAGCTCAGATTATTTGCTACAGTGCAGCATATAATAGTGTCACTTATACTGATACAAGGATGACTTTATAGCTCTGTAGTATTACCATATTTTGAAAAGAACACCTTTACCAACTGATTATTTTACATCACAGATCACTAGGACACCTTCACTTTCAATGATCCTACTGTATAAGCTGTGAAAATTGCTATCGGAAATACTCATAACCTTCATTTTAGGCGTTTAAACATTTTAAAAATCCACCAGCATAGAAATTATAGTTCTGAAAAGGAGGAAATAGCCTGCAAAAGGAAGATGTATAACTGTATCTTATGTTGTTATATCAGGTAACTTACGTAACCACCGCATAACACAGCCTTTCTAAATGGTCTTCCCTCACCTCTTTCCCAGTTAATCACCCTTTTTGCTTTGCACCATTTTGTTTTATTTCTTACACTCAGCAATAGATTCCTAACCACAAGTTCTCAATACAGCATACTGGTTGCAAATGATTACCAGACCTACTTTTCTGAAAGCCACTTTTGTGTATATTTGCAGAATATAGCTAGATAGAGGCAATGTACAATGTAAACATGAAGCTGTTATCATTTGAAGCCTTTTTGTTAACAAAAATGGCTTTGGTAGGTGACAACTCTGAGTGCATTTATAGTGGGGACAGAAAAGTTAATTACATCCCCCCACACACTGTTTCTCACTTTGGAATACACTTGAAACTGCTTTCTCCCCACCCAGCCGTCCATGCAGTTCCAAACATGTCTATTTACAGTTATAAATATGTGCCTGGAACAGCACACAGGTGCAGCCTAGGGGCAATGCGGAACAAGAAACAGCAGTCAGGAAAGGGTGAAGGAATCCCTCTTCCCATCCTAGCCTCTCCACTGAAAATAGCAGCCTCTTTTTACTGTTTTTTCTTAACAAAAATATGTCAAGTTTGTGTTACATTGGCATGCAATTTGACATGTAGTTTGTCTCTTCGCTGTACATGTAACGCATCATTCATGCACTATTTGCATTATTTGCATTTTGTATTCTGTGCTCAGCAGTGAAAATGGGAATCAATCTGTGTTTTTCACAACGGCACAAACATTTTGGGAGCCCTTTCTCAATCGATGTTGCTGCGAAGAAACTAGGATACTGCCCATGTTGGTATTTACTAAATGACTAACCCATTCCTTTAAAACAGGTTTCTCAATTGCCAGGGTAAGTCTAGTATTGGACAGTCAGCTTGTTGTCCTATTCATAGCCAGTCCTATCTTTAGGGGGAGAGAGAGAGAGACTCACATCAGGCAGCAGACGCTGGGCTGTGGAAGTATGATGTTGGAGGAGAGAGCTATGTGCCACGTGCCTTGCCTTGAACCCTCTTAAGCTAGCCTGCTTCCAGCAAGCATGGTGAAAAATGCTCTCCCAGTGCCATTGCTAAGAAAAGTTTTAATTGCCAATCCGGTGTCCTTTTGCATATGAAACATATAAGAACAGCGTTGTGCTCTTCATTTCTAGGAACAAAAATGTCTTAGCTTGGTCCTGGTCCTATTTGTTTCTTAGTTCTAAGTGTATAAAGCAGACTCCAGAACAACCTGATCCCACTGATCTTGCAAATAAATGTAGGCAAAACGGCAACAGGGAGGGAGCAGGCAAAACTGGACAGGGCACAATAGCTATTTGAGATACTCGCCTCTGGCCTATTACATCCCAAGTATATAGGAATTGATTATACCCTGCATTTGCTTGTTCTGCCACATTGGCACTGAAGGCAAACATGGTAATGAAAGTATACAGCACATTGAGGCTAGAGACTGACAAAAGCACCCCCAGCCCCAAGAGGGAGGTGTGAAAATCAGGAACCATTAGGCAAGATTATTTTTCAAACCTGCAAAATTTGTTTGACAGCAGAAGTAAAAAAGTAGTATATAGCTACATAACCTTCAGCTCACTGATTGCTTGTCTTCAGTCTAGTTTCACCGAAAAGCATTGCATTAACATTTTAGGATAGTTAGGCTAAACTGTAACATATCCTGCTGGGAATGTAGCATTCAGAAGCAAACTTGTGACTGCTCTCTTCCTCCACCCCCACCAGCACCATTTAAATGATCTACTTGCAAACTGGCCATAGATTTGCATATTGTGATAAGCTTGCATGGCTTTGAGTCTTTGTCTCCAGAGGCCACTAATTTCTGCCAGTCCTCACACCTGAATTATCCTCCACATATTTAGAGATGTCCTTCTCCTTCTCTGCCATAATTAGGGCTGCTATTACACTGAGCCCTGTTCAAGGAGGCAAGTTTTGGCCCCTTCCCACTTCCACTGCTCAAGCCCAAACTCAGAATGGCACCAACAACCCTACCATTAGGGCTGTTGTTGCTGTTGTTGTGTACCTTCAAATCATTTCTGATTTACTGAAACCCTAAGGCAAACTGATCATGGGTTTTTCTTGGTAGAATTTATGTGTGTGGGGGTCGCCCTTGCCTTGCTCTGATGCTGAGAGTGTTACTTGCCCAACGTCACCCAGCATTTATATGGCTGTGCCATGGGGATTCAAACCCTGGTCTCCCAACGGCCTAGTCCAACACTCAAACAGCTACACATGCTGGCTCTCACTAGGGCAGGGGTGGGAAAACTATGGCCTGGGTTTTCTGAGGTCACCTATGGATGCCTCCAAGTCCACTGATATCCTCAAAAAAAAAAAAAAGGATTAAAAGTGGGGTGAAAACACTCTGCAGGCCTTCTGGAGTGATGAAATTCAAGGACCACCACCACCACTAAAATTAAAGACAAATGGAAGCAGTGTTCAGGCAGACTAATGCAGTTGCTTGAGGTACCTAATTTAGGATGTCATAAAAGGAGCCAGCATGATGTAGCAGTTTGAGCATTGGATTACAACTTTGGAGACCAGGCTTCAATTCCCTGCTTGGCCATGAAAATTCACGGGATGACCCTGGATGTGTCACACATTCTCAGCCCCAGAAAACCCCATGACAGGTTAGCCTTAAGGGTCACCATAAGTTGGAAAAGATTTCAAGGCACACAAGAACAACAAAAGGGCATCAAATTGTAAATTCAATATTATTCTTTTGTTTACTCCCTGCCAGAGCCAGGAGAGTTCCTTGTGTGATTATCTTTCCTGGGGCAAAATTAAATAAATTATATATATATATATATATATATATGTATATGTATATGTATATGTATATATAATCACTCCTTGATATGCAGCTTGATGGAAGGATGGGGATATGCACTATTTGGTGATGTGCCTCAGGCAGCAGAATGTCTTGGGTCTCTCCTGCCAAGCACTCCACTAATAGAGGAGGGACCATAATAAGGCTCCTCCTCCTTCTTGCTACAGAAACTGAGTTGTGCTCTCTCCCTTTCTATAATCTTATTGCCTTGTCTCCCCTCTCTCATTAGGCCAGTTGTGATGCCCAAATCTTGAAAAGACCCCTCAATCTTGGAAGCATTTTGTTAGGTAGATTCTTGCCAGCTTCACAGCACCGCTGCAACCCTGAAGGTGCAGGGATTGGAGGAATGACATGTGCTAAGAAGCCAGGGGCCTACTCAGGCTCTTGGGCCCAAGGCATTGCCCTCGCTCCATGGTACTATCAGTGCCCTTCACTTGCCTGCTGTGTGGTCTGTAATTAATCCCCCACCACAGGCGGTAGGGGAGTTACACATCCTCACCCAGCAGGGGAGCTCCGGCATCCCCGACTAATCCCCAGTTCTTGTTACTCGCCTCAGGGGGGCCGCCAGCACCTCCAATAGCCCCTCTTGCTCTTCAAATCTCCCCCTCCCTGCTTTTCCTGTCAGATTCAGAAGAAGCCGCGTGGAGACAAATTGGAGCTACGAATGAGCCACCAGCCCTGTGATAGCTTCTCCTTTCAACCCAAATATCACCCTACCGCTTTACAAAATTCACCACAGCCTCATTGCTTATTAGATGGCCCCACAGAGGTCTCAGACTTAAGTAGGAAGCCCAGAAAGGCAGGGAAATGATTGCAGGACGGAAGGAAAACTGGGAACTTAAAATGAAGCCTGAGACTAAAAAGGGGAGGGGGGTGAAAGAAGCACTGAAGAGAAGCTCTGAAGACGCTGTGAAGTTGGAGGGTTTAAGCTTCCCTTCCTGCACCACTTTGCATGACAAAAGCCCAGCTGCAGAGATGACACCCTCCCTTCCCCCACACCAAATTCACCTCCCCAATTACCAATCAAGCCTATTATGTGGCTACAATAGCCCTCAGCTCTGCAGCCCACCCAAGCAGCCAACATACAAACAGCACATCCTGGACACATGAATGGAGCCATTTTGCCAGAGGGCTCCATCCCACTCTGCTAAGGCAGCCTTTTGCTGTTACTGAGACATCAATAGATACTAGTACTCCTGCTACTGTTTCAATCAAAGTAAAAGACAAGCTGAGCCTCCTGGATCTGAGACTACCTGGATTCCATTTAGTACAGACCATGTTATGAACTTTAGAAAGCTTAACTTTCAAATCTCTTCCTCCACCTTCTGGCATCTACTGAAAAAAAATTATTCCCAGCTCTGCCATTCTTTCACAAGTATCATATAAATGTAATTCTCAAATTATATATGTATCAGAACATAAAGCCTCAAGATCTGTTAGCAAACTCCTCAAAACAGTAGCTTTTTGCCCTCAATCAAAGAAACACATCTTTGGGAGACAACGGAGATGGTACCCAGAGAAATGGCTGCCATCAAACAGAAGCAATGAGAAGCAGAATGGTCAACACAACAGAAAAATAACCTTAGAGAGTGGTTTCTCCAGCTTCCAAGAAACAGAGAAGCTGTCATATTATTCTTTGTTTCTGCCATCCTGTTAATAAAGGCAAATTTTATCTTAGAATTGAGATGGTTGATTCTTCCTTTTAATTATGGTTTCATAATGCCCACTGGTGGCCAGAGTTGCACAGTGCAGCTACTAGGCCAAAACTGTCCACAAGAAAAGGGAATACTTTGTAAAAGTAGTAAGGGTTCAAGAGGAAGGGAAGAGAGGACAACCTTAGACACTTTGCTCTGTAAGTGAATCTTGCGCTATAACCTCAAAATGAAGACATGAACAATGCTGGCACTGAGGGTAAATGTTGTGATTCATCCACTTGTGGTTCTTCTTTGTTCCTCTGCCTAAATGTCTACTTAGAAGGTTTTCTAACTAAGTCCTACTTGAGTGCCAAGTAAGGGAGTGTAGGATTGTATCTTGAAAGACAGAAGAGAAGTGAAAAGGTAAACAGATTTTAACTTAACACTGACAAATGTTAAAAAAAAGTCAGTCAAAATGTCACTGCCACTAGTCTCCATCTGTTGTTAAGAGCAGGGTTTTTTCCCAAAGGAAAAAAATTGTACAATTACTGAGCTTCAGAATCATATATCTAATTATTCAGTCTGTAAGAAAAAGTGTTTTTATAATTCTATCTGTTGGATTTGATGTTCTAAAATCCCAGGTGCTTCCATTTACTCATCAGTGTCATTCCACCTTTACTTTTGATAATTTATTATACATATACACATGCTTTCTGGAGCTTGGGACATGATGAACATTCAGCAAAAAGTTCCTGCACATAGTAACTACAAAAGGCAGAAGGATGGGCCAGAAAGTCTCCAACTTGGTGTCACTCTTCCCACGGGCTCATATCCGTGTCAATGGCCACACAGTTATATGCTGCATAACGCAACTTTTCTTCACAGACCTTGGCACTGCAAATGAAAAAGGAAAGTCATGTTCATATTTCCACATACATTCTAGTAATCACAAACCCACCCCTGACACACAAGCAGGAGGTCCCTCTGTGGCTGGTTTTCCTCATCACTACAGCAACAGCTCCATTTCCATAGGTGTTGGTCTTAATTTTAGCAATCCTTCCTTTATACTAGTTTCTTTCTTAGCTTTTTTCTTAATATTGATCACATCCTAATCATGCTCTTCCATTTCCTTGCTATGGGCTCCAGATATCACTTCCCCTGGTTAACAAGTCACTATCTGGCTTATGTTGCTGTCCATAAGTTGTTTCTCCTATATGACTGACTGTCTCCAATCTTTCATTTGTCTTTCTCAGGACTCTGCCACAATCATCTTTTACAAAAGGTTTTTAGAGCCGCACTTACGAGGCATAGTTGGGCAAAAAGAGTGTGCTGGAGCAGGTAGATGATTCAGGAAGTGCATCAGTGGTCTCAGAGCTTTGGAAGCAGAGAGAACAAGACAGTGAGATCTGTGGAGAAATATCTACCAGACCATAAAAACAAGAAATAGCTGACAAAACAGGCCTGCCCACAAGGAGAAACAATACTCACCCTAATTTGTCAGGATAGATATAAATTCGAGCAGGAAGCCGGCTTCTTCCAGTAACAAACCTCAAGAAGCGACTGCGATCCTCTGAAAAGAAGAGTACCTAAGTATTAGAAATTTCCATGAAGTTCTCATAACAAATCTCTTCTCTCAACGTACTTGTCAGCAAATATGCTGGGCTGAGGTCTGACTTCATCCCCAAGATCCAAGACCTGAAACCCAGAACTGATCCAACAGGTGAAGATGTACCTAAGAGAGGTTCACACTCAAAGCAAATGACAGAAGGGGAGTTTATCAGTGTTCATGGTGGTGATGAAAATCGATCCTCTTAAATGGAGGAAGGCATTTTATTTTGAGAGTAACAATATTATGAACTGCAATGGCCTGCTTTGGACTTTTTCCCTCTAGTCCTTTCCTCTGCTGATCTGACTTTCCCTTCTAATCCTTAGTTGAGCAAATAATACAATCAAAAGGACTAGAAAATCCATGCAGCTGGTTCTCTTCTTCAAGAAAGGGATCCTACAGTGGGGTGGCTATGACCCAGATCAATTGTTAAGAGTCTCCTAAAACACACTGAACTCACAGTTCAATTTATAGCAGTTTCCCCATGGCACCGCTTACCATTAGTAAAGTTGTTTAAGGCCTCCCAGAAATACTGGATTCTAGTGTCTGATGGTTCAAAATCCTCAAAGCGAGCTGTAAAAAGGAAGCAAGGGTCAAAACATAAACACAGTGTAGATTAAGGGAGGAAAGTCATGCTGGCATAAAATATCAATTGCCAACTGAAAGGTAGAAGGAATACATTTGTGTTCAGGTAGAACAGTCTAAGGAGGAAATAAAAACTACATTCTTCTTATTCCTCTCAGTACACTAATTAAGATCTCTTTTACTTCAGTTCCCCACTAGCTCCCTATTACTTTCCACACATATTTATTATTAAAACCTGCTTGTTTGCTTTGAATATATTAATTATAACTTCTATATGTGGGCATCTGACCAACTAAGTATGGAAGATGATATTCTTAATATTGGCTGTCATCCTGTTAGTGACATACACAGAAGTAATTTTACCTTACGTTTATGAATTATTTGTTTTGGTCGTTGTGGAAGTTAGTATTCTCTTGCTCCCTCTGCAATGACCAACACCCCCCAACTTGCTGTGTTGGTGCAACAGAAGCCTGCAATGGCCAGTCCATGGCTGGAAGAGGAGAATAGATGAGACTGGAGAAGCATCCAGCTATGCTCCTGTAGGCTGATGCAGACCAATGACATTATCTGCTGAGACATCTGGAGGACTTGGGTGGATCTTGTTGGAAGATGTCCTTGGTCCACTGGGAACATAGCTGAACCATTCTCTGATACCCCTCCTCCCCACTCTCCACCAGAAACAGAATGGCCATTGGTGGTGGGGGCCGTATCAAGGCAACATGGTGAGTCCCAGGGCTGCTAACCGGGCAGCTGTAGTGGAGGTCCAGATGTCTTTTACAGTATGTGCGACCATTATGTGTAACTAAACGGCACTGAGCATATACCTGGATTTCTTTTAATTTTTTTCCTTTTTTAAAAATTGAATTACTGATTATACATAGAAATTACATGCTACATTTATATTTCATCCCCCTCCCCCCACCAAACCCTGGAATGGTATAACATAATTAATTTCTTTTTCTCTTTACGTGGTATATTTTAACTCTATCATCTACATCCTCATAGCTCTCTCTCTCCTTTACAAATGCAATCAATTTCTCCTACCTCCTGGACCAGTTCTCTTCTCTCAGCTGACCTAGATATAACCTTCTCTTCTCTAATATATAATCAAACAGCATACAGTCTGCTATATAGTACTTCCATCTATTAAAGTCCCACTTTTCTTCATTGTTCCACCCACAGGCAATCACAACTTGTGCCGCTATTAGTAATTGTTTAATTAAATACTCCTCTTCTTTTTGTACTCCAATATCCTTAACATTAATAATCAACTATCTTTTTTATTTACTTTCAACTCTTCTCCTATAATTCTATTAATTTCCTGTTCAATTTCTTTCAAAAATCTTTGTATTTTTTCACACTCCCACCACATTTGAATATAAAGTCCTTTAGAGCCACATCCATGTCAATATTCAGATGGCATTGTTTTATAGATATAAGATAACTGATGTGGTGTTTTATACCCTCTTCCTATTAATTCCATCCCTTGTTCTCTAACTTTACTATTTTTATTTTTAGTTATCTCTTGCAGTCATTGTTGCATTTCTTTCTTATTAATCCTAATATCCACTTCCCATATTCCTAATAAACCCTCTGTCAAATTAAATAAATAATCTAAAAGCATTCTATAAATTTTACCACCAATCCCTTTGCTTCCTTCATATCTCATTCCAATAATTCTTCAAATGGGTATTGGCATTCTTTTTTCACTATCCTTTCCTGTATTTTTTTTAAAATTCCACTCAATTGTAACCAATATTTTTTCTCTAATGACTCTAACTTCCTTTCTTTACAAGCAAACCACATTCCATTAATATGGCATTCACCACGACAGTCTTTGTTCACTTCCACAGTGGCATGGGAAATCTAAAGTCTTAAATTCAGTCAAAAAATGCACATGACTCATGAGGACATCACAATGTATGCTACCAAAGGAGAAACTGCTATGTCTACCGCACTTACTGAGCTTCTTCAAGGCCTCAACCGTAACTTCTGGGTCACCACAAACCTTCTTCTCCAGTTCCTGCCATGTCAACAGATCTAAAACAGCTTGAGGTACTACTTTGAGAAGTCCAGCCTGCATGGCTGCAATCTTAGAGACAGGAAGGGAGAGACAAGATCAGTCAGCACTAAGTCAGCACTCTCTCCTAGAGCACCCAAAGACACATAGCCAACGAAGAAAGATACTGACTTGGCAATGGATAGGACTTTAGGGAAGTTAGGCAAGATCATATGGTACCAAACTCCATACTGCATTACCTGCTCTTTGCTCTCATTCAGTCGTGCCTTCTGTACCAGGCGAATAAAATCCATGCGGTCTTCATAGCGTACCACAGTGCGAGTGCCACCAGGGATAAGCTCAACCATGCGCTGGTCACTCAGTACAGTGGTGTAGGTCAGCTCATTCCCAAACTTGAACTCAAATGTTTCTTTGTCCATTCCTTCCATCATCTCCAAAAGCTTCACCTGATAATATAGATAGAGAGGAAAGTGTCTCCCCAAAATCCCATGGCCAAGATAGCAAGAAAAATGCACACCTAGAAACACACAACTGGCATGGCTGGAAGCTGCAGTATTCGTTTGCTATCCGCTGTGTTAATTATGAATGTGGATGGAAGCTGCCATCCTGCTTTGCACTGGTATGTTTAGAAAACAAGGTGAAGTCAGTTCCTCTGCCATGTTGGTACCCCAGATGTACAGACCATGTACGTAAGTGCTAGTGCCTTTGCTCCAAGTTTCTACACTGATGCAAGATAGGGTTTTTGCCAGTAACTCACCAACACTGAGTCAATAGCCGGGAAATCTTTACTCCAGCTCACTTCCTCCCCTGTCAGTTGCTTCCAGACAAAGCCAGGCAAGGCCAGGACCTTGGAAACACAGGGAAAGAGATACACAGTGTTGCACATTTTTGCCTCCAGATGCAATTTTCTTGTGTTCCACTTATGCATTTATTTAGAAGCATTTTAATACCACTCTTCATTTTTAAAGCATTTCACAGAAGAATAGATGTAGTAAGGCCAACGGCTAAAAATACCCTATTTGCGGCATATAAGGCTCACTTTTTTCCAGAAAAAACTGTTTGAAAATGGGGTGCATCTTATACACCAGTGTGTCTTATACACTGGCAAATAGTATTTGCTGACGTATAAATGGGGTGCGTCTTATACACTGGTGCGTCTTCCACGCCAGCAAATACAGTAATACAACAATAAAATAAATCAAAAAACCATTCATTAAGAAGCAAATTAGACTGAACAATCAAGAAAATGCCTGGGCAAAAAGATGGGTCTTCACTTAATGGTGGCAACACCCAACATTGGTAATTTGCCTAATCTCTGCTGGGAGATTGTTCTATGTGATGGGAACCCAGTGGAAAAGGCTCTTCTCTGCATCACAACCAAATGGGCTTCAATAGTCCATCATACAGTAAGCAGAGCACCCAGTCCCAAATGTAAAGACAAGGATGCTCCATGCAAGAGAAGGTATCCTCTCAGACAATCTAATCCCAAACTGTGCAAAGCATTATGAGCTCAAAGGAACATCCTGAGTTTCAAGAAAATGTTCAAGAACTGAGGCAAAAAAGTCTCCAGGTTTATTTGATCAGGAGTGCTTCCATTTTGTTTCTTCTTTTACAAATAATGATGACTTAGTCTTTGATTATATGATTATTCTGTTTCACTGTATTTTATTATCTATGTATATGTAGCATTTCCTTCTCTCTATTAACAAACTTGATCATTTTGGACAGTCAGGATACAGATATTGTAAATACGTTTTAAATAATATTAATGTTCATCTGTGCATTATGGACCATCAAATACTAGTCTATCAATATGTAAAGGGAAGAGCTGCAGCATTAGGAGCAACAAACTGTCCTATCAGGATGGAAATGTTCAAACAGACAAAGATTTTTCTCCCATACGTAAGGAAATATGAGGGAAGGGAAATCTACTACTATGTGACTGTGAAGTCTAGGAACCTGTAAGTATTTAGCCCACAGCATCCTTCCCCCTACCAGCAGGGCTATTAAGTTGGATATGGGATGGGACTTCTGTAATTTTAATCCTTACTAGATGGAGCAAGACAAGGTACTTATAGCTTCATCATGCTGGACAAAGGTACCTGGGCTCCCTCACTTTCCAAACTCAAAAGTTACAAAAACAACTGTCCCCTCCCATACAGCTATTGCCTGCCTGGTAGAGAACAAAGGGAGCGGGCACAAAGGAATGCCTAGCTCTGTTTTGTTCTTGTCGCTGGTCCTCCTCTGTGGCTCAGTCCTCCATCAAAGCAATAGCTATGTTAGGCAGGCAGACAACTGAGACTGAAAGTTCAAGTTTGGAAGATGAGGAAGGACAGGGACCTTAATTCCACTTGATTCCACTTAATCCTGGTCTATGATCTTTCAAAGTTTAACGTTATAGAAGTCTTATCCTGTACCTGACAACCCTACTTCACAACAGCATCTGACTGTAAAACATGAGGGCAGAAATAATTTCTGTACACCATCAAAAGTTTGTTGTCATATGAATGAAGGAGACATCACACTTCAGGACAATCTTATACTTTCAGAAAAATATTATCCAGTTCTGGGAAAGTGCCTGACTCTAAAGTATCTACTTGAAACCAGCAAATATCAAAGAGAGACCAGTCTCCGTGTGATACTCACTAGGAATTCCTTGCCACGTAGAGCTGCACCCATGATTTGTCCAATCCACTCATATTTGATGAATTCCTTGCAGGAGGGGTTGGGGACATACATGTCTCGGGCCTCTCCAGTACCACTGCCCTGAAACAAAAGACCCTGTAGGTCAAACATCTTGCCCAAGCTACAGGTCAAGTGTCATCAGCACAGACTCCATGCCAGCAGGTTCACCTCAACTCTAGAAATTTAGCAACAGTTTAACCCTCAAGAGATGACCTAACTTTGTTGAAAAGACCAACAAATACACTGCAGGACATGCTTGCTCAGTTCAGGGTTCTGATATGGATATAGGAAGGGTTGTAAACAAACCAGTAAACAAAACAATTCACTCTCTATGAAGCACTTTTTTCCTGCAATAGAGGCAAACTAAATTAACCTGTGGAGCACGACTAAAATGAAAGAGGACTAACGTAAAAGAAACAGAAGCTGGCCTGCAGAAAAATTAATCTAATGGCAGCAAGGAAGGATCAAGGAGCAGCTTTATTATTTGTTGCTCTGAAACCAGAACCTCTTAAACACTTTTCTTTCTCTGCAGTCTGCCCTGATCCTCATCCTAATAGCGACAAAAGTTTAGCTTAAGTAAGGAGTAAGCACCTGGTTGGATGTGCGGACAAAAAAGGGCAGTGGCACAGGGGTCTCAGCTGAACTAGGACACAACTCCTCAGACATATCAGCAATGCTATCCCGGAAACCACCACCTGGGAGAAACAAAGAAAAATAGAAGCAAATGATTTTAATAACTTCACTTTACACCATCAGGTACTTGCACTCCCACGTACAATTTAGCTGGACTTCAAGCCTTCCTATTCTTAGGGCCAGCCAAATTTTTGCTGGACGCATAACACGCAAGAGTACCAACAGGCTGGTTCACTAGTCATTCACTACAGTTAGGCTTCTTCCCTAAAAATCCGGAGCACTAGCTCCTGTCTGATTTTGATGTCTGATAAACAAATCACATCTGCAAATGTCCACGGTTTGTTTACGTTCCTCTGCAGTAACTGGGTGTGATCAGAAGAACAAGCAAACATTCTGAATCATCCACAGTAAGCCTGGGTTCCCTGTTGAACCTTAGCCTATCATGATGTTCAAAGGCACACTAGTATAAATCCTTGAAACTGATTTGCCAGATCTATTTACATGTTACAAATTGCCTGCTCAATATGGTTTAGGCAGAAGCCTCCATAGTATTATGCTCGGCTCATATCTGATCCACCTTTTCAGCTCCAGGAATCATGGTGGTGATGATGGACAGGATATACTGAGAGGAGAGAGAGAACAAGAATCCTGCAGGAGTATTTCTGAACTGCACATAGGATAAGCTTCCAAATTTCCTTTCTCTTTTCCAGTAACCATGACGGCTAGATGCTTGTTTCTGACTGCCTCTTTTTTCTAAAAGACATAAATTTCCCGAGACCCAGAGTGTAGAACTCACCCTGATCGATGATGCCCTCAGCGATGAACTTGCACTCCCACCACTGGTCATAACGTAGTGGCCACCTGAGATGAAAGAAAAATGAGCTCTTGTAGAGATTTGTGTAGACTAGCAGCAAACAGTGCACAACAGATGATGTTGCCAGGGCCAAGAGCAACAGTGACATATTTCTGCTTGGTTCAAAAGCTACTAACTTTCTTGGATTTTTGGTGTATGACGGCTTTTGGGTGGTGGAAGGGAAGAGAGGCCACACAGGTGTCTTGATACAATCATGAAAGCACTCACCTATAATCCAGTGGCTTCTCATACTTGTCTGAAGGTTTCAAGCCCTCATACACCTAAAATAGTAGACATGCAAGACAGGCATTAAAAGAAGAAGAGAAGAATCCTGGGTAATGGTTCTTACAGACATCAGAGAAGGAAAATGTAAAAAACAAAAAACAAAATGCCACTTCGCATCTTCCAGAGACCCTCAGCCATGAGAACAGGGCACACACAGATAACAATTTGCGGGAAGTTAGGGGAGAATATAGCCACAGGGGTGCTTTGAGCAGGGGCAGGAATCACATGGCTCTCCAGATGCGGTTGGACTTTAACTCCCAGCATTACCACTGGCTACACTGCTTTGGGCTACTAAGAGGTTCAGTTCTACAACATGTGGAGGGCTGCAAGATTCCTATCCCTGGCTTAGAGAGTTTTTAACTACTCCCTTTGGGCAGAGCTTAGGATCAAGTACATTAATTTTTTAATCCCTTGCATCACAGAAGACCAAGACGATCCAGTGACAGGTCATGGTCCAAGTGAGGGGAGGCCTACACCCTCAAATTTGGTGTCCTACCCTGGCTTCAGTAACAATAATGCTGGATTTCATCCTGTGTCATAAAGCCAATCAATCCAGAAACACTTGCAGCATTATGTGTGAGTGAGTGAGTGAGTGAGCTGGCTTTACCTGGGTGAACACAGTGTTTTTGCAGCTGGGGTCAAGTGCTGGATTGTCGCGATGCTCCATGGCCAACCGCCGGTTGATGTAGAGCCGTGGCATGAAGTTGGGCTTGCTAGTCTCAGAGTCTTTGAGGCACTGGGTGATTAGCATTGTGCGGCGCTTGGACAACAACAGGAACTGCTTGATGTGCTGTCAAGGACACAGTGGGGTTGAACAACAATATCCCTATACACAAAATGGTTCTTTTCCTCAACCAGCATGGTTCTACTGCTAATACCACCCCAAATTATTCTAGCACTGTCGCTTAACATGCTTCTCTTTCATGAAGCCGCTGAATGGAGACCAACGTATGTCTTATGTGGAAAGCTAATTCTATTTCCAAACTGCTGATATTTCGGCATCTTTTCATTTAAAAAAAAAACAGACAGGTTTTCAGATTAATTTCAATTCAGATTTAAAATAACCTTCTAGCTATTGCAGACAACCAATTTTGGATGTTCCAAAATTTGAATTTAATAAAAATTACCCTTGATTTTCTTTTAAATTTACATCACTTGCTTTGGATGGATTAGAGAAAGACTTTCATCCTTTAGAGCTGTATGTTAGGACACTACTTCACCTGACAGTGTGATCATGCACAAACCTTTGGGTATATCAAATTAAGCAACTGGAGGTACCAAACAGAGACCTTTCCTAAGACCCTTGTCTATAATCTCAACAATGTGTAATTTCTCATAAAGTTTGGCAGCAGCTAGCAATAACTTTGTCTTTGGTGAAAAGGGAAAAGGCTAAGATGTATGGGCTGATTATTACTTCTACATCCCAACTCAGAAAAATTCTCAGGTTATGCAACTGAAGCATTATTGTACCATTCCCCCTACTTTCACACTGACCAGTGAGCACATTAATTTGAGCCTACAAAAGTGTAACAGATCTCTAGAAAGAAACTGTCTAGGGCAGTGGTTCTCAACCTGTGGGTCCCCAGGTGTTTTTGGACTTCAGCTCCCAGAAGCCCTGAGCATTGACCATAGTGGCTGAGGCTTCTGGGAGCTGAAGTCCACAAACATCTGGGGACCCACAGGTTGAGAACCACTGTTCTAGGGTCTTCTGTCACCTTAAGAAAGAGTAGTACAGGAATCCTGAATTAAAATAAGGCAAAACAGCCATCTCTATTTCTGCCAATCCACACCTTGCCTAATGGAAAACTCTCCAGTAACAGCATTCATATACTGCTTCCACTATTGTCTTTTCTTCTCACAAGCCTTCTATATCTGCAGGAAGCAGGACAGTAAAGTTAGCCTAGTTTACTGCCCAATCAGGCCTAAGGCAGAGACAGAGACTTTTATTTATTTAGCCTGTTTATCTTTTCCTGAGTCAAACAGTCTCCTAGGCAGAACTGCTCACTGCAAAACAAGTTTCTGTCTTGTTTGTCCAAGGAAGACAACAAAGAAACTGGTATGTTAGAAAGATCCCAGCCTCACCTTGAGTTTACTGAAGGTGCCAAGTGTGTAGTCCCAGGCAGGAACTAGGTGATGCAGAACACTATCTAAGATCTTGATAAACCTGCCAGAATCAAAATGCACAGCATGGGGAAAATGGGAGGAAAAAAAAATGAATTCAGTAGGCTTTGCAACTAAGGTACTTGCTGTCATGCCATATGCTCATTTGAATGAACACACATGCACTCACTTTTTCAAACACTAGTAAGCCTTACTTATTCATGAAATTTGTCTTAACAACAACAAAATGCCCTCTGGGAACTTTACAGACAAAGAAAAACAATGAGTTGAAAAGATGAAAAATAAAATGACGAACATAACATTTAAATACAAGAGGGGAAAAACAGCAACGAAAACAGAACAAATGTAACAAACACTGCTCACTGGCTTATTGACATAAGAATGCAAATAAGCCGTGCTTCAGCACAATCACAGAATGTTTGAGCTGGAAAGGACTACAAGGGCCAGCTAGTCCAACTCCCTCCCATGCAGAAATATGCAAGTACAGCACTCCTGAAAGATGCCCACTCAAACTCTGTTTAGTAAGACTTCCAAAGACAGGGAGTCTAGTATCCTCTGAGAACTCTGCTTCGCTGTCAAACAACTTTTACAGTAAAGAAGCTGTTCCTAATGTTTAGGTGGAATCTCTTTTTTTGTAATTTCAAACCATTGGTACATGTTCTAGTGTTTGGAGCAACAGAAAACAAGCTGGCTCCAACTTCTATATGGTATCCCTTCAGATACTGAAAAGATAGCTATCACGCCACCTCTCATTTTCTATTCTCCAGGCTAAACACAACAATGCACAAAGTCATCCCTTGTAAGTCTTGGTTTCCAGATCAAGTATGCAGACTGATCCAGTTACAGACTGACACTTGAATGATGGAAGTCTTGATGCATTCTCCCTCTTTTTTGTTAAGTCCATTTAGTAACTCTGCACACACAAATCTGTTATCACCAGAGCTGCAGAAGGGTTGCTTATTACATCTTCTATCTGTCATTCCTTGCTGCTATGTGATACCTGCTTCACATTCCTTACTAATGTTCCCTACTCCATACCTCTGGATCACCACAGCACGCCGGTAGAGCACATCAGGGTCTCTCCCCTCCAGGCGAGGATACCTCACCAGGTTGGCTGGTTGAAACATATCTGCATTCAGCCCCAATTCCCGTTGCCGTGAAGACTTGATCTTTATGCCCCGGAGCCGGACATCAATCCCATCATCTGCACAAAAGGGAATGATAACACAGCTCAGAAAAGTCAATTGAATAAGAAATTACAGTGTAATTCTTACAAAGAGTATAAGAAATTGCACTTGCAAAACTGTAAAAAAAAAAACATGAATAACTCCCCCTCCTGTGATCCCCCTCCCATTCCCTTCCAGGGCTCCTCGCTCCCATTCCCTTGTCTTTTACACGTCAGGGCCAGAGGGAAGGGAATGGGAGGGGAGCTCTGGGGAGGAGAAGGAAGGCTCACATGAGCCTTCCCCTGATCCCCGTCCCTTTTGCCTTGGCACAAGTTCCCAGCACCAGGGCCAGAGGCAAGGGAATGGGAGGGGAAGTTCCGGAGGGAAGAAGAAAGGTGTGCACATGCCTCCTCCTCAGTCTTCTTGCCTTTTGTCAGGGCACCCAGAAAGACACAAGGGAATGGCAGAAGGAAAATAGGGGGAAGGTACTTGCGTGCCTCACCAATAATCCAATTTGCGAAGGTCAAACTTGCAAATGTGGAAAGAAGATTGTATTTCTACTCATAAAGGGAAATGAATCATGAGAAAGACCAGGTTCTCTCTGCAACTGTCCTGTTTTCCTTATAACATGAGGACAGATAAGTTTCATCCCTGGACAATAACACAGCCTATTCATTCACTGCCAGAAGAACGACAGTGTTCCATGACAGCTTAAGACTATCAAATATCACACCGTAATTTTTTGTGGACTTTGCTGTTTCATCTTTGCTGTCTTCCCTAGAGAAGGTAACCGCAACACAGGTGTGCCACAACATAGGAAGTGCCAGGGTAGCTGCCAAGCAGTTACCTGCTTAGAAGGTTTAATGGCACTCTGACTCAGGGGCCTACTTGCCCAGAGCCATCTGGGTGTCACGTGCACATGCGGAATAACATACGAAGTCCATGCACCGGTAACTTCCCACTTAGACTACTGCAAAGTTGTCTACTTGGGGCTGCCTTGAAGATGATTCAGAAACTCCAGCTAGTGCAAAATGCAGTAGGAAGATTGCTGACTATGGTACCATACAGACAACACATAATACTGCTCTTAAAGGAACTGCACAGGCTGCCAATTCATTTCAGGTCTGAATTCAAGGACATTCACAGTTTAAACTCGAATGAGTGCTTCTCCCTTCTTACGCCTACCTGAGGATTGAGGTCTGATGATGGGGCTCTCCTCTGTATCCCACCAGTGGGGGAAATAGAATGAAAGGGTCTTCTTTGCTATGGTACCCCACTTGTGGAACGCCCTCCCCTTAGAGGCCTGGCTGGCACCAGCATTGTTTTCTTCTCAGTGCCAAGTCAAGATGTGATTTTTTATTAAAGCCTTTGGAGCCTCACTTAAGCATGAACATGTTTTAACTATCTTAGCTTTTTTAAACTCTTCTAACTTGTTTAATTTGTTTAATATGTTTTTGTCTTCTTTAAATTACGTATTGATTTTTAAATTTGGAATTGTTCACATCAACAATATTGTTTTATCTACTTGCAATCCTGAGAGATTATCATAAAGAGCAGGATAAAAATATTCAAACAAACAAACAAACAAACTGGAGCTTTAAGATAACTGTACCCCCTCCTCCATTCTCCCCAATATTAATAAGCTCAACTCCCGGCTGACCCTCACACACCTCTGCATTCCACAATGCGGATTTCAATGACAGGTAAGTGAGCAGTCATGTCTTCCAGCACACACACATCCCCGATGTAGCTCCTGGGGACACAAAAACATCTGTTTCCTCTTGCATTGTGCAGATTAACCCCTCCCAACTGACAGCATTTTAATTGTATATGCCTGGAAATTAGTGCAACGGTTACATTGGGTAGGAGGGAATGGGGCTGCACATTGGAAATCAATGTTATCATCCTGTTGGTGACATACCATGGTGTAACCTCCCATTGCACAAGTATATATACCTTCCAGGTTGTTGCAGAAGAAGATATCCTGTACCTCCTTATGCAAAGCTGAAAGTGTGGGATAGCTATAGATCTTTTTTCCACATTACAAAACTGCAACTGGATCATGCCCAGGATTCCACAGCCTCCACTAGTGACTGATTGGCTGCAATGCCAGTTCTCCTGCACAACTAACCACTGATTGGCTACAGAGCCATCTTACTTCCATCAGCTGAGATTCTACATGGGGACAGAAGGTGAAGTCCAGCAGAAGAATTTTGACAGAGATTTACACTCTACCAGCAATCAAATAGGATCTCAGCCCAGGATTCCAGGAATCTGTTTCAAGCCTTCTTAATAAGTTAAAGTGATCCACCAATCCCTCTCAGATTAATATCAGGAATAAAATTCTTATCATCAAGAAGATAGTGGCCATATGGCAGCTGGCTCAAAAGCTTGCCTAAAGCTATTTCACTGTGTGTCCCTTCATCAAATACTTCGCATGCAAAGAAAGGGTTTAATACATTATCCCAGCCACATGGAAGCCATCAGGAGATATATCCTGAAGGGCTACAGAAATATTTACCACATTATTTATGCACCACACAAGTATTTTCCAATGGTTCCCATGGAGAACACATGGTTCTAGATCTTCTTTCAATCCCAGAATGCATTTTGTTGTCCAAGACTACAGCTAACCAAATATGGAGGATGTTTTGATGTTAATAATATCACAGGCTGTTATTGAATCACCTATCTGGCACCCATAAACAACAAAGAAAAGCATGCAAGTACTGGCAAGAAAGGTGTACATTCTATACCTGGCACAATGCTATGTTTCTACTTTGTGCCCTGTAGGGAAACAAGGGTGGCTACCAGAGGAAGGAATTTCCTCCTTGACCCCCAATGTAAAGATCAATTGCGCTGCTTCAGTTCATTAGGGCTCTCCACTCTTCTTCTGCCAGAACCCAGCAAACTAGTAAAATGCAGCTTAGTAATTTCTGTGGGCTTATTTATAAGGTTGCTTCAATAGCATGTCCTTCAAACCCCTGAGATACGATCGACTGGGAGCAGGCAATCCTGGAGAGCCACACACTCCTTGCACCTTGACCTGCAAAAAATATCACTTTTTATCCCCCAATGCCCTGCAAGGACAAAGGGGGCCATTTCAGGAGAGAGTTTTTTTAACAACAGGAAGTGAGCAGACTCACTTCCTGATTTAAAAAAGGCCTCTCTTGGGCCTAAATTGGCTCTGGGTGGGTGTACAATGTGGTGGAAATGCCCTCCTAGAGGGTATTTTTGGGAAAAATATTTTTTGAAAAAAAAATTGCAAAAATTTTGACCACTGGGGGATCCAGGGGGCCTCCAAACATGGCTGAAATGCTCTCCATACCTCCAGAGGGTTTGGGAGGAATATTGGTGCAAAAATGTTTTTGATACCCCTCAACTGACCTCCTGTGGGCCACAATAATGGCCCTGGGGGGCTGCATGAGGCCCATGGGCTGCACTTTGCCCACCCCTGTGATACACTAATAAACTCTAAAGGAAAGAGTTTGCATTCATCCCAGCACTTCATCAGCACAGGTGGAACTATGATTTTATCCCTTTCTCTCATCCATCTCAATAATCAGCAATTTCAATATTTTCTTCATCCCTTCCCCATTGTATGCCACTGGAAATTCACAAGTTTTGTGCTTGAATTAGATAGGAGAAGACCCTGAGCAGGATTTAGGCTTTGTTTCATATTTGGTTTTCTGCACAATTAGATCCCGTGTTCCTTCTTTGACTCACTCATCAATGCCCACGTCACTCAGCTTCTTCAGATTATCACCCTCACCACCATACACAGCCACTCTCTTGGGCATGAAATTCTCATCCGTTGTGTCCACTGTCAGGAAGAGTTTCCTAGGAAAAAAAGAAATTCTGTCAGGACTAGCAGTCCAAATGACAGCAGGAAGAACAGAGTATCTTAGGACAGTTCTAGGCAAACAAATCATACATCTAGCTTCAAAGCCCTAATGGGCTTTTACAAATTCTGCTACTTCCCAGGGTTACTGTGAACAAAGGAGGATACAAACATTCCTAAAAGCTTATATTGCCAACAGCCAGAAATGCTGGAAGAGGGCTTTGCTTTTGCAAGCCAATCAGCATCCATTCTTCTACCACCTACCAACTTGTACTTTTAGGAAATATGTACATTTTGGAAAGGAGAAGGGAGAAAACCTGATTGATGAGAATATTAGCAATAGTGGAGACCCACTCATGGCAAGATCTTTCAGAGGGTGCTTCCATGCAGGTGACTCTTAAAAATACTGACTGAAAAGCACTGGGCAACTATTTAGTGTTTTTTCCCTAAGGTGAAAGATATGGTGGGAAAATGGAGGAAAAGTACAAACTGAACAAGATGATTTTTTCAACCCCATGTATAATTCTGCAAAAGAGATAGAGTGATAACACAGTAAAAATTTCATCTAGAAGTACATTCAGAGAAAAAAAGTCTGGATGGCCACAAAGAATTATCCGAGAGATAGAGAATGAGAAACACCCAGTCCATTCTGAACTAGGTGGGATATCACTAGTTATCAGCATCAAGTTCTGTGAAAATATGTGCGAGTTCACAGGTCTTCACTAAAAAAAAAAAAAAAAACAAGCCAGTGAGGTAAGGAGTGACTTGCTCCTCTCTCTCATATGGAAAAAAAGACAAGACTGAACAAAATTTTATTCTATAGTTTAAAAGATCCAATCTGAGATTGTTCAACAGTGATCAGGAGAGGGATATGACAGCCAGCATGATGTAGTCATTTGAATGTTGCACTAGGACTCTAGGAAACCAGGGTTTGAATCCCTACTAAGCCCTGGAAACCCACTGGGTTGACCTTGAGCAAGTTACCCATTCTCAAGCTCAGAGAAAAGCAATGGCAAACTTCCTCTGAACAAATCTTGCCAAAAAAAAAACAACAACAATCACCCAAAAAACAAAACCTGTGATAGATGGCACACAACAAGGGGGACATTATGATATATATGAGCAGGGAGAAAGAGAAGGGAGGGGAGGAGAAAGAGATAATCCTTTGGTGTGATTATGCAGAAGGGTAGCTCTCAGCTAAGAATCTCTTCCATTACTGAACATCTCCCACTACCCTCTTCTCAGCTCAAGAAAGCTCAAGTACAAATTGGAACCAACCATGTGATTCAGCACTAAGACATCAATAAGGCTGGACTACACTTAGAACAGTTACAAGTCTCTGATTGGATCAGGACACCCAACTGCCTGCCACTGTTATTCCCCCACCCTGTATCTAATGATAGGGAGGGGAAGGGAAGGGAAGGGAAAACTCTAGCAGCTTACTTGATAATGGTTCCCTTCTTCATGTTGAGACGGACCCAGTGCTGTCCCTGGGACCCATCACTCTCCCAGTAGGTGTCAGTATGGTTGTCTGTCAGGCAAGAAACATTGAATTCTTCCTGAAGGAAGCACAAGAGCACATTAGGATGAAAGCAGAATGGCTGGATCATTACCAATGTCCACACACCCTCACCCTACCCCACACCCAAACATTGTACAGTAGTACAATCTTTGTGGGAGAATGGTTCCAGGCCCCCCCAGGGATACCAAAATCCACAGATAGTATCGAACACCCCAGCTCCGACTGCGGTGGCGGTGGGCAGGAAAACAGCGAGGAGCTTGGGATCCCACACTTCCCACTGTTTTTCTGCTGGGTGCCGCAGCAATTGGGCCCAGGCCCGGGCCTGCGGCTGGAGGTGGGAAAACAACGGGGAGCAGGATCCCACAATCCCCACTGTTTTCAACCACAGATAACTGAATCATGGATAAATGGATTATGAATCCACAAATATGAGGGTTCTACTGTAGCAAGACATCTGGCTTTAGAGACATACTGCACCTTTTTCATTCCTTGATAGAGACTAAAAATGGAGATAAGAAAATAGGATAAAGGAAATGAAAAAACAAAAACAAATCTCCAAACTCAACAAAAGATCACTTATTTCAGCATCTGTCTATTACGGGGGTAAACAATCTGCAGCCCTCAGCCTCACTTCAAAAGCCCTCTCTGCAAGTTACCAGTCCAGGCTTCTGATAGACTGATCTATTCCTTCCCCAGAAGCCCACTATGTGAGGAGGTAAGGCAGGGGGAGGAAGGGATAGCACAGAGAGTGAAAGGGATTGCACTTATCTACTTTTGGTTCTGGCCCTGCCCACTACCACCTTCCACTTCTCCCGCTACCAGCACACCGCTGTCCCAATAAACTACTGCCAACAGAACATAGCACTTAAGAAAAGTTTCCCTGTCCCTGTTCTAATAGCTTGTTATAATAGAGGCATGCCTCAGTTAACAAAGCATCTGACTTTGAAATGAAACCGGAGTTCTACTTGTTAAATATGCAAGGGCAACAAAGGGAAATAAGATGTCATCAGAAGGTATTATTATATCTAATAACTGCAGCAAGGTTGACATATGTGCAATATTGGAAAGAAAAGAAATATACTGACATAGAAGAATGGAAACTAAAAGTTCTGGATATGGTAGAGACAGAAAAATTAACACTTTCTTTGAAAAACAAACCTATCCAGAACTTTGAAAGGGAATGGAGAGAAGTTTTGGATTGGATAAAGATATAAAGGTATAAGAAATAGAAAAAGGGATAACGTAACTGCTCTCTTCTTCGTTAAGCAGAAACTATGTATGTATACAACGAAAATAAGCAGATTCAACTGGAAAATGTAAGCTTGGAAGTGGGAAGGGGTTTTTTTTATTTTTAAAACTAAATTCTCAATAAAAATATTTTAAAAAAAACCAAAAACCAAAGCATCTGACAAAGACACTCCTTTTTATAAAGTCATTTTATACCCAACCAGCCCAAACTTTTCTTCCTCATCCTCTATCTAGCTGGAAGCTTTTTAAAGCAGCATTGGCACTGGGAGAATGGTGAAGGAAGGCTGAAGACTTTAAATGTTGGATGGCAGCAGCACGTCTGCAGTAAACAATGTAATAAAGCTTGAGCTGGGACAGAATTTACTGCAGCTGATCTGACTATAGCTGTGTGCTTGTCTACAACAGGCAAGGTAAACAGCTGTTGCCCCCAGAATCCTCCACTGAGCATGCGTGAACAGGAAATCAGAGGGAAAAGGGGAGATAAGCCTGTCTCACCAGCTACACCCCAGCATGTTGAAAGAGCATAGATCTGTATATATCAACAAACTGGAAATCATAAGAAAAGTGGAGATTGGTAAAAGAAAAAGTAATCCCTGGATGCATTTTGGAAGAAGATTTTAACTGGTCTCTAGAAAGTTCAAAACATTTTTGCTTACTGATGTAAGAAGTATGTGACTGGGTTGTTTCATTTCATATGTGTATATTGTTAGTTCTGAATAAAATGTCTGCTAGGACAAATGTCTGTTGAAACATACAGCAACTTCAGCCTACTTTTTCCAAGTTATTTCTGCTTCTGGTATCAAATTTCTAATGAAGTAGATGGAGACTTAATTTGAAAGTTTGAGGACCTCATTAAGACAATGCAACAAAGGAAGCTAGTCCAGCACAGTACACACTTTTGCCCATTATTTTTTATCTCTTATTCACAAGCAACCATAAAACAATTTTCTATTCCGTAGCCAGGGTGGGTGGAGTTCATATTGTAGGTGGAGCCAGATAAGTAAACACAGTCTCTCTGCTTTCATCATCAGCTATGAGATTGCAAATTAATTATCTGCAAGTCTTTCCTTACTGGTGAAGTTTGACCTAGTGCTTACAATTCTGAGGCAAAGGGGCAGGCCACTTGAGGAACAGATCCCTATAATAAAAGAGCATAGCTCACGCCAACACCATACCGTGTACGAGGAGACATCAATACTGTCCACGTATTGCTTGACGCTACCCAGATTCTCATCCTCCTTTCCAATATGGTCATAAAGGAAATGTACCAGGTCCTCATCACATTCATAGCTCCATGTGGGGGGTACAAATCTAACAATGTCAAATAATTAAGATTAAAGGTATGCAATGAGAATCAAAGGATCCACTTACATAAACTGTCATCTAGCTACTCTTCCATGCAAAGAGATGCTCTCCACTCCACAAGAGCAAACATACCCTCTAAAATAACACTTTCACTGCTTCTTCTACAGAAGCACTACACCCAATGGAATCCAGCCCCCAGGCAAACAAAACCTGGCCACACTTTTGGATAGTATGCAAACATATACAAATGTGCTCAGTGCTGCCAACAAATCCTCCTCTTCCAACTGAAGAACACTGGTTACGCCAAACAACTAGTTCTTCCTTATTGTCATAAAAGAAAGTACCGGAGTCTCTCTACTGCAGCCACATCTGGCTCCATGATTTTTGGCTTTGCCCCAAGACGCAAGGAATATGTTATATCCACCACTTGCTCCCATCTGGAACAAAAGAAAGGCAGCATTAATAAGTTTAAGCTCTTGTTTAGGTAAACAGAAATAGGAAAAAAAGCCCTAACAGAAAGATTCGCAGCTAAAACAAGGAGAAAGTATATGAGGATATATCGGAGAGCTAATATGTAACCATCTATTTAAGACCAGTAAGGATCATATTTATAATCCTTGTCATAATTATTTTTGCTGCTATTCAAACAAATATACTTAATCAAATGAAAAAGGAATTAATTACATTTTTTGCAAGGTATGAATTATTTAGTAGGGTTGAACCCGTGTGTGTGTGCACATATACACATGTGCATGCATGCATGCAAGAGTACATGGAGATCTGTACAGTTTTCCATCTACATTTGCATGTTTAACTTTCACAGATTTGATTATTTGCAGCCACTTCCACTGCTGCCCTACGCCATTTTTATTAAGGACTTACAAGTTTCACCTCGTGTTTGTAGTCTCTTTGTAAGTCTTCCAAGACTATGAGAGATATTAAGTACTCTTCTACTTAATTGTGTCTGTTAAATATGGTTTGGGGGGCCTAGAGATAGTCACAGTTCTTCCACTTTCACAGGGATCCTGCACCCCTAGCCCCCGTGAATGTGGAGAGATGACTGTATTTGTAAACATTTTTATACAGGTCTGCAAAAACCGAACCCTTTTATGGCAATCTTGGAAGTGAAGATTGCAAATGGAAAAGAGTGCTTTCAACGTGACAGCATTATAACTTGCTCTTCAGTGGACATTCAGACTGATGGAGAACTAGCTTCATGTTTCTACCACACAGGTACATCTGAGTACATACATTGCACTATTATGTTACCACACTGCTTAATGATCCTGAACTGGCTAAAAACTTGTAATCTAGAAGAGATTCTCTGTGCCCAAAACAAGACACATCATGGAAACAAGCAGCTGTGAATGAATAGAATGTAAAAAGTATGTGACCAAGAGGAGTAGTGTGTGTTCTTTAAGAGGCATCTCCATTTGAAAACGTGCTCACTTGCCTCCATTCCCCCTCCCATTTCCTGGCTTTTCCCAGGTGCACTCCCTGGGCAAAAGGCAAGCAAACAGAGCGGGGAAAGTTTCGTGGACCCACAAGACTTTCCCCCTTAACTCTCCAGCCTGCTATCAAGTGGGTGCACAGAAAGAAGGCAGGCAACGCAGGCAACAGGCAGGAGAATGGAGAGGGAGAGGCCTTGCTTCCTCCACTCTTCTGCCTCCCCCGCCCCCAGTCTCCTGCCTATTGCCTGTGAGGTTATGTAGAAAGAAGGTAGGACGCACAGGAGAAATGCAGATGAGTATGGGAGAAAGATCTTCTCTCCCTCCAGTCTTGTACCCATTGTCCATGCCAGCACACAGAAAGAAGGCAGGGCATGCAGGGGAGAGCAGGGGGAAAGAGCTTCCCTTCCCTCCATTCTCCTGCCCATTACCAGCATGCAGAAATAAGGAAAGCTCTGCTGATGGCGGCAGGCAGGAGAGTACAGGAAAGACCTTCCCTCTTATCCAGCCTTCTGCCCGTCACCCACGTGGGTATGCAGGAAGAAGGAAGGGCATGCAGGTGGCAGGCAGGAGAGTGCAGGGGGAAGACCTCCCTACCCCTCCCCTGCCCCTCACTCACACAGTTGTGCAGGAAGAAGGCGGGAGGGAAAGGGGAGCACTCACTAGGGGGAAGTTATTTGTGGCTTTTTGACTTTCATGAGGGTGCTGTGCCCAAAACCCTCACAAAAGTCAATGGGACACTGTACTGCTACTAAAACAATTAGAAGCTACTAATTATTTTGTAAAAAGAGTGTATTGCCTGTCTTTTCTGCAAGATATAGATTCACAGACAGTGTAAAATGTTCGCCTACATCTTCGCACCCATAGTCTTCTCCAGTGGTCCTCCCAAAAGCCACTCAAAAGCTTGAAGTTTTGTACCTGATTACAGGTTTGTAGTCCATTCCAAAAAGTTGCTGCTGCCTCTGAATTCTTTCCATAGATTCTACTGGCACCAGCCTGTCTCCACCATCAGCATGCTTACACATGAGTATCCAGCCTTCCTCCAGGTCACAGCCAGTTTTATATTCCTCAAGCTGCTCCTACAAAGAAAGAATACAGGTTGGATGACCAGCACGAAGTCTGAGCTTTGTAGAACAAATACTATCAGGAATGGAACAAAATAACCTTGGGCATAACTACCAGTACATCATAAGGCAAGTTCTGTGAAAAACTTCCTTTTTAAAAAGGACTTCCAAACACTTAAACATAAATCAGGTAAAGGGGAGAAACAGAAAAAATGCTATCAGAAACAATAGGAATTACTGTGCTAGCGGGCTGGTATAACAGTTGCTTGGAAGTGGTTTAAGAACACTTCTATGTTATAGTTAAAGGATGGCAAAAGGGGTTTTTTTTTTTTCAATTTTAAAATGCATTTTCAGGGTAACATGGGATTTCAGTCCACCTTGAACAGAGATGGTATGAAGATTATTTTAAGTTTACTAAAACAATATAATATGATCTCTAAGTGTGTTTCTGCCACTACAAGACTCTACACTCCATGGACTGACAGGCCCTGCTCACAAATATGTGCTTAGGTGCCTTCAAGTCACCTATCAATTTACGGCAAATGCATCCTCTTCATAAAGGTTTCTTACGAAAGCGATAGTCAGAAATGGTTTGCCGTTGCCTTCCTCTGACATGTGGTGCTTCTTAAGCTATCTCATGTGGAGGAAGAGCAAGATTTTAATGTGGCAGGGACTGGCACCATATTTGCATCCACTGACTACAAATGTTTCTTTCTTTCATCAAAACTTGCTGCAAACTGTCAGCTAACAGCTCACAGACCAGCACTGGGCTAAGCACAGCTACTCTGATTAGCACTGATTGGTCCACAGTACCTAGTATTCCTTAGTGGTCCCTCATCCATAGCCTGAGACCTCCACCCATTTTCAGGGATTCACCTTAGCTCACCTCATTCTGCAGGGCCCCTTCTCCCTCCATGTAGCATTTTGAGAAAGCTGGAGGGGGCTGCCACAAGGTGGAGGGAGTAGGGAATTCTGCTGCCACCAGCTCAACCGCATGCAGTTAAATCTGGATCCAATCCCAGTTGGATTTCTGACCCATGACAGCACATATACAGGAACAAAACAATCATCATCCTAACCAAAAACAGTATGCATGTCAGCATCGCAGGTGCTGTCCCAGACAAAAGCAGGGGTGCTTGCTCCTTACCATGTCCACCGTACCCTCAGTGGGTATGGAGGCCATGCCCTTCAACAAAAGGAGGAAAAAAGGATGGGCTGTTCACGTTCAGTCATATCATATTCCCATTAAGTTTCACAGTTCCCTTGTCTATTTTCTCTAATATTGTAATTATTGCTAGGATCCCAGTCTGGAACATTCAATGTCACGGCAAAGACCAGAGTGCCTCTGAGCATGTGCAAAGCGCACTTCTGCCTTCTTCACGAAATGCTTGTGAAATCAGTTGTTAAAAGTGTATTTAGAAAGAAAGACGTGCCATCTTCTTCTTCCGAGAGCCCCCCTTCCCAGCGCGCGCTCGGCACGGCCGGCCCCGCCCCGCCCCCGCCCCCGCCCCCGCCCCCTCACTCACCCGCGTGAGCTTCACCCACAGGCCGTGCCCGTTGCAATATTCCTCCCCACTGGCTCGAATGCACGATCCCTTGCGCAGCTCGATGGTGCCCCTGCCCGGGCACTTCCTGCCGCCGGACCCGAGCCGACTCCGGCGCCGAGCTTGCTGGGGCTCTCCCACACCGACAGCAGGCTCCGGCCCAAGGCCGAGGCGGGCCCCGGGGCGCTGGCATCCTTGCAGATCTTGTACTGCACCTCGCGGGGCACGTAGCACAGGGCGGCCGGCAGCGGGTCCGCCCGGCGCAGGCGCTCGACGGCCTCGCTCAGGAAGCGCAGGCGGCCCAGCAGCTGGTGCGGGGACTCCCCGGCATTCGAGGGCACCATCCCGCCGGCCTCAGCCCGGCGCCCAGGGGGACCTGCCGGCCGCCCGGCCGCCTCGGGGAAGGGCTCTGCCAGCGCCGCCAGCCGCCCGCTTCCCTCCCAGCCGGCCCTTGCGCGCGAGACGCTTCCCCGGAGGAGGAGGAGGAGGAGGAGGAGGAGGAGGAGCCTGGTGTTGCTTCCTGCTAGCGCCCTTTCTCCTTCCGTCTAGTCTACCGTAAAGCACCCTCTATCCGCCCAGAGAAAAAGGAGAGTTAAGAAAGGAGGAGGGCCATTTCCGCACTAAACTGTCACAGTGGTATTATTCCACGCTCAACATCCTATGGAATCCTGGAGTTTGTAGTTTACTGAGGCCAAAGAGCTCCCTGGCTACGAATTCTAAATGCCCCTCCCTAAACTGCAAACCCCAGGACCCCACAGGGTGTTGAAAGTGCAGTTAATAGAACTGTACCAGTGTAGTGCAGAAAAGCCCTATATCTGTGCATTGCACATTTTGTCTGCCCAAGTGTAGTACTTCACACTTCTCTCTGTTGAAAATCATTTTGTTAGTTTTGTCCCAACTCTCTAATCTGTTCAGGTCATTTTAAATTCTCATCCTTTCCTCTGGGGTGTTAGCTACCCTTTCTAATTTGGAGTCATCTGCAAATTTGGTAAGAATGCTCTCTGTTGGTTCATCCAAAGCATTGCTAAAGGTTTTGAATAGCTCTGGTCCCAAAACAGAACCCTCTGGCACCCCACTGGTCACTTCTCTCTAGGATTAAGAGGAGCCATTGGTGACCTCCCTTTGGGTTCAGTCAGTCAACTGGTTACAAACCGGTTTACAGTAAAATACGGGCTAGAAAATGCTACTAACTTGTTTACCTTGACCATGTCAAATTTCTTACTGTAGTGTTAGAGCGATTGCCAAAAATTATAGCCAGTAGGTAAAGGTGTTATGCAGAGTTGCTTATTAGAGTGCTGGGTCAAGTTAGTGAAAGTGTTAATTCCTCTTTTGCAGAGAGCCACGAGCCTATAGAATAGGTGTAAATTGCTACTCCTTTGTTCCCTTGCAAACAGTGAAAGTGGTAATTTAGCTAGTTATCTGCAAGCTTGCAAAAGGCAACCTTGAGCTCGAAATGAAACCTTTCAAAGACGGCTTGATTCTTTCATCGCGGAGAAAAGTCCGGGAAGGTTTCCAAAAGCAAGAAATAATTTGTATCACTCTAACTAACCTTGTACCACTCTGAAAGACTAAACTATTGTTTTATGTGGGACTGTTAATGATGTAATGAGAAAATTAACACGAAGGTTCTTTTGTTTTCCAAAGGGGGGCTGGCTGAGAAAATGATTGATTGCTGACATAGGGGGTAAAAGGTATATAGTGATGATATCTCAATGAATGGGCACAACAGCTCTGAACTGACTGTTGCCCCTTGCGCAAGGTATTGTAATAAAGCTGGCTTTTTGATTTTTTCCCTGAAACCTGGTGTCGCCTCTTTCTTGGCCACTACAGTAGTCCTATGTTAGCATTTCACCATCTTTTCCACACAGAAGCTCTACCACATCCTTGTTCTTCCTTTTTCTATGGACATAACCAAAAAAAATCTTGTTATTGTTTTTAACCTTTCTAGCAAGCCTGAGCTCATTATGCATTTTAGTTTTTCTAACTTTCTCCTTACATTTGCTATTTGCTTGAATTTCTCTTTGGTGAATTCCCCCTTTTTCCATTTCTTCTACATGTCTATTTTAAATCTTAGCTATGTTGAAAGTTCTAAAATAGCTATTCTCTTCCACCTTCTATTAAGTTGTCTGCAAGGTAAGTGAGAAATTTGTTGGACCTGACACTCTTGGCAGAGTTTGACTTCAAACAAATATCAGGATAGCAGAAATCTCTCATTACTATTATATCTTTCCTTCGTCCTTTCATCCAAGTACTCCATCTGGCTTAGGGGTCTATAGTAGATTCCTATATTACTGTTGTTTCTCTCCCCCTTAATTTTTACCCAGATGCTCTCAACTTGGCTTCCAGAATTTAAGCCATGGATCTCTTCACAGGTGTAAATGTCACTGACATATAGTACTCCTCCTCCTCCCTCCTCCTTAGACAGGAGATTCTGATGTAATTAAAGAGTAATGAATAGCTGGTATGTTGTGTTTTCACTGTTAAGAATGTGAAGAGGCATCTCTGAGATTTTCTGCTTCAGTTGCACCAATATCTTGACCAGCTTGGGTACTATATATTGTAAATAGGGAGTAAGGTGGTTTGCTGCTCTACCTCCAGCATGTCTTGTGCTAGCCACGGTGGTAATTAACTTCCTGAAAACATCAAGCCCAGCCCACTTAAATTAAAACAGAATTTGTTTCCATGCTGGAGAGAAGTTTGTGCAAAATATTAAAATTAGGTATTAAACTGTGTACTGTGGGTTGCCATACGCTGGAAATTACTTGAAGACAAATACAACAGCAGCAGCAACAACAGTGCCCAAAGTTGATAAAAATTCTGGACCCCTCCTTCTGAGTTATCTCATGCACTCCCTGCCTGCACATAAAGATGGCCTCAACCACAGCACCTCCCAGGATCTTCTAGATAAAAATATGGAGAGGTATGGCCAAATCCAATTTTATCTGTTTCTTTATTTCAAACATTTGGAGAACCCATGACCTGGCAGAACATGCAATGTTTATGTCTCAGACTTGATTCTCCACATGCCAGGTTTAATGTAGTCAAAATAGCTGCATCTCTGAAAAAAGAAGGTATCAGCTGGCTCAGAGAAGCTCCGCATTTTGCAGAAGTACACAAAAAATTGGGCAAAGGCCTGAGAAGGACACCCCCCCCCCCAAACAACCCAGAACAGACTGAGCATGGTTGTGGCCATGGAATACAGACTCAATCTTGCAGGAATTAAAAAATAGAAGTCAAGCAAAGATGAAGAGACTGATGCATCAAGGAAATGGTTGGAATCTGGGAGCATTCCATACTGATTTTACATACATATTTTATTGAAAAGCCCATTTGGATGAGGAGTAAGAAATTCAAATAGCGAGGTTAATCTGAATGATCTAGGGTTATTCACAGTGAAATTTGCCACTGCTTTTGAAAGAAAGTAGAAGTAGGAGACTGCACAACAGATGGATTGATTAAATCAAGGGAACCATGGCCCTCAGTTTGCAAGATGTGAACAAGGCAGTTGATGATTGGGGATCTTGGAGATTTCTCAGTCATATGGTTGCCATAAGTTGACTGGACAGCAAATAACAACAAAGATCATATAGAACCCTGTGGTCTTATTTCTGAGCAGACATGTATAGGAGATCACTGTTAGTGATCTGATTGACACGAACGTATCTTTTGAAGTCTCTTTCAACCCTGGGCCTGAAGAATCCAGAATGTGCTGATACTGTGTAAGATGAAAGAATACAGAAAGCCATATCTGGCCCATGGACCATATGTTCCCTACCCTTGCTCTACAGCTGTAGTGGGCAACTTGTGCTCTTCCAGACCTTTGGAACGGCAATTCCCATTCTTTCTCCCATTGAGTTTAGTGGATAGGCCTGAAGGGAGCTGAAGACCAAACTCAAGAGAGACACAGTTTCCCCACTGCTGCTCTAGAAACCAGGCCACTGAGTTCAAAGGTAAGGTGCATCCTATCATGATCAGTTTTGTTTTGGCTGTTGCTGTTGTTGAAAATGACCTCAGTTGCAGATTTCATAGTACTGGGCTAATGTTCTGATTCCATGTTAGGGCTTTAGGTTGTGTCCAAGGGCTTTTAAAATAGATTTCTGGCACCTGTCAACTTTAGAATGATGTGGTATCTATTTATTTATCTATCTATCTATCTCCACACTCACACAAGCTATTTCAGACTTCCATGGGATTGTTTGTATTATGTCTTCAAATTGTTAGTTCAGGTATGCAAAGTGTTACATGAAGCAGAACCAGAAGGATATTTTCATCTCTATGGTAGGAGTGGTGACCCTGTAGCACTCCAGGTGTCACTTCTCTCTAACTCCCATCAGTCCCGGTTTGCATGGGTAGGGCTGATGGGAATTGTAATCCACAACAGCAGGAGAGCCATTGTTTCCCCAGCCTAGGGAAGTGGTTCACAACCTTTGATCTTCCAGAAGTCCCAGCCAGGATGATCAAAATCCAAGAATTATGGGAGCTGAAGTCTCAGATATCTGGAGGACCAAGGGTTGAGAACCACTGCTCTAGAGGCTACTATCATGAGACTGAGTTGTGAATTTAGCAGAATGATTTATATAACATTAAGATATATTCAAATTTTAAACATTAGGAATGGTGGGTCATGGTTTAACCATAGTTTGAACTGCAAGAGAAAGGTATAGAGAACAGCTAAATTTCAATTACATAGTGGTCTCTCTCCCCACTGTAACATTTCTTGTTTCTTAAAATAACTTTTCTAATCCCTTCCCCAGATGTCTATACGCTCATTTATCTTTTAATTGTTGCATGCACAATTGGTCCTTTATCAAGGGTTTTGGCATACTAGTCTATCTCTCACGAATGATACGTTGCAATGTTCATAGAAGTCATGATCATGTAGAATGGACTTGCTTCTGTTCCCTTCAAGAGCAACTCCCACTTACTTGGAAGCAAGCTCCACTGGCATCAGTGAGGCTCACTACAGAGTGAATATCCTTTGGGTTGGGACTGCTGGAGAAGTTCTATACCCAAGTGCAACTCAAGTGTCATCACAGTCCACACTTGCCAAGTGCTTTCCTTCTTTCAGTCTCCTAAAGGATCAGACACCAATGCTGCTTCCCTTCAAAAGATAGTCATTCTTATTGCTAATCTTTGGCTAAAGATGTTGTCCCCTCTCTTGTTCCAGTGGTCTAAAAATCTTGTCTCATGGTGTTGATTCTGAAGTTTTCCTCTTCATCTTCTGCCCCACACAGTGAAGATCAAATGTCCAACATTATGCAACATTACGCTTTGTATATATGTAAGTATATCTTCATGAAAGCCAGCACAGTGTAGAGGTTTGAGCATTTGACTATGACCTTGGAGGCTAGGGTTCATTTCCTTGCTCTACCACGGAAACCCACTGGGTGACCTTGGGTGCATCACACACTCTCAGCCCCAGAAAACCCCATGATAGGTTCACCTTAGGGTTGCCATAAGTCAGAAATGACTTGAAAGCACACAGTAGTAACAACAGCATCTTTATACCACTCAGTAGCCAAGGTTCTCTGTACTGACTTGCAGATGTCGGCAGAAATGGACCCTGGAACAGGGGTGGGACTTGACCCCAGCAGGCTTCCATAGAATGTTGCCATGGCAGTTAAAATGGAATCATAGTGGTATAACCTTATCATGTTACAAGGACCCAAGTCAGTCTTCAGCTTTCTTGACTACAGTCTCCACTTTGATGAATCATTGAACCAAAGTATAGGAAATACTTAACTATTTTGATGTCTTTGTTACTTACTTTAAACTTAGGTGAATCATCTATAGTTATTATTTTTGCCTTCTTCTTAATAGTCAGCTATGGTCTTTCTTCAAGTTCTGGTTGTGCAACAGAATAAAAAAAGGTCAGGGCTGACGGGAACCGAGTTGACAACCTCTTTGTGGTTGTTACTGTATCGCAAAAAAAATTCCGCGACAGCAAACCTTTATCGCTTTCCTGCAAAACAAATCCCGCAGCGATACTGCAGCACACTTTTCCGGATCCTTTTTCATCCCTTCTCTCTCTCCCTGCGCTTCCCCCTTTTCCGAAAGGTCCGCTACAGCGTGCATTACGGTAATTCCCCCCCCCCGTTTCCTCCACGCAAAGCTGGAGGCGGGGGTGGATCTTACAATCACCAATCGGAGCAGGCGAGGAAGGAATCCGGAAGCCGAGAAGAGGGGGCGTCGGAGTTTGCCTCCCGCCCTGGGAGGCCACGGGGGTGGGGCTGTAGCGGCGGTGCCAGTGGCCGGAGTGGGGCGGCGAGGATGGAGGCGGACGGGCCGGTCTTGTGAGTAGCCCTGGGCAGGAAGGAGCAAGAGTTCGCAGGGCGTGGGGGGAGTCCGGGGAAAACATGGGGAAATATGGGCCGAGGAGATAACTCTGGCCACATCCGCACTGCACTCTTATAGCGCGATTATTCCACTTTCAACATCCTATGGAATCCTGGGGTTTGCAGTTTCGGGAGGGGCCGCCCGGCCCCTCCCGAAACTGCAAACCCCAGGATTCCATAGGATGTTGAAAGTGGAATAATCGCGCTGTAAGAGTGCAGTGCGGAAATTGGATAGGTTCACACATGGCCCGTCTGCACAGGAAAGCTGATAGAGGGGAGGGGAAAGGCCATAGCCACCCTAGGGAGGCTACTGGCATTGCCATCTTGGTGTTTTGACTGCTCGCGTTGCAGGTATAAGCAGAGCCCCTGGTGGCTGAGCCCTGCTGGCTCGGGCTGCAATGCCAGGGCATGGTAAGAGAAAGAAGGTTTCACTCTATTTCCTATTCTTTCCGTTAATGCACGACTATATGGATTAGGTTTCTTGTGCTGGGGGAGAAGATTAAGCAGATCATGATAGGCAGGACTGGACAGATTTACTTGCAAATGCGTCTCACTGAGCTGTGTGTGGTTTGCTCCTGAATTTAGTATGTGTAGGGTTGCACTGCATGTCACTGTGACTGACCAGAATAGGAGCTTTTGGACTTTGTCCCATTGGCTTAAACGCTGAATTGGATCACTGGACAAAGTGAGGCACTGTGTAGAGTCCCCAGTTCTGTAATGAATGTGCACTTTCCCCTTTTCCTTCTGTGAGGTGAGGGGTCTGATATTGGGTGGAAGATTATCCGGGTGATGATAAAGAGGGATTACTGTTAAGCGCAGTTGGTCTGTCAGAAAAATTACACTGTTATTTAAACCAACGAGAACTAGCAGAGCAGATGGATTCTGAAGTCAGCTAGCTATTTCTGTACGTTTACAAGAGCAGTAAATATTTGGGAGAATGTTTAGTAATTTTTCCGTTTTGTTTTGTCAACATATGGAAGTAGTCGTATTAATCTTCTAATCTGTCCAGTCAAGCGTTTCTGCTCCATGGTATTCAGGACTAAATAGAAATTTGATATAAGAGTGGAACCATGTGGATACATTACACAGAGGCTTGGAGGTGCCTTCTGTCCATTTTGAGGAACAGGTTAAAGACTTTGCAGGGTTATTTCTAAATTGTAGGTCATTTTGGTTGAAATCTGATGCCCACTTTTCTGGGAGTAAATTCAACTCAGTGAAACTGCCTTTGTAGTGAACACACACAGGATTACATTCTTTTTAGAACTTTAATCTCCTTGGCATGTTTATCATACTCACACCAATACACTTATGGGAGAAGTTTGCTTCTGGACAATGATAATAACTGTAAGCAGGTCTGAGGGAGATAACAGATACTTGGTATGATGTTATGCACAGTCCCTCGGAGGACTCCTCCAAGATTGGTTGAAAGAAGCCTGAGTTTTCACATTATAGTTTCTTGGGTTTTGCCAGTTGTTGTTGCCTCCATCTCCACTTACTCCATTCTTTTTGGAGGCATTTTGTAATGACTTCTTGGATTTGCTCTTGGGTTCTTAAGTATTTTTTTTAAACTGGGACATGATTTGCCGAGGTAGTTCTATGGTTAGAAGAGCAAATTTGTTTCTGAATTTTAACATTTTTTAAAACATTACAAAGCTATAGTGCAAAAGTGCCATTTCATTGATGCACTTTAGCACTATAACTTTTTTAAAAAAGGAGACGAGAACATATTGTCCTGATATGTTTTGGAATTGAAAAGAAAACCACTCAAGAACTACAGCAACGAACGCTGCAATCTGCTGACATTTCCCCTTTCTGCAGGAGCCCAAAGAATGCTTTGCTGTCCTGTGATTATGCAGGGCAACTGTTCTGCCTCACACTGATAATTTTAATCAGTGATTGTTTGTGGGGTGGGTCTCTGTGCATGGCTGTAGGTTTTCCTGGCCAGTTAGTTTCAAAGAAAGTAGTCTGTATGGGAAAGCTAAGTAGTTCTATACCTCTGTTACAACAAAGAACATGGTGACATTCAGGCAAGAAAGGAAACAGTCCCTAAATATCATAGCTCTTGGAAGGTACTAGTTATACTGCATAATTATGGATTAGCTGCCACTTCCTTCCTTCTTTCATCATCAGTTTGATATTTCTGAAGAAAATACTCCTGCTTCCAGCTGAGACTCCTTATGCTTGTGTAAATGTAAGAGTGGTTCCTCCTAGGCCAAACTTTTGAACCATTTTGGTATGTGGCACAGTGGGCAATGAATGGGTATCAAACATAGAACTCATGGCCTGGAGGTAAAAGGAGAGATTAATCTGAAGTAGAGATCATCCAAAAGAGTACTTTTGAATATCAGCCAAATGCCTTTCCTTCCCCATTAAGGCAACCATGACCACTCAGAGATGTACTTGCCTGCTCAAGTGAGCCATGGCATCTTGTTGTGCAGGAGAATACACATGGTTTAAAAGCCTAACTCCTGAAACTTCCTTCTCCCACTTCCTTCCTCAACAACCTTTTCCCAGGGGCATGTGTATAGTAGGAACCGTAGGAAGCCCCCACCTTTTGACACTCCATTATCTGATGACTCACTGTTTTGACAGTTCCAAATTAAGGACATGCTCCGTTAATTTGACACTTTTTCATCTTTCTTGCCTGTGGAGGCTCTCTTTGAACTGCTCACATGTTTGTGTTGCTTGCAAAGCTAGCTGGGGGGGGAGATACCAAGCCAACTGAGAGACTTTGCAAGCAGTGTGCGCATGGCCAGTCCCAAGTGAGTCTCCATGAAGTCCTTCATGCTCTCTACAGTACAATACATGGGTTCCACTTTTCAACCAATTCCATTTTCCAACAGTGCTCTGTTCCCTAACCTGTCAGATAAGTGAAGGAAGCCTGCATTTACTCTGGACTGCCTTAGTGCTGTGGAGTGACAGGAATGTAAAAACAATCAGTGCAGAGGAGAAACTACCTTGCTTGATTCCATTACTTGTCGTGGTTCTTCCTCATTCCCTTTGTGCTAACTCTCTCCTCTTTTGATTAGACCCACAGGATTCCCTGAACTTAAGAATGATTCTTTCCTTCAGCAGCACGTGGAGAAGAGACAGAATACACCCCAGTTTGGTGCATGAGACAGGCAGGAAGGTACCTCCCTGGTAAGTGAAATAATTGGGAGGCTTGAACTTAAGGAAGGTTCAGGAAACCTGTGGTACTCTAGCTGTTGCAGTGAATATAACTTCCATCATCACTGGCCATGCCAGCTCTGACTGATGAGAGCTGAGGTCCAACAGTCCCTAAAAGGTCCTATGCCTATTGTTCTTGGGCAGTGATCTACCTGTTCTTTGGGTTGTTCAAACCATTGTTTGTGCCAGTGTGGTTCATCAGCTGCAAAACTTGTGATGAAGTTTTTCAGATAATTGCATGTGAGGAGAGAAAAGCGTAGAAGTCTAGAATATATATTGAGTGTTTCCAATCCATGGACCATTGTTTTGTTTTACAAAAGAAGTGTATCCTCAAGGCCAGAGCCTGGCAAAAAATCCTAGAAGCAAATTGTCCATTCTTATTTTTTTGCCCCAAAATGAATCCGGGAGAAATTTAAAATCTGTCAGAAAAATACTAGAACATAAGAAGAGCCTTGTTGTTGTTAACTGCTTTGGCTTTGACTTATGGAGACTCCTCTGTTATCAGCAGTCCTGCTTAGGTCTTGCAGCCTCAGGGCCGTGGCTTCCTTGATTGAGTCTACCTATATTTGTTGACAGATTTTAGTTAGAACTAGAGCAGATTCTGTCTCTTTAGCGTGCAGGAGCTGTATTGATATGAGATCTGTTTTTCATGATTTATTTCTCCCAAGTGCTCTGAGTTCAGTTTCCACTTTACTTTCTAAAATTGTAGGCTCATCTTCAAATGGTCCTTCCTTGAATGAATCCGTCCTCTCTTCATCTGTGTATTGTTTCCATCATCTTTTTATTTCTGGTTGGTCATGCAATGTGTTCCCCTGCTGGTTGTAGAGCATCCCACTCTTATTGATATGATTCAGTCAGACTTTGCATTATATCCTTTGACTGCTTTTGCTAGATCTCTCCTTACTATTAATGCCCTCCCCCCACTTCTGCTCAGATTTCCATTTCTGGAGTACAGTTATACAGTTATCTGATGCAAAATGTCCTTCTCACATTCCATGTTCTTATATATTTTGCAGTTTCAGACTTACCTTTCACCACTGAGCACATCATCAGCTGGATGTCCTTTCAGCTTAAGTCCAGTTGCGTTATTAGGAGGAGTGCTACTTGTAATTGTCCTCTGCTCTACCCCAATAGCTTGTTGAGTGCCACCTCACCTGGGAGTCTCAACTTCTGGCACTGTCTCTTGTTTCATTTTGATTGTCTCAACATAAGATGGCAAAAGACATTCAAAAGAGGGTTACCGGGCCTCCTTCTGTGCAGCACTGACGAGTGTTATCTATGGTGTCACTACCATTGTTTCCGAGACATTCTCCGCCAGTGTTATCCCCCACTACTGCTGCTGCCCAGTAGCTATTTGGCACATTTAGATTAGCTCCTCAGCAAAAACCTGTCTGACATGGTAGACCCTACTAGCAGCACTGCTGCTGTCAGGACAGCCTCGTGCCTCAGAGGAACACAGCCCCATCACTGTGGAAACATACTATTATTGTGGGAAGAAGAGCCATTCAGGGCCATTTAAAAAAGGTCTTATGTGCTAGCCTGGAAGCTAAGCAGGTAGAGGTAGGAAAGAATCTTGCCAGAAAGGCCAGAGAGCTGTTGCCAGTCAGAGTTGAGAATATTGGGCCAGATGGATCAGTGACAGACTCAGAACTGAACTGCTTTGTGTGTTCTTTATCTTGTCTAATATTCTGTTTCCACAGTGGCCAACCAGGTGCTTATGGGAAGCTCACAAGCAGGACATGAGTACAATAGAACCCTTCCACTTACATTCCCACCTTGACTGTGATACTGAAGGTAGTAGATAATCATCCTGAATAGAGGCCACTTGTAGCGCTGTCCATCAGGAATTTCTACGATCCCCTTCAAAGCCATCCAACTTGATGGTTGTCATTGCATTTTGTGATAGCAAATTCTGTAATTTAATGATGCCTGTATGAAGAGGTAATTCTTTTTATCCCAAATCCCTCTCCATTCACCTTCTTTGGATGACATCCAAAGAAACAGAGAGAAACATGAAGAGTTGTGGTTCTGTGTTTTGGAGTATTTTCCTCCTGAGGTTTCTATTACTGACATAGTTAGCCTTTTTTCTGTTTTCTAGGCCCTGCTCCACTATGATTTAATGCCCTTTGCGGGGCATTCCTTTCTCCTTCCCTCAACTTTCTGGCCTTTTTGCAGAATTCCGTGAGACCCGAGCTGCTCAGGATTTCTTTGCAACCTGTCGGTCACCAGAGACATGTTGTGAACTCACATTGCAGGTGAGGGGGGTTCCTGGAGAGAAATGTATTTGCCCATTTGTGTCTAATTTAGAAGTAAGGATTGTTTGGGCTGTGCGACCAATAGCTGGAGATAGGTATATTCTGTGACAAAAATATTATGCATGAGAGAAGAAAGAGCAGGACAAAAAGGAGGAACATATGTATTCCACAACTCTAGGGTTTGTACTACGATTACCCTTGGGTAGTTAGGGGGAAAGTTCACAGTACATAATTTAGGTAAGAGTGTGTGTTGTGTATTTTTTTGCTAACTACTCAGTGGTAAGAAACACACATTGCAATTGCATGGATCTACCTCTGAAACCACCCTGTGTATTTGAACTGCAGCTTAAATTACAATGCCATAGAAAATTGCCATATGAAGAAAAACACTCTCTCTCTCTCTCTCTTGGATGACAAGACTAACCAAGGCTGTGCAGAAGGAGTAAAGTATTTGTAGGGGGAAGGAATATTGATTAGAGAACTGATGTGACAATTTTTCCCTTTGTTTAACATCCTTTTAAAGAGGACTTGGGGGATATTTCTGCGTTTTCATGCTTGCTTCATTCTTCTGGAATTATTCAGGCAAAAGTAACGCTATTCATAATTGCAGGAACTGAATTGCAAGAATTGATTCTTGATTTGCAAATAAGAGGAATGAGGCACTTGTCGAGGAAAATGAGTTAAGTCTTGTTGAAAGCAGTGAAGTTAAAATGAATTATCAGTTGATTGCTTTGTTGGCTTCACTGACTGAAGTGGACCTTGTGTGTCTGTTAAAATTTAAATTCAGATGTAAGAATTACAAGTGGGATGTGCTTGTATCCTGTATGAATTCTATCCATGAGTCCAGTCAGACTTAAGCAGGCTGTTTTGTTATTCACTTGTCTGTGGAGGGGTAAGGGTTTCAAGCAAGGGGGCCCCTTTCTCCTCCTAAGGTCTTCTTTTGCTGTGCTACAGAGTGCTTTTGAGGATTCAGGTTTGGCGCTGACTGCTAGTTCTGGAATTTAGTGTTTATGGTTGTGTGACCTGGCTCGCCAAGATATGGAGAGTGAGACCTAGAAAAGGTAACTTTGTCTCCCAACCCTAATTCGTCCTAAAGAATATTTCCTCTGAGTTGTTGGGGTCTGGAGCCTGCAATTCCCTCTTCCTCCTATTCATTTATGAGTTTCTGTCTCCCCGCAAGTTTCAGTCCAGCAACCAGTACATCCTAGAGCAAGCAAGGAAATCATTCCACTCTCTGTTGCTGAACTACAACTCCCAGTGACCCTAGGTAGCTTAGCCAGTTGTGAGGAATTCTGGGAGTGTTTCAACATCTGAAGCATGACATAATTCCCATCCCTATCATAGAGACAAAAACGTACTTGTCAAATTTTTGTACAGAAGGATTGAGTCTTTCTTTTTCTTCTAATTTATAAACTTGCATACTTCATGAGTACCAAGGAGTCCCTTAAGTATGCAGATACCACTAACTTATTTTGGGTAGCCTTCTTTTACTTCCAGGCGGATGACACAGTGAATCTTGCAAATTCACCATTAGATGGAATGACAACTGACTGCTGACTGCTTTGGGATTTCTTCTGCCTGCTTTTTTACATTGTATTTAAACAACATTTCTTTCTGTTTTCTCTCATGCTTGTATTTGGTTAAGCATGCTTATATTTTTCACTTGCTAAGAAATTTTATTTGTCACAAACTTCGAAGGTGCATATGACCACTTCAGTAGAATCATAAAAGATCGTGCCAAACTGTGTGCTATTCTTTAAGGTGCCCAAAGACCTTTTATTGCTTTTTTTGAAAGAGACTAACATTTAGGAAATTGATTCACACATATCAAATTTATTCAATTTGATTTTCCTGAAATGGGACCGAAAGCGGCCATTTCAGAATGGGTATTTCTGAATTAATGTGCACCCTGAAGGTGCATGCATAAGTGTGTGTGTGTAATAAACACAGAATGACATAAAACCCAGATGCACTGATTTTCCACACTGTTACTTGTTTCTGCTCAAGGACGGCATGTCTGCCCAGCATATTTTTCTTTGATTCTTCTCTCAAGCTTTCTTTGCTCTGCTTTGACGTGTACATTTTGGATGACTTCCCTTCTCTACTTTTGACATTTCCTCACCTTTGTTATCCTAGTGCTTGCATGCCATCTGTATTTTATTAATGTTCCTGTGTTATAACATAATTTCAAATATTTCCGTTAGAACTTTTTGGTAACATTCATTAACCTTTTTCCAAAACAGGATTGTCTTCTTCTTTGAAAATTTTATTAATGTCTTCATGTTTCTTTTTGCCTGCCTGTGAAGCATTTTTATGCTTTGCTGACTGCTTTAGGATTTCTTCCACCTGCTTTTTAATATTGTATTTATACAATGTTTCCTTCTGTTTTCCCTCACTTCATTATACTACGTGTCAATATTTTTTTCTGGTGTTCATTATCTGTTTGACAGCATAGCTTTAAACATTACTTTAAACTATTTTAAAATGTTCATGCTTTTTTTAAAAAAATGCGCACATTGTTTTCTCACATATTTGTCTCATTCTGATTTGGACTTTAATGACTTTTGACTTGACTTGAAAAAAATTAAGCGTGTATCTTCAGGATACCTGTTGGCTTATGGCAAACCTATGAATTTCGTAGGTTTTCTCAGGCAAAGAATATTTGGAGGTGGCTTGCTATTCCTCTGAGATATAGCCTAGAGCACCTGGTATTTGTTGGCAGATCCTCATCCAGATACAAATCTATCTCTGATTAGTATCTAAGATCAGATGGGATCTGGTGCATTCAGATTGGGCATATGACTGGATATGTTAGTGGAAAAATGTAGCTTCTTTATTTATACTGGCCTTACTACTATTAAATATCCACTTCTTGGTTGATAAAGTATTTTATAGAGTTGTTTTCACATGTTCTTACTGTTGAAAAGCATTGCTGCCTGTTTACCATAGACACCACTGTTACCATTCTTTTGTCCTAACTCCTTTATAGTTTTGTAACCATATCTGATTTTTTTATGATTTAGGTTCCTTCTGTTAATTCTATTCTAACTCAATAAGCCTCTCACTTTCTTTTTTAAGCAATCAGTGGCTTATTTTCTGTTTCTCTTTGATGGATCATGAAACATCAAGCCAGGGTGGCATGGGGATATTGTTGCCATGCAAGGGACCTAAACTTTGTTGCCCCTTCTTTCATTTAAGCTGAAGGACATAATATCTCTTAGCAGTCTGAAAAGTCCTGTATATTTTGTTCTTTCAGGAAGTGCAGCAACACAGCCTGTGAGACATGCAGCAGTCCGTGGGTACAACTAATGGGCTGAGAGGAAGCAAGTGGCATTTTCACAATTTGTCACATAATAGTTCTCTGTTGCTCCCAGGCCAAGATTCACTGGCAGCATACATAGTGGATATATATATATATATATATAGTCTATACTTCACAGTTATGTATTTGAGGCAGGGGTTGAGATGTACCTGCTGAGGCCCAACAGGTTCCTACATACCAATGCAGTTTCCATGGTAAGCTGGAACCAGATTTCTGGAAAAGTTAGTTTTTGAACTATAGCTCCCAGAATATTTCAGTCAGCATGACATGGAGTGGTAGCTGCTCTGTCTCAGCAGAAATCATTCTCCTGCTTGTCCTCCTTTTAGGATTTGGAATCTTATGTCTCATATCTGCCTTGTTTTTTCTCATGTGTACACTGTCTCATATTTTCAAATATGTTTTTCCACTATTTCTCTGTTACTTGCTCTCTTTCCAATAATAATATTTCTATTTCTTCTTCTTCTACTACTACTACTACTGTTATTGTTATTGTTAGTAGTATTATTACCTGTTGTCTTTTCTTTTCAGCCTTTGCGACGTTTCCCTCTTGATGCTGCTATCATTTTCTCAGATATCTTGGTGGTGCCTCAGGTAAGAGACACTGAAGTGAAGGGTGTGTTGCTTATACAAGCTTCTTAACGATAGTGATCCCTGCCCTGAGGTACACTCTAAAAAAAAGTAGTTACATAGAGGTTCCATACTTCATCATGCTTTGTTTCCAGGCACTGGGCATGGAGGTGACAATGGTGCCTGGCAAAGGACCCACCTTCCCTGAGCCACTGAAGGGTGTAGAGGACCTGCTGAAACTTCGCCAGAAGGTGGACGTGGCGGCAGAACTGGGCTATGTTTTCCAGGCCATCACATTAACGCGGCACAAATTAGAAGGGAAGGTGCCTCTGATTGGCTTCTCTGGTGCTCCAGTGAGTACTTATTCTTTGGAAATGTGTATTTCCCTAAGAAGCCCCTCTGGATCTCAATTAATGCCTGGTAGGGACTGCAGAGTTGAATGTTGGTTGCCTGAGGCCAAGTGGATTCTGTACTAGGTTGCTCCATAGCTGTAGTGCTTGACAAACTCTTTAGTGAAGTGTTTTTCAACTTTGGCCCACCAAAGGTTTTGGACTTAAAAAGATTGAGAGCCCCTGCTGCAGGGTTCTCCCTGCATGGTATGCTTACAGCATGCCATGGTATACTTACAGCATGGCATATTTTGTACTCTCTTTCTGCCCCACTCTCTATGCTGTAGCTTGCTGCTCAGCCATTGACTTTATAGGTTGATCTTTATGGAATTGATGGAGGTGAGATAATCGGCTTTTGGTTGATCATATGTTGCGCTGGATGTAAAAGCTAAGTTTGCAAAACCTTTTGCATGTGTCTATGGATTTAAAAAGGACTGTATGTCAAAACTGGTTCAGAATTCAGAACATGCATACGTTTAGCTGGTTACACTTGTCAAAATAGGGAAGTGACTATGAGTAAGAGTACATATTGGGGTACTTAATGCTTTAGGGGTGGGTGGGAGTGAGGTGACTTTTTAAAGGAGGATTAGAGTTTAAGACAAATGGAGTTATTGATCTGTCTGGAATCTGATGTGGTTGAGAAGGATGGCTCCACAATGAACATGTGATTTGTTCTCAGGGGATTGTTATTGTCCTAAAAGTCAATTTTCCAAGCTCTAGATATTCTTACAGAGAGTGGCTTGGGTGTAGTGGGGCTTTAGGCCTTCATATCCGTGTCTGCCTTCACTTCCTGCTTGTTTTTTGCCTTCCAGTGGACGCTGATGTCCTATATGATTGAAGGTGGTGGTTCCAATACAATGGCCAAAGCCAAGGCCTGGCTCTACCGTCATCCCGAGGCGAGCCATCGTCTGCTGACATTATTAGCTGATGTAATTGTGGATTACCTGGTGGGACAGGTGGCTGCAGGTGCTCAGGTGAGTGACAGAGCAATGTTATTCTGCTTGGGAGTCCAGAGCAGCCTTTCTTTGCTGTTTTCTGTGCAGAGACTAGGACAGAGAGACAGCTCAAATTTGTCAGACACTGAATGACTAAGGTATCTTAGTACAAGTCTTGGAAATGTTACACTTTTGGACTAAACTTCCCAGACTTTCCTCACACTGACATGTTTACTGGCCATGCTGACTGGGGAATTCTGAAATTATGGGCCAGAATTCACTAAGGCAGTTGCAAATCCGTAACCATCTTAGCTATGTAGCAACTCCTGGCCTGACCCACTCACCCCTATTTACCAAGCAGCGGCTGTTGTGCTCAATGGGGGAAGCAGCTGGCTGACGTTCCCAACCTCCTCACATGAATGATCTCAAGCATGACAGCCAGGACCTCTGTCATGATTCCCCTCACACTAGAGCCTGCTTGTGTGAGCGGGTATGTGGGAATGTCATTTGGTGCTTCCCGATTGACAGTGGCTCCTGTCCAGTAAGTGGGGATTGGGGGACTTTCACAGTCCCTAAGGGTCCCCTGAAATAGGGAATACATGTGGATCAAGAATATGAACCAGTCATGAGTGCATAACTCTAGTTTATGCATTCAGAACTACCATAATGAATTATATCCATAACTCAGAAAACTTTTCCAAGCTCCGAGCGGTACGTGCTAGGATTGCAAGTGCAGATTCTTTGCACATGGAGAGCCCATTTTTGCTTTACATTGAATCCCTGAGAGGTAGAGTTGGTTGGAGTGATCTTACATGTCCTTCTTACACACTTGCGTAACTTGCTTAAGTAAGAAGAGAATGAAAGTTCCAGCTGGTTCCTTAACTAATGATGGCATAGTACTACGATGTATTTCTGTTTTATTTAATGAATCGATCAATCAGTCAGTACATATTTAAAAAAAAATTCCATAGCATGGTGTCATACTGGTTTAACTTCCAGCCCCGCAAAGACTGACTAATGATTATGGTAGGAATAAGGGTTACAAAGTAACATTCTAATCTTTGTCATATTTACTCAGAAGCAAGTTCCAGTGGGGTTTTAAAAATCAAACTTCTGAATTAGTGTGGTTAGGATGGCAACCTGAGACATTTTAAATGTAGAATTTGTTACTGTTACTGGATCATTTTCTAGAGATTTTTTTCCTTCTACCTGGAAAGGTGGGGTTGGAAAGCATGAATTATTCCTTTGGAGGGGGGCTGTGGAAGGAACTACCTAGAGACAAAATGTAGATGCCTCTGAGGAAGTGATACTGGTTTCTTGCTTTTCTCCCTTGGCAGGCTCTGCAGCTTTTTGAGTCCCATGCTGGACATCTAGGACCAGAGCAGTTTGCAGATTTTTGCCTCCCATATATCCGGTCCATTGCCAAAAGAGTGAAAACTAAACTGTGTGAAAATAGCCTACCTGTCGTTCCCATGGTAAGAGACAGAACCATTACTTTTGTCTTCTTCATGGGATGTTTGGCATCAGCTGGCCTTCTAACCGCCCTGTCTGGAAGGATTGTTCTCAGTTCATCCTAAAAGTAACTCTCACACAACGGTAGCTTAAAGAAGTAACTACTGACAGGTCATTGAAATACACTTCCCGGAAGAAATATAAGTGAAATATAGGTGAAGAGGGAATTATAGATGAGTATAAGAAGAGCTGTGCTTGATCAGAGCAAAGGTCTACCTAGACCAGTATTCTGTTCCCACAGTGGTCAACGATACCTGCTTTTGGGAGGACCGCAAGGAGGAAAATAACAGCCATCCTCTTTCTTGTGCTCCCCAGCAACTGGTTTACAGATGCATATTGATTTTGAAATTTGGTAGTAATGTAAAGCCATCATGACTAATTGCCATTGGTAGCATTATCCTGCACATGTGGAGCTGTGCCTGTGTATGGCATTTGGTGTCCTTAATTCTGTCAAGTGGCAGAGAACAAGATGGTGGTGGGACTGAGTACCCCTCCCTCCTGCTGTGAGAAATGAAGAGCAGGGAACGTTCTCCAACTTCCATCTGACACCCCCCCAGAATGGCTGAGATGGTCTGCTGCCCTTTAAACCTAAAGCAGCCTTCCCCAACCTGAATTTGAAGGTACAGTTTTGATTATACTTGACCACTGGCTAAATTGGTTATGGTTGAAGAAAGTATTTGTCCAAGACAGCTGGACTGGAGAAGCCTTCAGTGACACTTCATTGTTTCAAGTCAGGCTACCTCATTTGCACCCAGCCATGTCCTGGAAGTGCCTCCGTAAATCACTGACTCAGTACATGGACTGAGATCCAACTTGAAGTTAGCAGAACATAAATTTCTACCAGTGTAATTGTGTGGATGCCCAGGGACAAAAGAGGAACGATTATGGTAACCATCTGAGTTGGTTGAGCAATGATGTGCCCAGTTGTTGTCCAGCAGCCTTTGAAGTATCTGACTCAACACTGTTGTGTAAGAAGGTACTGGATACCTTCATATGCAGTTTTAGAAAGAATAATTCCAGTAACATAACCATCAGTTGCACCAGCTTAAAATACATGAAGATACTGGCCATAGTTTGACAATCTAGAAGCATGCCTACACAACTCCATTCACTGTCCTCTGCCTGGGGAGGGGGTCCAATTGCTGGCATTCACATTAAAAGTGCGAAATATAGGGGATATGGAAGATCTCTATCCAGTAGCCTGGAGAGGTGGTGCTTGTTGGAGTAGGCAATACTAAGATGCTCAGATCTATCTCCAGATCTTCCTCAAAATCACTTGTTGGTCTTGAGATAATGAGAAGGGAGGTAACAGGATATATTCCAACACATCTCATGTGCTGGTCTGTCTGCTACCTGTCACCATTTCCTGCTTCCTAGCTCCATTCTTGATCCAGTGTCTCTCTTTAAACAAAACAGTAAGTTGTTGTATTTCTGTTTTACCACTAGGAGGCAGCCAAGTAACAGAGCAGTCCCAACTGTTCAAGCCAATCTGGTAAAACAAGGGTGGGCAAGACTGGTAGGAAGTGCAGTTTCCTGCCCCCCTGGAAGTTTTCCCAATGGGGGAAAAAACTCAAATCAACTGAAGTCCATTTTCAGTTTTGAAAAAGTTATTTTTGTTATAATAAAGTGACATTGGTCTGTTCATTATTTAAAATGAGAACCAACACTCCTGGAGGATTCCAAGAGTCACAATTTTTTTTAGTAAGTTTTTTTGGGGGGGCTGAAGGGGCAGAGGTCACAGAAACGGCCTTGGTGGCCGCACAAGTCCCACCCTGGCAGTAAAAGCACTGCTGGCTGCAAAGACCTGCCTGGCATCAATAAAACTGGATGCTTATTTTGTGTCCCCTTTCCTAGATTGCACCAAGTGAACACTTCTTTTTTGTGTGTGAAAGAGACTTTTTTGTGGTTGGGAAGGCTTATTTTTGTCAGGACAGTCATCATCGTTTACAAGAAGCCCTTTGGCATGCCTGGCTTGATCCCTGAATTTCTCATCAGAGAAACAGAAAGCTAACAGGAGGAACAGAGAAGGGTACTGGCTCTGTGCCCAGACCTAGCAAAATCAGGGTCTGACTAGTTTGTCTATGCAACATTTGGCAGGTGTCTAGAATTTTATTTTAAGATCTTGCTCTAAGGTGTGGCTTCACCAGTCTTGTTCACAACTCTGCTACAGCAAAGTTGCATGCCAGACATCTAGGACAGGTGTGGCCTTTCAGATGTTGATGAACTGCAACTCCCAGCATTCCTCACCCTTGGCTATCTGGAGGGCTACTATGTTCATCCCTGCTGATTCTTTAATTTCACCTGGTGGCAGGGAAATGGAGGCCTTGTGTATGGTATTATAGCTGCCCATTTTTTGAGATTCACAGAATGGAGGAGTCACTTCTGCTTTCCTAGAAAGCATACATTTTCTGATCTGTGTGTGTAATTTGAGAATTGGAGTTTTTCAAAGTCTACCTCAAGTCTACATGGCTCTGCCCACAGTATTATTCTGCTAGCTTTTCCTCTCTCCACTTCCCTCCTAGATCATCTTTGCCAAGGATGCACACTACGCACTGGAGGACTTGGCACAGTCTGAGTATGATGTGATTGGCCTGGACTGGACAATCCGTCCTGAGGATGCTCGGTGAGAAACTGAAACCATCCCTTTGGGGAATGTGAAGTTAGCATTGATAGCATTCCTAGCATGCTTTCCTTAGTGTGTCATTTTTTCCTGGTGTCACACTTCTTCACCTTCCCAATAATTTGTATCTAACTGTGGAAACAACAGATACTATGTCCAGTCCATTCTGGTAAGCCATCAGTGCCAGCAGCTATACGCACAAGCTGTCCCTTTATTGAGTGACCTCCCTAGAACAGGACTGGTAGACCAGCAGGCCTCCATAATACAGCCTGTTTCCAAAGCTCAGTTACGATCACTCTGACATCATGGGGGAAAACACCACCCGTTTCAACTGTCACATGTAAGCAGGCTGTCGATCTTCCTGGAGCAAAATTGTGTCCCTCTGATGTTATTGAATTGATGCTCCCCTCGCCATTGATTGGCTAAGTTAGCTTGGACTAACGGGAATTGGAACTGATTAGAACTTAACTGGTCAAGTAAAGATGCGCAGCCATTGACTGTTCTAGCTCCTTGCTCTAAAGCCAGCTGACCTAGCAGTTTTCTGCACTCATTATGGCAATGAATTCTATTAAATAAATTCCATTTATGTATGAACTTTTTTCTATTTCAGTCAGCGTACAGGAAAGGACATTACCTTACAAGGGAATTTGGATCCATGTGCTCTCTATGCCCCAAAGGTATAACGGCGGGTGCCACAGGCCTGTAAGACTCTTTTGGGCAGTAAATGCTGCCTGTGCTAGTGGGTGGTGAAAGCAAAGGACAGCCATACTACCTTTTGCCAGCTGTAGCAGGTTGACAAAGCTGGTAGGGCACTTGGCAAGGATTCAGTTACGCCTCTTGCTGCTGCCTGTGGTGCGTTTGAGAATAAGTTACTTTTAGTTATGAGTGAATTCTGTGCTGTGGGTGAGATGACAACTTTCTGATAGTTTTGCAACTAGGAGCATCCTTTGAATTTACATGCTCCACCCCACCAACTTTCCTGGTCTGATGAATCTTTTCAATGTGAGCAAACTGGGCTTAGTCATAATCTAGACTGTTTTCAAAGCAAAGTTGAATGCAAACTAGAGATAGCTCCAGCCCTTTGTTTTTCCTCGCAAATTAGGAAAAAGTGGGTATGGGGGAAATGCCCATGCAAGATCCTCCTAGTTATGAAGGCTTGACTTTTGAGACAAAAGGTAATATCTGGATAGGGCCTCTGAAACGCTCCCAAGATAACTCTGCCTAAAGATGGTAGCTGCAGAGTAGAGTCTAATCCTCCTAAACTTTCTTACCAACACATTCTTTTTCTTGTTAGGAGAAGATTGGGGAGCTGGTGAAGAAGATGTTGGAAGGCTTTGGCTCACAGCGATACATTGCAAATTTGGGTCATGGCCTCTACCCTGACATGAATCCAGAACATGTGGGGGCTTTTGTGGAAGCTGTCCATGCACACTCTTGCCACCTCAATAAATGCAGTTAAAGCCTTGGAGAGCAAGCATCTGTTTGGACAGTGTAGAATGTACTGATCAAGCTGTATCGACAGACTGCACAGGAAGAGCAGATCTGGTTGTGACAGGCTCCAGAGTCAACCTTCAGCCACTAATAAGGGTGCTGGTTTTCAGTGGCATGCTATTAAAACATCCTGTTCCTCATGCATACTGGCATTGTGTGTGTGTTATAAAGGAAGAGAGGGAGTAAATTGGTTTATTTATGTACTGCCTGTGGCATGGAATGTTTGGGCCCTAGCTTATTCATGAAGGCTACAAAGCTTATCTGAGATAAGTGCAATTCCAATGATGTTTTGCAAACACTTTTCACTATGACTGGATATACCTCCCCTCCGCTGCAATGTTGGCATATGTCCCTTCTTCCTGTCTATGACTATTACGGGTTTTTGCAGATTAAAATCTGCACGCACCAAGAGTGGTGCCGCCCTGTGGAATGGAAAAGAGAGAGAGAGAAGGAGTGAGTAGAAGGATTGTAGAAATGATCTGTGAATCATTTCCTTTTTAGAGGTCTGTTTCTGCATGCTGAATGTGTCCCATCTCAAGGTCAGGTGTGATTAGTCTCTCTGTAGCTTACCCACACATACCTTGCTGACGCAATAATGGGTGCCCTAGTGCAGAAAGAGGTGAAGTCACAAGCTCCTCCTCTTCCAGTCAGAGAGACTGGGGCTGTTTGTTGATGAAACAGCTCTGTTGGGACAATGATTCAGAAGGCTGCACCTGCTCTCTTCTCATCACTTGCATCTCAGCAGCAGCTGCCTTTGAACAGTTCTCTTTTCAGTGTTCAATAACCAGGCCCAGCCTAAGACAGCTTGTTGCCTGAGAAGCAAATGCAGCCCCAAATCTTTTAAGATTCATCATACCCAAAAGCAAGTCAACTTATTCAAGGACATCAGCCAGAGAAACAGAGCAGTAACAAAGTAAATAACAATTTGCCACCTTTCTCAGGACACTCAAAATCTGTTGCCTGAGACATTTACCTCAGTTTGCCTAATGGTAGGACCCAGCCCTGTTTCTAAGTGGCCTTACTAGCTGACTGACATAGCAACAACTGGAGTGATACAGAAATGGCATGGACATCTTCCTTCCTTTTTTTTTATTAAACATGTCAAGAAGTTGTACACACAAAATTAAGGAGTCAGATGTGAAGAATGATACTTCTATGGCAACAAATACTGGGTGAGCTGGATTTGCCTGGCCTTGAGACCAGTTTCTTGAGATTCTTTTAAAAAAACAGAAAAACAAAAACTGGAGTCAGACAGTAGGTAACTTTAATCCACATTTCCTAAGCTACACTTTATCCCAGTCCCTGCCCACCCACCCCTTCCCTCCCTGCTCCTTTTAAAACTAGGACACATTGGAACAGGAGAACACAAAGACAATTGGAATAAGGAAGAACTGTTTGGCTCCTGCAACACTCCCACCGTTTCACTGGAACAAGATTTTTTTTTAAAAAAAAGAAAAGTTGACTGCTAAGCAGTGGTGGGGAGTGGAGAGGGAAGCTGTCCTCAGGCAGGCAGCAGCCTTTGGCAACAGCTGATCAATGGAACTGAAAATAAAGACATAAAGCAAAGAGGAGGGGAAAATAGGTTTCCTGCTCCCCACCTGCATAAAGAAAAGACAGAACCCTTCCCACGTGCATGTTCAGAGGTATGCAAGTCTTGCACGCATCCATTCATCCATCCGCACACTGAGAAAGGCCAAAAATAGATTATTTACACTATGGGCTCAACTGTTTCACAGACAGATACTTGGCTTCCTGGAATCTTTGTACTCCATATTTGGAACCACAATACAGACCAGCAGGTGCAGGAAAAGTATTAACGGTTGATAACTGCCAGCGGCCCAAGTCCACACCCTGACAGTCTTGAAATGCTGAGGTGCATCTGGCTTTGCCGGTGCCAGCTTGGTCTCTCTTCCGAGGCTGCTGCCTTCTGGCAGTTCTGTGTAAACTCTGGATTCATCACCACTTGCCGGACACCACCCACCTGCCCCCTTCTTGGCCAACAGTGCGGGGGAAAACCTGAGAAATGTTCATGTTTCTCATGTTCAGAAATGCTTAACAAGAACAAAAGATATATATCTCAGCCCACAACACATTTCAAGTATCCCCCAAACAAAAAGAGAGTAATTATAAATAATTAGAACTTTACAATTTAATAATTGACACATATACTATTGTATTTACAGTATCATAAATGCTTCTGTTACTTTTAGTAAAGCAATCCCTGAGAACAGTTAATGTTAGGTTTTTAATTAAGGGTCTTCACGCACACGCACGCACGCACACAAAAATTGTGAAACTTTTGCCAGGCTTGGCAGGATGTACACCTCACAAGACCACCAGCTGGCAACACAAGAGGCTGAGCAACATAAGTCTTTGTCTCCTCTGCAGTGGTTCGCTTTTTAGCCTCCATCCACCTTGCCCTTTGGGAAAGAGGTATTCAACTTCCAGGTTAGCTTTTGGTATTGCCGAGGTGTTTGCGGGTGAGTGGTGGGTGGGAAGCAAACCCTTCCAGCTGTGTTGCTTTTGGTATGTGTTCCTCAAAGAATCTGGGAATCCTCATCAGTCAAAAAATACAGTCAGTCTTGCACCATAAGCACGAGCACGATTTCACCAACTGTGATCGGGTTTTTTTTCTTCCTCATCCAAATCGCTCTCTCACTAGCAACATGAGTTTCTTCTTGCCCTTGTAAATCTGCTTGAGGTTGTCTATGAACTGCGCAAATTGAATGTGGCCATCCTGAGCCAGCAGGAAAGTTTCCCTAGCTTTGCTGAGAAACTCTATGAACTCTCCATAATGGCGAGGGCTGATGTGGGTGAGCCGTGAGTGTGTGGTATTGATGTAAGCACTTATTGTAGCATCCAGCAGCTGGCGCAATGGTGCTTTGTCTGTTGACATCAGTTTTCCAGAGTTCCTGCGGCCAGGAATGCCAGCAAGGCCTGGTGCAGTCATGGTGCAACGTCGCAGGATGTCAGACAGCACTGTGGCACAGTGCACACTCTTCACCACCAGTGGAATAATAGCTGCCAGCTCATTCTTGCCTAGTGAGTGGCTGAGTGCACATGCCCAAAGCACGTCATTGATGGCAGGGTGTGTGTCCTGATTATAGGCAAGGTTGAGGTGCGTCATGGCAAGCGATGCCAGCTTGAAGGCCCGTAGAGGGTATCCACGGTGTTCCATGTACCGTGCAATGGTGAATTGTGAAAATATTGTCATGCCTGGGCAAGGTCTTTGTTTGTTGACATCAGTTTTCCCAAAAGGCGATGTGGGTCCCAGGCCTGCACTCATGGTCAAGGCGCAGGGGCGACAGTTTTGGGGCTTCAGTGCACACTCTCACCACCAGTGAATAAGCGGCCGCAGCCTTGGCCAATTCTTTCTTTTCCGGGGGGTTGGGGCGATAAGGTCCAGAAACCCCAGCAGGGCCGACCAAGGGATTTTGGTTTTTTGTGGGAGCATTTACTGGGTTGGGGGTTGGCAGGACTATTTGGGCCTGGCCTGCGGCTTTCCCCCAAGGGGGGGTAGGTGCAAAGGGCAGTGGGGAAAAATCCAGCTCTGCAAGATGCTGACCAAGGCCCGGACACCTGCAAGAAGGGAGTAAAATTTTCTTAGCCAGCAGCATGATATTGAAACACTTGCAACACAGTGTGATGATAAAAAACTGAATACTAACTGTATTTCCTTTTTTAATTACAGCAGTAAGATGGGATGGGTGTTAATTATTTCCAGTGCCCCATGTTTCAGCAATGGAACCTAAATTGGTCATATCCCAACATTTTAATCTCTGTTTTAGTGACTGATGCCAAATTTTTATATTAGCAGCTTGAGTTACCAATCAAGATTACTATGAAAACAGGAAACCTAATGCTTGGTTTGATAGCACTGAGACCGCTAGCTGGATGATAAATTTTTTTGGTGTGCATTTCACTTAGAACTTACTAAAATGCAGGCTTCCTGAGTATGAATACAATCTAGCTGGATGTCAGATCCATGGAAAAACGCATATATTTGGAAAAGGGTGCACTCCAAAATGTATGCACTTGAAAAAAGACCTGGAATCCTGTTGGTTACATACATGGACTTTATGTGCACCTATGTTCTTTCACCATTGTTGCATAAGGAGTTATCCAAAAATATCTTATGCAATGCCCCCATTTAGTGGCTGGGGACTGTACAAATGTCCAATAAGCATCCAGGAGAAAAGTATAGCTCTCTCTGTTTCAGATCTGAATAGTATCCAAATAGGGCTTAGGTAAGTGAGGTGCTTTGAATGTTCAAAAGTGCTGTGTGAATGCTAAGTACTATTGTTTCGCTTTTGCTGTTCAACGGCACCACACCATGTTCCAGGTGAACAGGACCTGTCCTTGGTTTATCCCTGAAACTTCCCTTCACTTTCAGAATGTGTTTGTGAGAAATACCCACCCACTTCTGTTGCACAGGTCACCAGCCATCGCACCATCTCCCTCCGTCTCCAGTTTAAGGTGGATAGAGTCATGCGCATCACCTAGAACAGAAAATGAATCGGAGGGTGATTATGTCTCTCAGAAGGTTATCAGGCACAGGGTCTGCACTTTCCTATCAGCCTATTCAGAAGCTGGGCTGAAGTCACAGGCTTCCTTTCTGCTTTTCAAGATAAGCAAATGTAGCCTAACAGACAGCCTTGATGGAAGACATCGAAGAACAGTGTGTAGGTTAAAATTCTTTGAAGAATGCAGTATAAGTTTAAATAACTTAAGAGCAAGATTGTGTTCAAGAACTGCTAGGGAGGGGAAATGGTAGCCAAAACCTGATTTACCTTCAGAGGTTTCATAAAAACACTACTATTGGTTCCTATAAAAAAGGTTATCTTTCACCTTCAAGCTGGGCCTCAAATCTAGAACAAAAATCTAGTGCAAGTACCCAGATTTTTCTAGAACCATGCATTTTCCCTACCTGTAACCCCAGCTCCAGCGCTACATTCAGCAAGGTTGTGTCAGAGCTGTTATCAGCAGGCGTAGCAATCTTAAAAGCATCCTGGGCCAGCTTGAAGATCAGGGAAGAGGAGTGGATGTTCTTCTGAATGGCTTCCAGTACAGTCCGCAGACGCAGCATGTCACCTGCATGGAAACAGGAAAGGAGCTTGTCTACTTGTCTAGGTTGCCAGTTGTTCAGCTATTGGCCTGCCTGGACAGCACTTTTCTCCTCCACAGTATCCTATATCCTTGCTAAAGAGACACCAAATAAGGTGTGCATATATGTGCAGAACACACAAAAGGAGTATCCTGAATTGCCAAACAAAACTTTTTCTTTTGATTCTTAATGCTTGTCTGAACCCACCCCCAAATTCTGCCTTTCCAATCTGAAGCAAATACTCCAAGGTCTCCATGCATGCCTGCCTGTTTCTGCCTGTGGAACAGATAGGTGAGACCGGCTCTCTACTGGCCCCATGGGCACTGGAACACTGTACAAAACTAAACTGCTCTCAGGCAATTTTGCCTCACTTGTCATTGACAGTGTGGTCCTTACAAACAGGAAACACCGGAACTAGAACCAAAGCTTGGAAAAGTCACCTTTGTGGACTCTAATTCCCAGAATCCTTCAGACATGGTGATTGAGGGAGCTGTTATTAAAAATGTTGCTAAAAATTAAAAGCAATGTTTGTTTGATGATTTGGGACATTTTGGTTACAAAACAATGATGTTAAAAATCTTTTCCAAACTCTGCTGAGTACATTAACTATTGTTCGGTTAGTAAGAAATTACAAACTCCAAAGTGGCAGCTCCTGGCAGCTGAGAGCTGTGCTTCCATGCTGGCTTTAGGCTTCCCAGAAGCATACTGATCAACATTAGAAACACATGTTGAACTCTTGGAATAAAGGGGTTAAGGCAATGGTTCTCAACCTCTGGTGCTTCAGATATTTGAGACTTTAGCTCCCAGAATCCTTGAACATTGACCATACTGGCTGAGACTTCAGAGAGATGAAGTCCAAAACATCTGGAGGACCAAAGGTTGGAAACCACTGGGTTAAAGCAAAGCTTTTGAGGTAAATACCACAAGAAACATGACTGTGATTACAATTATATGTAGGATAGTATTAACAGCCATGAAAGGGGCATTTTATTCTGATATGTTATCAGAGCTTCCCTGAAATGCCCACTGTATCAAAACCAAAGCACCAACAGTGTGCTAGTAAACAAAATGTAACTATGCTTAATATTTATTTCCTAGCTCAACAACAACAACAACAAAAAGCATAATATGATTTTTAAAAATCCTTTACGGACCAAAAATATTAGTGGACGTATGAATAAAGAACCTGTATTAGTTCTTGCCAGCCAGCCACCAAGGACATAGCACTGAGCTTTTTAAGAAGCCATTTATGGTTTGTTGAATAAGGCAGCACTTTATCCTCAGGTTGCTAACTTCCAGCAACGTTACATTACGTTATATCAAGACAAAGGTCACAGAAACAGAGAGACTCTTGATCTCCAAAATCTAAAGCCCTGATTTTATTTTCCTGGCCTTTTGGTTTCCTCTAGTAGCCAATATCCATCTGGCCCAAGTAGTGAGGCCACGTAAACAGGAACAATCCCTGACATCTAAGCAGCTCACAGACAGAGATACTGCCAAGTGACTCATGAAAAAGAACAGAGCAGTGGAGAGTGTTGGCTTCCATGTTTGTATAGAGGAAACATTCTGTCAGCTAAAGAGTACTGGCAGATTGATAGGTAGCAGTGACTGCACCATTGGTGACTTGTCATCTGAGCATAGCTAGGAAGCTCATCCTGCAGTGCTGAAATGAGACAAACTTTTCCTGCTCAGACCATATGATGTCAGCGGCCTGTGCCATGCTTCTGCATGGTTACATATCAGCAGAAGCCAATATCTACTTGGCATGCCTATTTCTTTTCAGAATTGTGCTTTTGTGTTATCCTGCCAACACTAATAGAAATTAGGAGCACCGCCAACATACAGTACCCAGTCCAGAGACAGAGCAAAGGCATCCCAAAAAATTAGCCAAGAAACATAAATGAGAATCTGATCTGACAAAGGAAGCTAGAGGCTTTCAAGCTTTTACAAAGTGAGCTAAAGCTAAAGAAACCATTTCCAGCTGTTCCTAACTGCAACAAAGGCAAACATTAGCCTTCTCAGCAATGGTGTGCTCTTAGACCACAGCAGGCAGAAGCACATGATAGAAAGAGAGGGAAATAGACTCTCCCAATTTATGTTTACAGTAGGGATCAGCAACTGGGCAGGTGCAAAGGGTCCAGTTTTCCATCCTCAACCCCTCTTGGGCTATTCCCTCACTTGAGTGTGCCAAAATATCTTGTTTTCCCTTTGTTTCTTCTTTAAAACTGTGACTATAAATGCCACTGTAGCACTTCCTGTCACTATTTGGAAGAAGAAATGGAGGGAAAGCAAGGGGTGTGAGAGTGGGTAGGGGCTCTGAGGAGGCTTGGAAGGGGAGGTGCATGCACTGGGCAGCTTTGGGTGATATTTAACTAAAATTCATGCCATTTTTTAAAATGGGGGTGCTTTAGGGCTTGCAGAAGTGGGGTTCAGAGATGGTATGTGATCCAGAGGCCACACTTTCCCCTGCCCTGGTTTAAAGTGTGCCTGGGAGTGGGTGCGTATGGGTGCATGGTCTAGAGAACCCCCCCAAAAAATCACAAATATAGGTTCCCAAGCCCATCCTCCTTTTCACTTCCAAGCACCCAAAGTCAATTCTTTATCCTCCAGCTTCCTCCCCTCCCTCAAATCCCAGCCATGGCTCTCCAACACAAACCAGTGGCTCTTCTTTCTCACTGATTCCCCCAGTCACTTAGAGTTTCTGTGATATGATAGCACTCCTGAGTAAATGTCAACATCTCAAGGAGAAAGGTTAGCCTCTATGGCTGTATAGTGCCAGCAGAAAAACTTTTGTCATGGGATGGGCAAAGTACAGTCTCTGTACCTTGGCTCCCCCAAGAGTGTTTTTGCTGCTGTCAGTCAATTAGAATCCCCAGATCCCTTCTCTTTTCTGGCAAGGATGGTGTGTAAGTGAGTGAGTGTGCGTGTGTGTGTCTGTCTGAGAGACAAAGGGGTGGGGGAGAATTTCCTTCTCTGGTAGTCCAGTTTCTAGGAATGGTAATTTATCTTTTTAAATAGGTTGCATTTTTTTAAAAAAAATCTCCTTGTTTAAAGACTAGAAGTGGAGCTCCAGCTACTTTTAAGACTATGTTTTTACCTCCAATTCTGGGACAGTTCTGGCTGTCCATGTGCCCCTGGAAAGTATCAACACAGAAAATGGGTCCCCGACCCATTCTAGTTGCCCACTTTGTGCTACTAGCATCTAAACTAATCTTGTTTGTCTTACTGCTACACGTTTTTTCTAGGTCTGAGTTTCCAGCAGTGATGGTACAAGAACTCTGTCACTCACCTTTGGCTGCTGTCAGCATGGTGGAAGCAAGTTCACACTGCTGCGATTCCAAATGCCCCAGAGTAAACCAGCGTGGGTACCTACTAGGCACCACTGAAACGATATGGTGAGGATGCGTGACATCACCTGATGAGGTTGTTTCAAGAACTGGCAGCCTAAGAAGAATCAGAGCAGCAACATCAGGTCTGTGAATGGGCACCTGCCAATGGTAGCTCAGAATCTTTTCCATCTTGTTTGTTCATGGTATGCTGGTGTTAAAAACTATGCAGAAAACCCTTCAAGGGCTTTTATAACATATGGACGCAAGACCAGGCTTAAGCAAACTTGAAAGGCTGCTAGAGAGCCGAAGAGTGATTTATAAACTTGTAAAGAAAAATATAAGTTTAGAAACATCCCCATCTTGTGCTTTTATGTCAGAGCCAACCACGATTTGCTCAGATGTCATCTGGTTTTGCTTAGTGGCAGGCAGGGGGAGGAGGACGTATCCTGCCCCAGGGCATCTGCTGCATTTTGGAGCTACCTGCTCACATGCTTGTATTTAAGAAGCCTTGGGGATCTAAGAAACAGGAAGCCAGAATTCACTCTCTTACCAAGTCCTGCTTCCTAAGAAGGACCAGTTCCACCTGATGGCTTCCTGCATTTATTAGTATGCCCTTGCCTATAATGATGGCAGATGAACCAGCCAAGAGACAAATTACACTAAAAACAATGAAGAGTCCTGTGACACCTGAAAGTACAGTCAACAAACTCCACCCTACACCCTGTGCGTTTTCTTGGGGGGAAAAAAACTGAGTGAAAAGGCCCTACACATTGTTTAGGGCAGAGGTGGGAACGGTGCAGCCTTTGGACCATTTTGTAGCCCCACCCCTCCCATTTTTTGTCCCCAAAAGTTCCTGGAGTGGAGCAGGGGAATTTGCCATACATCAAGCCCCTTGGATCATGTTAGGTCCAGAAAAGGCCTTTCTTCTAATAGGAAGTGATCTAGAAAATGCCATTTCAGTCATCTGCTTATGAAAAGAAATGTTCTCTTATAAAATGTAGTGAAACTGACCCCCCAACTGTTAGTGCACATTTGATGCGGGGGAAGCTTTTTGTTTTCCAGGCTAGGAGCACCAATGCAGCCTCCTATACTCTCAAGTGCTGTGGGGGGCAATTTGAATCACTTCCCCTTGGCCTGCTGTAAGCCAGCAGGGCCTTTTTCTAATCCAGAAGCGAACGTCCACCATAGCCCCTAGAGCAGGGATGGCAGAAGTGCTGCTCATTACAGTGATTTTTCTGTGCCAGCCAGGTCCCCCAATTTCATTTCATTTCATTTCATTTTGCAGGAAGTTGTGTCCACTAGGGGCTATGAACTGTAATTTTGCCAAGTTATGCCTACCCCCTGGGCCATTTCAGGACTGGAAGAAGAACCCTGCCTTTCAACAAGAAGTGATCTGGAAGCTGTACCTGATATTACTTCTTGTTAAAAACAAGCCCTTCTTGGGCCTAAAATGACCCACAGAGGGCCAAAACCATGGCAAAATGGTTGCTCACAGACTTTAGGGGACATGAGAACACATTTTCCCCATTTTCCCCCCATTTTTCATGGATTGAAGCCGAGGTCCCCTGGCAGTTACCTAGTCCTGTGCTTGAGAGTGCAGGAGATCTATTTAAATTTAAAAAAAAATGTGTCAGCATCTGCAGTCCACTTCATCTTAAAGAATCGTCCACCTCATCTTAAAGAATAATACATTTTAATTGGTCTGTGTTGGCTTTTAAGGGTCCCCAAGATTCTTTATTGTTTTTCTGCTGAAGCAAACTAAAAGGTCTGTCTCTGCCCACAAAAATTATCCTAATTTATGCTTCCCATTCCCAGCCTGCCTATCCCATTTAACTCTCCTGTATATCTGGCTGAAGTAGCAACAAGCAAACAATACACTAGACTACTCTTTGCATTAAGCCCTCAGTGTAGTATGCATGTCCCTTTCAAGCAACATTCACCAGGGGTATAATTTACTGTCCTACAGTTCTGTATTCTCTTTCACTAGCACTGGACGCAGACTCTGACTCAAATTACAGTGGAGACATAAGAATGTTTGGAGTGATTAGAACCTGGCGACACTGTTTGGATTAAGATTCCACTGCTTTCAGTCAGTAGTGAATTAAAGCTATTGATGAAACAGGTCAACTGCAGCCACTAATCAGTAACTTTGTGTCCATGTCTCTTTTTAAAAAGTAAAATGTACGCAACTTCTTTCTCAGTAAAAATCTGCTAGAAAAACCATGCAACAATTAGAATGATTGAAAAGTTGGCAGTGAGAGAAGGGGGAGTTCAGGGAATTAAAACCTGTAGCAAGTTTAGGAAAATGATCCTAAATTTTACTTCAAGTCTCTTTTATCACTGAAGGAAGTAGGGAAAGGGGATACTAACCTCATGGAGCGCAGGGCCAGTTTGTAAGCTAGGTCAGCATCATGGGGCAGCAAAGCAGAAAACAGGTACTTGGCAAAGGTGTGCATGGGCACACTTTCACGGTGGATCACTTCGCCAAGGCCACTGAAGGGGCCACCTAGGCAGGAGCACAGCCACGTCAACATCAGTCCAACAACCAGACCCTCAAGTTCTCCATTAGAGAATTCTGCTGGACCAGGCAGGAGCAGTGATGACTTCCCATGGGGTGGAGAGCCCACTCCAGATTTTACTCTGAATGTTGACATAAATATCCAAGGTGCTGGAGCTTTTTGGGGGACAGAGTTCAGTACCTTGGATAGCTCCCTTAAAACCCAGCATAGATACAATGCCCTACAGACATGGAAGTCACCAGCTGCTACAGCCTATTAGTCATGCAATGACTTTTAACTTCCCTTGAACTTCAGATGCCCCCCTCCTTGTCTCCCTGACCTACTGAAGATTTTAATTAGAGAGTCTTAATGTCAGGCAAACTGCTCCACCCATCCTTTTCCAACCCTGCTTCTACTCCACTCCTTCTCAGTGCTTCAACTTGTACACAACTGCTAGTAGAAGTCAGACAGAATGATGGCACTCATGTCCCTCTTCTCCTCCCCACTCTTGGCATGTTGGGGACGCTTCTTCTTATTCCACATCTCATCAAGAATTTCAAAAGTGTGAGCAAAGAGAAGTGGAGGAAAGCAGGAATTTGTTCAAATAAAGCATAGGATTGATTAGAATTTGTCTTCTAAGGCAACTGCAAAACAGAGCTTAGGAATAAGGGAATGACACTCATTGCTGCAAGGTGTTCTTTGTCTGGGAGAAAATTCCTCCCACCTAATGAAGTGCACAGGGAGCAGAAATGGGAGCTGAGGAAGGAGAAGTATACAGACAGCATCTGGTACAACCTGTGGCCTTTCCAATGTGACTGGACTACAACTCTAATCATCCCTCATTACTGCCCCATTAGACAGGGACAATGGGAGGTGGACTCTTATCAATGTCTAAAAGGCCACCATTCATGTATTAAAGCACTGAGAAGAAGTTTGTATGGAATTTCCATACTCAGGGAAGAAGGACACCTCTACTGTATTGTATACAAGTCTCTGACATCATGTAGACTCTGTACCTAATTACCATGACGAACATCACAACTCCCATCCCATAAGAACACATCTACTGCTGCCACACTGTTCTGTTCACAAGTCCCTTTGACCATCCATATCTGATTGGCATACGTATTTGTAACCAAGGGACATTTTCTGGGGTTTCTAGTTGCAGAACATGGTGCAGGGAGTCTAGACTGTTTCAGGGTTGAGCTTTGTTCCTCATGAGTGGCTGGCAGTGGTGGCACCTCAGTCCCCTCACCTTCCAGGAGTAAGATGCACTGCTTGCGAAGTGTCTGCACCAGCACAGCATCCAGCTCCAGCTCCTGCAAGCGGCCAATGATCTGCTCCTCGTTCCGCCAGACTTTGTCTTGAGCATAAAGGCCCTCTGGCATCACCCGCTGCTGCCCCATCCCCATCAGTGCCACTTCCAAAGCCAGAGACAAGTATGATTCCCCGCTCTCAGGGCTACTGTTGGCCACAGACACGTGCTGATATACTGGAGGCTTCGAGTCACCAGCATCTGAAGGAGAGGAGGGTTATCAAGAGACGAATGGAATGGTCCTTGTTAGGGTGCCTCCTGGAGCTCGGCAAAGCTACTTTTTAGGATTGCAACTCCCAGAATCCCCTCCACACAGCTAATGACCATGCTGCCTGAGGGATTCTGAGAGCTATAGTCCAAAAATGTAGTTTTTCCCTTGTTTTTCCTCCCATCTCCTCTTTCCCAAGATTCACAGTTGAATGGGCTCCATGACTACTACCGGCCTAAGCCATGTAGAGTTATGCAGAGCCAGTGACCATGGTAGCTGGGGGATTGTAGGAGTCACAGTCCCCAGAAAAGTCACATTTCTGGTAACACAACTCAGCACAGGCCCTTTTCTTGGTGCAGCTCACCTTTCCAAGTACAGTGGCTCAGCTCTGCTGAGCTATATGAGTAAATTCATAAACTCCATCCCAGGAACATCTGTCTGAAGAACTGCAATCTGGGGAGACTAAAAAGAGCACCACAGAAACACTGTACTCCTTGGATTATGATCAGTTTAACACTGAGGGGCCCTGTCTATAGGCCACCACTCATGTTTCTGAGATGAAACATTGGCCTTGCATTTTTTCATAGAAAGAATCCAGCTACTTCTTCCTGTGGGGCATCTTGTGTACATCACAGGTAGTCAGCCAGGCAGAATGTATATCCTGTACTGACCCCACAGTGCATAATGAGGTGCCTGACTAATTCCAACTAAACCTGAGAGGCAAACCACTCTGGCCTCAACCAACAGCCAAAAGACAGGAGGCTACGACCTCTACCTCCTAGGAAGCCCATCATGGCAAGAGAAAATCTAGCCTGGCCCCATTCCATTGACCAGAAAAGGAACAGCTGCTTGAATGCTTGCTTTCCTTTCCATTCTTTTTTCTTTCTCTATTATGTTTACCAGTTTGTGCTGGTGCAATCTTATCTCTACAAATCCATACAGCAGTTAGAACATTTTAGGTTGTATCCTCCTCCTCCTCCTCTCCCAAAATTGGGCCTCAAGGCAACTCACAACTTTTAAAAAAATTACAATTAAAAACATACAAAAATGAATATTAAAATAGAATTTAATTTTTTACAATATTAAAACAGTAACAACCCAGTAAAGAATAAAAACACAATTAAAAAGATAAAAAGCTCTTAAAAACAACAACTAAAACAATTCTGCATCCCTCTGGCCTGTTCTTTAAAAACTTTCTCTTTTAAAAGCCTGTCTGAATAAAAGAGTTTTGGCCTGCCACCAGAAGGACAACATGGAAGGAAGGAAGTTCCAGAGTCTAGGAGAAGCCACTGAGAAAGCCCTCTCCTGCATTCCCACCAACAGGTGAGAATGAGAGAAGGGCTTCTTCTGATTATCTTGGAGCCCAAGCTGACTCATACAGGGAGATATGGGCTGCCAAATTGACCTGAGCCATATAGGATTTTACAGGTCATAACTAGAACTTTGAATTGTGCCTGGAAATAAACTTGAAGCCAATGCAGCTGTTTCAAGAGAGGCACAGTATGGTTTCTATAACCTGCCTCAGTTAACTGTCTGGCTGCAGCTCTTTGGACCAGCTGAAGCTTCCAAACACTCTTGAATGGCACCCCAAGTAAAGTGTGTTACAGTCGCCCAAATGAAATGTAATTAAGGCATGTACCACTGTGGCCACATCTGGCATCTCAAGGAATGGGCACAACTGGTGCACAAGCTTTAAATGTGCAAAAGCACCCCTGGCTGCCACAGAAACCTGGACCTCCAGGTTCAAAGTTGAGTCCAAGAGGACACCCAAACAGTAAACCTCTGTTTTCAAGGGGAGTATAACCCCATCTAACACAGGCTGAATCCCTATTCCTTGATCTGCCTTCCAACTAACCATTATTGATGACAGTCACTAATTTAAGACCAGAACAGCCTCCTTGGGTTGAGGTGGAAAGGAGTAGGTGGGCATCATCTGCATATGGAAGGTACTTTATCCCAAAGCATTTTGTCACCAATCCAAGTCAGCAACAACAGAAATCTGTGGACGACTCCAAAATGGATCTAAAGATCAGAAGCTCTGCTTTGGATCCAGGATTGGGAATCTGGGGTTCACATACCTGAAATTTCAAGGCAGTTTTCATCGTCTACTCGACATGCCTCTGTCAAAGTGAGAAACAGGCAGCCAATGGGATTGAGGGGATGCCCTACCCAACTTTCCAGATTGGTGATGGTAGTTGCTCCTCTCTGCAGCAGTTCTAGAGGTAGGCAAACAGAACAGGAAAAATCCCCATAATCATTAGTCATTTTATATTTTATCTTGCCTGTCTGCCATGTGGTACATCTTCTCCGGCTTCATCTCCCAAGGTGCAATGTTGCATCAAACTGGCAGAGGACAACCAAACACCCCTAGAGACTTCAAGCAATAGAACTCTTTTCTATTTGGTATATCTGAACCCTATTCCTCCATCACAACAAGGTTTGTTTACTATTAAGCAAGCTGAGGTGACCTCTTTCAGTCACTAGATTTCAGAGTACTGTGGCATCCCCAATCTAGTCTTGTTTCACCAACCCAAACCAACGGTGAATATAATCAAACTGCAGAAAAGCTATTTTCATACATGCAGATCTATTACACTGGCAAAACTAAAGTTTTTTACTGTCTAGAAAAGATATGTAGTTGCTACAGGGCACAGCTATGCTCCAAACAGGTTGAGAATTATCCATAAGTCTGAACTGACAGTAAGAGGCCAGCCTCATACCTTTCTTCTGATGCTTGTAGATCTCCAGCTGTCTCTGCTGTTGCAACCTCAGAGTGTTGATGATAGCTACAGTCAGCCGGAGTGCTTCCTTGGGGTATCCGTGAGAACGAAGAGCATCAACACGAGCACAAGCTGTAGGGACATGTTCTGTGGCATAATGCAAAAACCCTTTGTGATTAAACCCAAATACAGACAAAAGAATAGCATTGTAAGAATCAGTTCAGCTAGTATTTGGAGCTTTGGATTCTGTTCCAGTTTTTGGATTATCTGCTTTGTTATATTAGTATTTCTTAACCAGATGCACAAAAATACTATGTAGTATAGCCCTCCTACAGTCTTTAGATACTTTTCCACTGGCAAGGTTTGTGTGTGTTATGTTTTACATAAGGGAGCATTCATGGATACAACCTTCTATCTACAGTCTGATGAAGCAAATGTTCAGGTGGCCTGCACCAGAGTTTTCAGTTTTTCCATCTGTCAGCCCTCTACTGTTCCTGCAGAAACAACACAGGACCCATTTTTATTTTTTACCTTTGTGGATCCAATCCAGCTAAGTTCCATATAAATTAGCAAATAAAGCTCATCTGGAGCTTGGAAAGGTCACTTTTTTGGACAACAACTCTCAAAATTGCTTGGCTAGCGAGGCTGGCTTCAAACAGTTCAGAGCTGCTACTTTCTGATGGGCTGATTCAAACCTGCATAAAGCGTATGTGGAACAGATGCCCCCTTGACTTTCCCACTTCAGACAAGAGAGTGCACACATGTTTAAATGCCCTGTCTCCCTGTAGGAAAGGTCTGCATTTTTATCACTCTCAACACACTCAGTCTTCTCTGACTTCAGAAACTGAGTACAGTGGGCTGGTTAATACTAGACAGCACCAGGGAAGACAAGGAATCTCCAGGTAGAGGTAAAAAACAAATCCTGCCTGAAATCCCAAAGAGCCACTGCTGCCAATCCCAGCTGACCATAGTGGTCTACATGGACCAGTGCTCTGTCCCAGAAGAACCCCTTCCCAGGGAGAACTGAGTAAAGGTAGTAAGGTAAAGGAGAAAGGTGTTAGCTTAGTCTTCTCCTTGAAAGCTCAGTTTCCGCAGGAAAGAAAATGTTTGCTTTTGTTTTCTACATCTGCTGTTGGAATTTGGATGATATGGCCTCAGAGAATCAGCTCCATCTGGGTGCTCAAATAAAGGACCAAACTTAACACTCTTCCCTTTTATTCAAATTGCTTTGCCAAGGCAAGAGTGATGTCTGGTAGATTTTATAGACTCATGTTCAGCTTCCTTGATCCCTCTGTAGAAGTGTCTTTGCATCAAGTGTGTGTTTTGGGCCGTTCCCCAGATTTTTATGACTAGAAAGCAGATTGCCCCTCTGTGAAACACAACTGTGTGGTGTAGAAATTCAGCTGTTCCTGCCGGGTGTTCTCCACCTGAAGCCACATTTACTGTGGAGAGGATTATGACTCTGAGGGAGAAGTCATCAGGAGGAACAGATGACACAAACTGGATGGAAAGCAGCAAAGAGCCCGGCTCCTTTGCAAATGTCCCTGGCATGGGAAAGGCAGAGACAGAGAGTCACAGCAGCATGACCGTCTCCAAAGGAAATATTTTCCACAAGGTACCCAAAGGCCTTTAAAAGGCAGTGAAGCTGCTTGTCTTCCTCCAAATCCCCAACCGATTTGCCAAGTTCTATTAAAGGCCACAGATGAGTTCCTGAGGAGAAGGCTTGAGGCACAAACATTTCAAAAAAGGACCTTTAGAGTTTGTTCCTCTCATGAAGAAAGATTTCTTTCTCTTGCTCTCTCAATACATCATGCAAATGTTGTTGGCAAATCAAAAGCAATTCCATGCTGCTGTCAGTTTCCTCCAGGAGGAGCTCCAAGAAAGAGAGCAGGAAGAGAAGACAGCAACATTTCAGAATGACAATGTGCAGTATTAATTCTTTTGGCAAGTCTAGTAGCTGATGTAAACAACTGTGGATTGTGACTCAGAATGCAGAGATGGCCCAAATTTTCACAAGCCCCAAACAGTAGTGCCATATGATTAAAAACATGCTACCCAGGATTCCATGTGTTTTGCCAAGCACGCCGGGTTATAGTACTTGAACTGTGTGCAGCCACATGTCCTGTAAGGAATGAGATAAGTGCACCCATCAGATCTCACATTCCTTTTCTGGCACCATGTAAAATATTGTCACTTCGAGTGGTTGTTTTGTGCAGTTGGGTCAACTCTGGGAGAGTACTACTGAATCCCTGGCATTTCTATTCTCTGAACAACATAGCAATGAGGAGTGAGGGACCTATGGGGCTCTAGATGATTTGGACCTCAGCTGCCAGAAACCCTGGCCACCATGGTCAAGGGTAGATATTTGTTGTCATCTGCTTTCAAGTCATTTCTGAGTTACGGCAACCCTAAGGCGAATCTATTATAGGGTGTTCTTGGCAAATTGTTCAGAGGGGCTTTTCCACTGTCTTCCTCTGAGGTTGAGACAGTGTGACTTGCCCAAGGTCACCCAGTGGGTTTCTGCGGTGGAATGGGAATTTGAACTCTGGTCTCCAGAGTTCTAGTCCAACACTCAAACCACTATACCACGGTGGCTCTCTAAGGCCATTTCCGCACTGGACTGTTACAGTGGTATTATTCCACTTTCAACATTCTTGGAATCCTGGGGTTTGCAGTTTAGGGAGGGGCCAGCTGGCCCCTCCCTAAACTGCAAACCCCAGGATTCCAAGGATGTTGAAAGTGGAATAATACCACTATAACAGACTAGTGCAAAAATGGCCTAACAGCAAGTATTACAGAGGTTGTCTTCTAAAAGTTACAAAGTGTCCCTACCTGTAGTGTAGTCTGGAGATAATATATGAGAAACACATGCTGTTTTTTTCTGCTGTTATTGTGACTCCTCTGCTTGGGCCACATGGACAGAATTCTGTATTTTTCCCCCTGCTTAATCTCAGGCAGTGTGAGATCCTGTCTCGTAGTGTTGTATGTGGTCTCTTTCACAAGACACTACTGTTTAAATAATAACACAGAAGAAAGCTCTTTCTTTGTTAATATAGGAAGAGTTTCAAAACAATACATCCCAAAAGAAAAAGACCAAGGAAGAAGTCTTTGAAGCAATAAGACTGTCTGCACAGAAAATGACTAGATGCCTTGAATTCTCAGATACTGGAAGATGAGCAGAAGGTGGAACCATTTGTCCCCAAACAGTTCCCACATAGGTAGATGTGCTTTATGTTTATCCTATCAGAGAAAAATTCCAGATTTAATTTTTATAGCTGTTCCTTTAAGCAAATGCAATATTTTTACTTCAGCAGTCTAATGTAATGTTCACTGAGCAAGGCCATAAAGGCCACCAACAAGAAGAGGAACAACTTACCCAGCCACAATGGCTGTCCTTGTGAGTTGAAAAGGAGACACTCACCCTCCCTTTGATAAGAGGGGGAGATGTAAAAGTCGCTGCTGATTATCCGCTGGAGGTGGCTGTCCTGCCAATGCAGGTCACATCCTTCAATGGCACGAGTAAACACTGTGCGCCTAGGCCTTACCAAAGAGCCTGTAAGGAAAAGAACGTGAAGAGCATCCATTCAGGCCGGCCTAGTGACATCTCTGTGCTTGTTGCAATTGGTCTGGCCACTCAGGTGTTCATGAGAACCAGAACTGAACTTAGCACACTGAAATACCAAACCAGCTATCAGATGAAGGATGGACGGGGGCACCATGTTACATTCTCAAAGCAAGAAACATTATCTGGTAAGCATCAATAGTACTTCTTTGCAAATGCAGCCTGGAGCTTGGAAAAGTTACTTTCTTGGGCCAAAACCTCCTAGCCATTGTTACCGCAGTTTCTAGCCAGACTTCGGGGATACCAGATATTATTTTGATATCAATAATTTGGCCTTCCTCACCTATTCCTTCCCACGTGCTTGCGAGGCCCCCGGACAAGCACCCAACGTGCTTGCGAGGCCCCCGGACAAGCACCCAAACAGGCTCGGTCGCTAATCGCTGTAATATTCCAAACAAATACAGGCAGGCCAGAAATAGCCATCTTGCCGCTTCAGGAGACCTCAAGGCAAGTACCATATTATGCATGCATGCTACTTACAAAGAACTCCCTGCCCCGAGTAGGCAGCTTGACGAGCCGAATATTCAATCGTCAAGCACTCCGCGTTTGCATACTGGCTACCCTACTGACAATTCAGACTTAACTCAATCATGCTGAATTCTGACCTTTCGGAGGCTTTGTCTCCAGCCCAAAACTCATTGTCTTCCCCAAATACGGACTAGCCTACGGCCGCATTTTCCCCTATAAGAACCCCTGACTTTGAGTGCTTCCTCAGATTGCTCTTGGCTTCCATCCCGCCTTGCTGTCGCTTTGTTCAACGAACCTTCCCCCCAGCACCCCGTGTTGAGAATTCTTCTTCAACGCACCTCTTTCCTCTGACTTCCCGGACAGGTTCAGTATTTCCCATACCAAACCTCCTCTTAAAATCTCTCTATCCCGCTCCAACCTTTATTTCTATAGTTCTTTGTGTGAGTGTGTTGCAAACACGTGTTTGACTGTATATCAATAAAAACAACAATTATTATTTCACTTCTGTTTGCTCCTTGACTTGGCCTGACCACGTAGACGCTGGGTAAAGGATCTTGCTCCGTTGCCCTGCCTCTCGCAGTGCTAACTTGTGCTCTTTGACTAATTTCCCTAACTTATATAATTTGGAGAGCATTTAGGTGTCCTTCAGGGGACCCCCAGAAATCAGGGTAACACCATGCTGGCTGGAGCATACTGTGAGTTGTATTCCAGAAAAATAACTTTCCAAGTTCTTGTCACAGGCAGTCCTAATTCATGACTATTCTGCATTCCTTTTCTGGAGCTCTCTAGCATCTGTAAACCAGACACCATCGTACCAAACTTTGATGCCAAATTTTCTGTCTCTTTGCAAGAACACTGTTGCCATGTGTACATTTAGTGGATCTAAACCATTCACAGAACAATGTCCATTATGGCTGCTGTGAGCTAATCCTTGGGGACACTACACTACAATCCCAAATCCTACCACTGAGTTAAATTTGGGCAAATTGCATATGTTCAACATCCATAGTTACCCAACTGGGGAATGGAATGGGAGCTAAAGGGGAGGGAGCATGATAAGAAGATTTGGGGATTTAATCCAAACTGTAGGCGTGTGCCAGATTGAGGGCAGGAGGCTTTGAATATTTAATTATGCCCAGAAGATTTAAATTCCCCAGACAGTGCCGTTTCCTCTCTCCTCAATGGCTACATCAAAACTTCAAAAACCTACCTGACCAATGCTTCCCAAGTTATCTGCTGTGGTGGACTGAAAATTATTTTCCTCCCAGTATGCCAGGCACCAATGCCATATTTGTATTTCTTTCTTGAAAACTCACTTGGGATTGGCAGCTGATGGTTCATGGATTGCCACTGGTCCAGGGACCACCACTTTGAGTAGCACTGCACTAGACAACGGTGTATCACCTGAGATTCAAAGGACATCAGTGGTACTTGTTCAGAAGTCTTCCCTAAACTGGTGTCCTCCTGATATGTTGGATTAAAGTGCTACTATTCTCAGCCACCATGCTCAAATGACTGTATTTCTACAAATTGAAGTTCTAGCTGTACGAACAAGGTTGATCATAGCTCAAGGAATAATTGATAAAGATAATTGAGAAGACAGAGAAAGATAATTGAACTTTTAATGTGTGTGCGTATATGTGTGTGTGATTGATTTGGGAGGGGATCTGATAATCTTGGACTGCAAAATAAAGACACTTATGGTGGTTCCCCCAACCGCTCCTGGGTTCTTCATTTCCATGAATGAACTCAGCGATTATAGCAGGAGATACAGACGAGAATCACAACAGGGAGGGAAAGAGGTGGGAAGAAGGATGAGCAACCAGACAGCCAGAAATGAGCAGGAGTGGAGAAAGAAAACAAAACAAAACAAAACAGGATTTAAAGCACCCTTAAGAATTCAGGCCAGATAAGCAATAATACTCATTTAAACAGAATAGGTCATGTGTAAAGCACAAAACAAAGAAAGATGCTCCAAATGCTAGAGCTGTCTGCCTCCATGTTGTAAACATCACCCAAGTAAATCCAGAGGAAAGTCTACCAGTTGACATTCAGAGGCGACAACAGAGGCAATCTCTCATCTGAACAAGCCTAATAAATCATGAACAGCTGGGATCTTGTTCAGATGCTTGCTGTACATTCAACAGGGAAAATGTTACATGATAGACAAGAGAACATGCTCATCTCCACTTACTTTGCCTGTGACTGGAGTTCTGTGTCAGTGCACTAGTGATGTTGGGAAGTTCATTGCCATAATTCCCATCCTCAAGTGGACAAACTTCCATATCTCCCCACTTCCGGAGCTGTCGCAGCCAGCATGCTTTCTCTTCAAGAGTACAGTGTGGGTTTAAGACAACACATACCCACAGGGCTCCTATAAGAGTGAACCAGGTTCAGAAAAGTAGATAAGAGTTATTTGATAACTATTTGGCAGGAGAATGTCCCCCCCCCAGAAATTGCCAAGTGGCTATGAAGCTACACTGTATTTTGGTGAGATGGAAAGGGGAGGAAACAGCTGTATATGTATCATAGATTATTTCTGTCTGTCACAACAAACCCACTGTTTGAACTATATACATGAAAGTCTGTTTGAACATGGACCAGCAAACCCAAGATTTAGAGACTCTGAACAGCAACCTGATTTCTACTCTGTAAATGTTTGCTCCACTTTATTAAAATAGTATTACAGCAGCCTTTCTTCTGACATTGTTCTCCAGTCAATTTGCATTAAAGATTACATTTCATAATGATTTTGCAAAACCATTCCAGAGAAACTTGGTTTAAAAAAAAACAAACAAGGTGTCCTGCTGGTATAAAACTCTTTACCATGATTTTGCCACAAGCTTAAAACAGAAGAGCTCAGAATTGGTAATTGTAAGAAACTGGAAATAAGACTCGGTATTTATACAATGCCGAGAGCCGGCTTGGTGTAGTGGTTTGAACACTGGACTACAACCATGGAGGCCAGGATTCAATTCCCTGCCCGGGCATGGAAACCTACTGGGTGACCTTCAGCACATCACACACTCACAGCCCCTGAAAACCTTGTGATAGGTTTGCATACTACAATTCATACTATGGCAGAGGTCTGTTCATATTTGTACTTTTGTTCAGAAAAGCAACACCATAGCCAAAAGAAAAACTACTGCATACTTAATCCCTTCTTCTAGAAGACACAAAACAGAGACACTAGGAATGTTCCATTAAGTTTATCCTTCTGATCATCAAGATCATCTGCAAACACCAAAATGTGTTGATCCCCACTAGAATTGTTTTTATTCACAAACTTACCCTTCACTTTGCAATGCTCTTTCAAGAGAGCACGCTTATTTACCTGTCTACTAGTGTATTTACTCTGCGTGCCCAGGATTTTATTTTCTCATAAGTAACACTTGTTAGAAATACCTTAGGAATTACCTTATCTTACCTTAGAAGTTAGATGTGGTTGACATACACAGATTTGAGATCCTGTGTCTCTAATTCCCCAAACTATGTTGTTCAGTACCTGTAACTTTTGCCCATATTCCCCAATCCAGTCTGTATTCAGAGTTAAAATACAGAGGTTGGGTTCATGAGGTACCTTGCTGCTAGGCCTCGACTCCATAGCAACTGGCCTATGCAGAGCTCTCTGACTGAGAATTCTAAAGGCCCCTCCCTGAACTGCCAACCCCAGGATTCCATAGAATCTTCACAGTCAGCCAATCAAATGAGATCTTCGCCTGCCTGACGCAAACAGGCAAGATCACTCACAACTTTGACTTTTATACAGTAGATTAAAAAAAACATTTTTATAATAACATTTGTCCAATGCTATACAGTCGCCTCTCCACATTCACTAGAGTTAGGGGCACAGGATCTCTGCAAAAGTGGGAAAACTGCAAATACAAAAATGTATGTTTGGGTGGATGGGTAGGAAGGAGGCCAAGGCATGGTGGGAAGACCACCCAGGGTCCAAACCAAGTCAGTAAAAAGAGAAGGAAAGGGATGGGTTTGCATGGTTACTCTTTCGTTCCTCTCTCATGCCCATCTCCTTCCTTGGTTGTTGCAGGGGGGCACTGAAAGAGGGCTTGTGGTGCTGAGAAATCAGAGCCTGAGCTGTCCTTAGCTGGCCAGGCAGTGGTTGGTGGCGGAGGAGGAGGAGGAAGGTTTTTAAAGACTGCATGGCCTGATCAAAGGAGGAGAGAAGGAACATTCCCCAGGAAAGAAGGACTTGAGATCAGGGAGTAGGAGTTGGGAAAACTCACAAATAATCAAATCAGTGAAAGTCAAACCTGTGAATGTGGAGGGCCAACTGTAATTTCAATACAATAGAGTTCTGTAGTTAAACCATACCTCCATGCCAATAGATGCCACCCTGAGCCAGAGCTTTGAAAATTTACTCTTTTAGACTACAACTCCTACAATTCCTCAACTAGCCTGGGCAGTTATGAACCAGATAATTGGAGGCCACCTTTCCTGAATCTGAAATTCAGCCAGTAGCTACTTTGGCTCATGAAATCTGGGAGTCTTCAAAGAGAGTAATTTTTTCAAGCTCTGATCCGAACTATAAAATGAAGTATGTCATTTTAAGTCCTACACTACAACCACAGCCCTGTATGACCACAATTAATCAGATAAATTAAAACAAACTTTCTTTAAACTGAAATACAACCCTAATCTACGTGACAGAACACTTCTAGAAAGTACTGACAGTTTCCCTCGCAGGCTTTCCAATAAATCCTAAGTGCCCAACAATCAATGAATGAGAATGATCCTACTCAGAAATGCAATTGGATGTAAATCTATGCTTAAGTACAAGCAATCCCCTAATTTTAAACAAGTACTCACTAACGATGAAAACCAACAGATCCAAATATCAACATACACTCAGCTCCCAGAAAATTCCATGATAGGGTTCTCCTTAGAGTCACCATAAGTCAGAAAGGACTTAAAGGCACACAAACAACAACAAGAACAAATGCACACACAAAAACAAAGAAGTGTGTTTGACTAGGTCAGTTTCACAATTTGAAGGAATTCTATGTAATCCAGAAGACTGTACATGTGTTCACAAGCTCCATGAAAAAATATCAATATACCAAGTGCTAGTCTTGAGCCCTGCATGATTCTAGAAAGGCTACCTTTGCTCACAACTTCAGATAGACGCCATGTTAAGTTGCGCTCAGGTTCTCATTTTTTCAGTGCTAACTTTATTCCTGGGACTTCATCAATTTGCAATTTTTTTGTCTTTTAAAATATTTTTACTTATCTTTATGCACTTTTTTGTGCACTTTTTGAAGCATATACGTTTCAAAACAATTTTCTATTGAATAAATTGTTTTGGTATGTAATTTTCCAAAGATTCAGATGTCCATGGTCTTGTATGTTTTGTGGCTGTTGGACATTTCTACGTACGTATCTACATATGCATCTATAGAGGTGTGTTGGGATTTATTTTGTAAAGTTCACATCATATAATCATAAAAATATGATTTAAACATTTGTCTTCTTGTTCATGAACTGCATTCAGGTCTGGAAAGTGCACATTCAGCTAATTTTCTCTGAAATGCAAACTGAACAATTCCTCATCAAAATGGGAGCCAATCAAATTTCTCCCCCATCCCTGTTCGCAACTGGCATTGGCAGAGACTCCACCAGCTGAGTTGGGGAACTAGCTGTCCCACTCACTGCCAGTGAGAACAGCAGGAGGTATAATGTAGTCTGCCAAAGCTAATTAAGCCTGGCAGAGATATATGGCTATCTATCCGAACTTTATGAATCTATTTTGCTTTTTGCCTGTCTGGAACAGCCAAAACAGGGACTCTGCAAAGCACCTATGCAATCCTCTGCAGGCTGATGGAATGCCTTCACCACAGTAGGCTGAAAGCTGTGCAGGTAGACTGAAAGTTGTGATTATCGGCTGACAAAAGCAGTCACCGCCTGGCTCTTGTTTTAGTCACCTTCCCCAGTCCGGTTTCTAAACTGCTCAGACCATTCCATATGCCTCTGGAGCCCAAGCAGGAGGATTCCCTCTCTTTTTTTAATGAATTCTGAACAGCAACACCATGGAACAGTTTGGCGTACTTCCTGGCATTTCCTTTGCGGGCCCAGCCACAAACACAGGACAGCAAAGCTTGAATTTCTAAGTTTCTTTCCTTCCCTCCTACAGGAAAAAAAACAACAAAAAACAGTTCTATAGATCTGGGCTTTTGAAGTCTACCAGCTGGCAAGTCTTCCCATGGAGTTCAATGGCCTGAAGCAGGGCTGCTTTCCCAAAGCTGACAGTTTAAAGTGTCAGTTCTTTTGATAAAGGGCTGGGAGAGTGCCACTATACTCAGCAGAAAGTAATTCATAGATCTGGCTCCTGGGTGGCAGTCTTTTAAAGCTCCCCTTTGGGTTATAGGAAACAGCTGATCTAAACCTCAGACTGTTAGAAGTGAATGACAAGGGATAGTCTGCTCTCTAATTGCCCCATTCCTTTTTCATGTTCTTTAGAAATCTGGTACTAGTTACTGTCAAAAGAAAGGATAATGAGCAAGATAGAATTTGTGTCAACACAGAGAAAACACAGAGTGCCATAGTGTCACTGTCCAGCCCTACTGAGCATTCCTGAAGCACTAATAATGTCCAAGCCCTTATCCAAACACAGCACTGCTTCTCTGACAATAAATATTTGTTATTCATGTGTTAAGCACCACCCATGTATCAAGGTTCTATGTCTGCTGCTGGGAAACTGCATCTTCATCACATTCAGATTCCAACTGTTTATATCTGGGAATATACAGTTGTTTCCCTGAAAAGCACAGCAGAACCAACACAGAAAATGTCTCCAAAGGTGTAGCCATGGGTTTGTGACAGCATATTTGCAAGGTAAAGTCAGTGGAAGTGGTAAAAGTGTTGCTGGTAAAGTAACAGAATTCTCTGGCACCTTGAATACCCATTTATTATTAATTTTGGGGGACTGCAGAGAGTATAACATACAGCATCAGTTTTGTGACCGCACACAAAAAATATACATTCTCTATGTACACATTGTTGGGAGTGAGATGCCAACTGTCAATACTGCACCCCCAACAATGTGCACTGTATACATATCTGAAGTTCTAGATTATATTCTTTCTACACGATGAAGTAGATTGTATTCCATGAAAGCTCATGCTATAATAAATCAGTCTTGAAATGTGATACAGGTCTTGCTTTAACAGAAAATATTGGTGAATGTTTAAGGGAAGAGTAGAAAAACATACTGGGAAGGTCAGAATGCCACTTGTTCAAGTTGGCATCCACCAACTTCACTTTACAAATATACAAATGTCTTTCCTTTGACTGTGACCATAACAAATTTGGCTACATATCTATTTCCATGTTAAATATGCACATGTATTTATGGGACAGCATGAAAAATTGTGAAACGTGGTTCTGATTTGGAAGCAGAAAAGACAGGATTCCCAGGGCAGAATCTGTGCCTGCATATAAAGCCAAACTGTTTTCAGCAACAGCGACCAGAATTGTACAAAGAAAGCTGTATCATAACCTACAACGTATGTGTGTGCCTAAGATCTTCTATACTTGCAGAAAATGGTAGCAGGATTAATGGAGTACATTTCATCAAATGGGTTAGATCCAAAAGATGACAAGTAGACACAACATACTAAACTCTAATAATATTGTACACATTTGAGATGCAGGATGTGGCACTGAATTGAGTTTTAGAATGCCTTGCTTTAGTAAGCAAGGAAGTGGATCAGATTACAGTTGCTCCCACTTGCTTCCTGAAATATATGCAAGTAATGTGAATATATCGCTGAGCTCTTGATTCTTAATGACCACTTTGGCAGGTGTTCAATCCCTAACCATATTCTAAACCTTGGCTCATAAATATCAATGCTAAACAAACTACAAGTCATCCAGAGTAACACCTGATGTTACCTTCAACAGAGAACATACTTAAAAGGAAATGGAAGAAGAACCCACTGTATTCTATGCAAACATTCACAGCGGATAGCTGTGAAATAGTATTTTCAATACAAGAACTTAAGTCCATGAAAAATCTAAACTTCTTCCAAAACAAGTTGCAGCTTCCGGGAGCAGCCCAAGCTTTCCTGCTCCTTGAAGCAGAAAGCAAAATGCCATTCCTCCACATCGCACCACCCCTTCCACTAAATGAGGACAAAGTGGTGGGGTTCACCACCCCCACCTGAGAAGGAGATAGAGGATGAGGTGGCAGAGAAGAGCCTGCCATATGAGAAGGATGCTGTGCCATGGTGCCTACACACTCTACTCTGAAATGGTAGACAGTGAGGAACTCTAATAGTGTTCCACTGCCTGCCTAAAAGGGAGATGAGCATGAGAAGCACATTCCCCTCCATCCATCTCCCAGAGGAAGAGACTGGCATACTGAAAATGAGAAAAGTGTGTTGACAGCACTCTCTGACCCAAAGAAGGAGTTTGGCCAGAGGTATCTGATAGCCATCACCAAAGACCAACCCTGGAGAGCCTTAGAAAAGCAGTGTTAACCACTCCCCAGAGAGCAAAGGCTCTGCCAAGATAGGAGGAAGTGGTAAGTTAGCAACTCCCAGTATCCTGGGAGTGACCACAGTGACCACCTCACTGTGACTAGTGGTGGGACCAGCCCTGTAACACGAGCTGCTTAACCTAACCCCATTTAGGGCAGTCTTCAACCGTCCTATCAAAACTTGGCCTTCATCATGTGTTGTGTCAGTCAGTTAGGGGGATGAACTTTGACCAATTTCTGAAAAATATTTTGAATCTTGTCTGGATTTTGAAGAATCACCCCTTTTGAAGTACAGTGTATTTTAAGTAAAGTTTTTACTTTCTACTGACTGAAAAACAGTGCAATCCTAACCTAAATATGCACTTCCTTATTCTGCTGTCAGAAATCCCTAGATGTTGGTAGAAATGTTATTTTAAAATAATGGAAATAACATTCATTATAACTCATTCCCAGATTAATAAATGGGTTTTCCCTGTTGGGAAGAATTCTTCCTGTTGGAAGTATTCCTCCTGTTGGGAAGAATAATAGACTAATGAGAATTTTGTGCAATTTTTGCCTTGTATTTGAAAGTCCCAAAGAGCTGCAGAGGAATTATTCTGCAGAGAAAAACACATGGAATTTTGGTGTAAAAACCTTGTTTGCTTTGTAGAAAATGTGTCCCTACACACAAACAAAAATTTCCTATGCAGGCTTTGTTTGTGCCCTCCCCCGCAAAAAAGTTTTCCCCTGCAGAATAATTCCTTTGCAACAGATTGAAACTTTTGAATATAAGGAATATACTACACAGACGAGGAATTGGTTCAGGATTTACAACAATAGAGCAATCCATTGGTAGAATGGTTCTTCTTGGGTCAGAGCTGTAGGGTATGGAAGGAGCCATTACAGTTGCTTTCAATCTCTTTCAGCAAAGAGACACAGCCGCAATGGTAGTACAAAGCCAGGTCATACTGAAGCTAGTCTTAAGTAATTTCCAACGTCCATTGGTTGGAGGGCTTGGATTCAGGACAAATGCAGCTAGCCTACTGTTGACTCTGCTTGGTCTTTGGCCAGTTCGGATTGTGCTCCAATTTATGGAATTTAATTTACAGTATTCATACCTGACTGTATCTGGGCCACTCCAAATGTTATAACACTTATATAAAAGTTGCCAAGGGGTTCTTCTTAATAAGCTGTGCTTACTCTTTGCCCTGTATGCATCATAAAATAGTGTGTGACCTACACTCATCATCAGTGGCATAGTCCTGTTAATGGCAATACAGGTATGCTGAGGCCCTCTATCACTTATTTATCTCCTTTTAAAATGTATATATGTTTCCTTTTAGACTACTTTCCAGTATCTGAGGGATAGCACAAGGTAAGCAGCATATTTAAATGTTACAGCTTTCCATGGCCCACTATCAAGGAAATAAGGTTCTGTGCAGAGCACATACAGGAGTGGCAATGTATGAATTAGTCTCAATCCTATCAGGAATGGAACACAGATTAAAATCCCAAGCAATCAATACTGCTATTTATGTCATTGCATAATTGGATTCCCCATTTCAACTTCAGCAGACAAAGCTGCCTTGCAGTACTGGCCCACCCACCAGTACTTCCTACACTATCAAGCAACGCTTTCTAAGGTCATGGGTAGAGTTCTTTGTGCTCTACTGAATCAAGTCCCTTTCAGACGGTGATGGCAGAGACTAAACCTGAAACCTTATCAATTAAAAAAAAGGGAGAGGCTTTGCCACTGAAATAGAGCCCTGGCCTAAATATTTAATAGATGATGTCCTAGAGTCAGTCAGCATAAATCCTCTGTCTCCTCATGTGTGTGTCCTTTTTAAAAAATGTATTTATGTTTAAAATACAAATAGCACAACATTACCAAGGCATTTATTTATTTCCTACATTACCATAATACATCTCAGCTCAAACTCTTAGTGCAATCTTCTTTTTCCTTTCAAAAACCTCTCACACCACAGGCAAGATACCCAAACCAATTTCTTTCCTCTAACCCTTCCAAAATAATATATCAAAGTGACAACAGATTAATAAATGGGACATTTGAAATCTGCCACTTAAGACAGTGGCTTTCCATAGGCAAGTTTTATCAGAGTTCCATAGTAATAATATCTGTAAAGCCAGAAAGGGGATGTTCATGCACATTATAAATCTAACAAGCCTCTCTACTATTATCATGAACTGTGACTGCATCTATTAGAGCAGTGGTTCTCAACCTGTGGGTCCCCAGATGTTCGTGGACTTCAGCTCCCAGAAGCCCTGAGCATTGACCATAGTGGCTGGGGCTTCTGGGAGCTGAAGTCCATGAACATCTGGGGACCCACAGGTTGAGAACCACTGTATTAGAGTAACACCCAGGACCCTCCTTCTGGTGTGCAGATATTCCTTGAGGATAGGAAATTAGAGGTGCACCACCTTAAGGAGGAGCCAGAAATGATCACAAGACCACAAGACTAGTTTTTAACTTGATGTTAAGCTGTTTTTAACTTGATGTGAGCTGCTCTGAGTTTGATATTGGGAGAAAGGTAAGATTTAAATAAAATCAAATACATAAATTAGGCATGTCTGCAGTTTGCATCTGATTCAGTTAATTAAAAGACAAAAATTGTCCAGTTCTCAAAAAATGCCAAACAGTTATTTGACATTACAAGAACCCACTCTCTTGTTTAGGTATTACTATGTCTCCTTCTTCTCACATGTTTTGTATAAACTGCAGTTTGCCTGGATCAGACAAAAGGGTAAACTATGGTTTAACAAATACCAGGTAGCATGGAAAGGAGTCAGAGCACACAAGACTGAGGTTTGTGATCTGGTGCAGCACCTGAAGCCAACCTGAACCCTATTTTTCTCCATATTTTGCTGCTCCCCCATTTGGTCCACTTCCCAACTGTAAACAAAAGAAAATGCATAAACAGTCTCCAAACAGATTAAGGTCAAGCGTTAGTCCAACTATTTTCAATCTTCTTCTCATAATTAGGATCTAATCTTCAGTATTAGTGCACCGTGATTAAACCTTGAAGATTCTTGTGCTATCAGAGTATTAGCTGTCCTTTTGTGCTTCAACTGGTATACGGATTCTGTTTCAGCCCTTTCAAATGTACAAACATCTGATTTTTAACAAGAATAAAAGCCCCCTCTTTAACCTGAGTTTTTAGTCAAATAAAAAATTCACTGGTAATTCTCTGGTTCAGCATGAACTGAAAAACAAGCAAAGTTTGAGATAGTCAGCCTTTTTTATAAAGACACAGATTGGTAAGGATTTAGGGCCTTTCTGGATAATTAAAGGGAGGTTTTCTAACTTGGCCTCCCCACCTTATGGTAGGGGTTAGGGAAGCCTTGTTTGGGAAAAATAGCCCAGGCTTGTTGGCCAGCTCAAAAGAAGAAATGCATTATCCATCTGTGGAAAAGGCAAGCATACAATCGTAATGAAGTTACAAGAGAAAGAGACAGCAAATATTTATGCAACTGTTGAGGACTTCAGGATGGGAGGGGCAGCCTTGTTCCCCAAACAATGATCTGGCATGACCTGAGTAACTCTCTTTCCAAAGGGGCAGCCATATTAGCTTGTTTCAACAAAACAACTAAGGCCATTTCCACACCACATTGCTATAATGCTATTATTTCACACTCAACATCCCATGGAATCCTGGGGTTTGCATTTTAGGGAGGGGCATTTAGAATTCCCAGCTAGAGCTCTTAGGCCTCAGTAAATTACAAACCCCAGAATTCCACAGGATGTTGAAAGTGGAATAATAGCACTATAACAGTGTAGGGCAGAATTGGTAACAAAAAGAATAGCAGATTTTATTTTAGCAGGAGATTTCATAGATGACCTCAGTTTCCTCAGATGCATGTTCTGAATCCTATTTCATTCTAATCCTAACTCCTACCAGGTCCAATGTGTATGTATCTGAATCATGTATACCTAGTATTTTAGTCCAGACATTTGAGGTAGTAGATTTTGTTTCACAAAAAAAAAAAATCATGCTAAAATAAATCTGCTGGTGCTACAAGAGTCTTTGTTGTTATGTATGAGTCTCTGGGTCACACCTTACTTCCCTCCACACTCTTCTCTTGCATATGTTCGCCAAATTGTTTTATGATTACAAAGCTGAACGCTTATCTCCACAGCTACGTATGGTGGGAAGTGATGGGGACTTGGACCCTAAAATGTTACAAACATGAGGGGTGGTGGGAGTACCTTCAAGAACACAGCTTTAACATGGGATGCACAGCTACGCAAAGTCCAAGAGGACCTCATTGTAACACAACAAACTGTAGTTAATCCTACCCTTTGGTTAATTCAAAACAAACCAAGGTCAAAACATGACTTTGAAGAGTTTGGAAAATGGCTTCTTTCAACAAATCATAATTATTGTAAACTTTTGATGTAGATGTAAATTTTGTTGCTAATAAAAAAAGCAAAAGCTTCCCACTTCCTCAGAACTGCACCAAATCAAAAGAGGGGAAGGTAAGCATAAGAACAGAATGCTTGTGGTTTCCCATTCCTGTCATGAGAACATTGTTTATATGTTCTCATGATAGGAATGGGAACCCACAAGCATTCTGTTCTTATGCAGCCACTATCTCCCAGATGAAAGGTTATGGCAGATTATCCTGAAATATAATGCCCTTTCTCAGTTTTAAGCCTCAAGCAAAACTCAAAAACGCTAACTACATGGCAGCCTACAGCCCTCTGTCACACTAAGCAACAGAGGCAGGCACTTATCCTGACTACTAAAAGGCAGAGATGTGGCCTGCAGACAAGCAAGCTCTCCATGTATTACTCATTTCCTGAGCAAATAAAGAGTGGGAGGGCAAATATTCCTCCAAACTCATTAAATCTTCAGACAAGCCCATGCACAGGAGAAAAGAGGAGGTGGGGTAGAGACCAATATCTTGAAGAGGGACCATAAGCGTATACTTTAAAAACAAAACATTCCAGTGTCAGTCCTTGCATCTTCTCTTACAGAAGGTAGCAGGAGGTAGAGAAGATTTTACACTTTCCTGTGTTACTAATCTGAAGAGACCCTGCAGTTTTCTTTCTCTTACCCACATGCTAGTCAATGGCATATCCACCCCCAGCTTTGTACAGCTTCTAACTGTCTCCAGAAGCCATCTGCTCAGAGCAGCATTTTGGATTTCTGTTCTGCAAGGGTTTCCTCTGGCCTCCTCCATCACAAACTGTTGAATGAACTGACCTCTTTAATCAAACTCCAGAGAGACACAGAAACTCACCCAGCTCATCCCAGAGCTGTCGGCATTTGTCTGTCATGCCCGTCCCCTGCTGTCTCCACAGAGTGAGCCGTGGGTCTGCCATAAACTGTTCAGTGATTAGTGTCAGCATCCTGGCTCCATTGGAATCTCTCATGCGCAACATTTCACGGACCTACAGCAGAGGAGGAAAGAGCATAACCCTTTAGACACATGGTGACTGGATTTAAATGTAAACAAGGACAGGCTCTTACATGTCTCAGGTAGCCAAAGTTTATCTCAGTGGATTCTACAAGATGACAAGAAATTTGATAACATGCTGCCTCAATGGTTGTGAAAATGTGTCACTATAAAGTACATTCAACCTTATTTAAGCTCTATTCACTTCAAGGTGAACATGGCAATTGAGGACAGGAGATCTCATCCCAGAAAATCAAGAGATAAGCACATAGGATTGGTCTTAGCTCAGAAATCTTACCATTTCTCTAGTCTACACCTAGGATAAACCAACATGTCCCCATTTCTTCACCCTCACTCCTGTCTTACTGAAACGAACATGCAGACAGAGCATTTTAAGCTTCATCACTTCTTTCTCAAGGATAATTCCACTTCACTGTTCACAGTTTGTTATGTAAACAATTATGAGAAGCAAAATATGGAAGACCTGTTGTCAGGTGGTGATTCCCACATTCCTCTTCCAGTGTGGACTATACCAATCACACTCTTACTATGACTTGAGTGCATGCCATGTGCAAGTTCTGGGTGAGTTAGTCAGCCTCCAAATTCCCTGTCTAGCCTCCATAGCTGGGAGATGAAAACTGAGGCTCTGAGAGCACTCAGGATCTGATTTATTTCCTTTCCTCTAAACTAAGAAAGAAAATTCCTAACAGGCTACAGGGACATATGCCAGATTTGTTTTCTTAATTGTATAATGTGCCCTTGCAAACAACCACAATTTCAACATTTCAACTCAGCTTGCTGACCTGCTGCAAGAGAAGAAAAGGAATAGGTTCCAAATGAATGAGAACATTTAAATTAAATCACTTCTAGAGAAAAGTCTTGTGGCCTGAGCAAGAAGTTGCTTCTTCCCACCCAGGGCCAGAGTACTGATGGTTCAAATGATACAAATACTCCTGGCCTTTCACAGGTTAGGGGCACAGTCCTGAAGACACAGCTTCCTTCCTTTTCTTCCCCAGTCACTTTCTGAATCTCCTCATGCCTCTATTATCATCAATATTTTATGTGTTACTTGAATAAATAAGTGAAAATGCATGGGATATGGCTATACATTTCAATTAGGCTGTGTGGCTGAAAATAGGTTCACATATGATCATTTTTGTGCTGCAGTTGTATGTTGTATTTTATTTGTTATTTTCATTCACTGTTTGTAGAATACCTTACATATACATGCAAAGGGGGGCTGTTTTGGACCCAGTGCAGGGACCCAATCACCTTAACCTGGTGTTACTTGACTATTGCAGGGTGAGAAACCCACACCCACTGGGTTCACAAACCACCATGCAGTAGGTTACCCAGGTAGGGAGGAATCACAATCTTTTACCAGTTTTTGAAACACTAAAACACAGGTCCAGATACCCTCTCCAAAATCCCAGTATTTCAAAGTGAAGAGCACTGATGCCTCAAAATGTGAACCAACATGGGCCAAAGTACTTCACAATAAGACCTGCAAAAATGTTCATATGCAGTGGACCCTCAGGATCCACCAGGGTTTGGACCCAGGACCCCCTGTGGCTACCAAAATCTGTGGATGCTCACGTCCCATGATATACAATGGTGTAAGAAAATGGTGAACAATTCAAATGACAGCTGGAGAGAGCCTGAGAACCTACGAATGGGAGAAGCTGCAGCAGGACATGCCTACACATCAGCGAAATGCTCAGTGCATAGTAAAATCAAAGTTTGCCTTTTGGATTTTTTTGAAAATATGTTTGAGCCGTGGTTGGTTGGAACCCATGAATACAGAACCCATGAATACAAAGGGCCAACTGTAGTATTTATTTGCTTTGCTTGAAGGAGGCAGCTATAAAACAAGTATAAATATGAGTGATCTCATATTGCCTTTCTTGAAAATTTTGTGAAACATTATTGTTACCAAAAAGAGGGGAAATAATACTTTTAGAATCTTTATTACAAAGGCTGAGATCCAGCACCAAGAAATGTGTGTCTATCACAAAGCTACATCTTCTTAGGTACATCTGCTGAAGTTATATCTCCTGACTCCCAAAGTCCACCTTGTAAGCAGTGCTGCCCTCCAGCATGGCCATTTCTGTGTTTTCAGAGAGTGGAGGGATCAGTGGGAATGCTTCCAGTTATTTCCCTGCAGTTAGATGCACTGCAACAGATATCCACAGGAAGCTTCAGAAAAATAGCTGAACAAATACCTGCTGATACTCTTGTTGTCCAGCAACATAGAAATTTCCATTTTAAGGGGGGCTGCACTGCTTACAAGGTGGGTTTCTGGAGGGATTTTGGTCATTGCATGGTCAGAACAGAATCCAAAAATCTGAGTTGTGATGGTATAAGTCTCACTTATGCCACTGTAATTCGCCAGCAGGACATCAGCCATAAATTGCAAAGTTGAACATCTGAGGATATATTTTTGCAAACTGCTTGTATTGTTGCTTACGACCCTCTGTATCTAAATACAAACGAACAAAAACTTTCATTAAAATATACTTGAACATTTACAAAAGTACCTATGTTATCAAGATTTCTGTCAGATTCTGTGATAAACTGTGGTTTATCATTACATGAATGTGCCTTGGGCTTGTCAGCTCCCTTGGAATGATTACGGAAACTTGAAGCTTTTCTTCCACTGTTAACCAAATACAGTTTAGAAGTATGTCCAAACTCAGAGAAAATGGAGTTCAAGCCAAATTCAAACAGTGATCTATGAAACTAGCTTGTTTTAATAAACTACAGTTTATTAAACTGTAATAAAAAACAGTTTATTAAACATAATTTAGGATTTGGACATCACATTAAAGTGTGATTAACTGAAAATGGAAGGGCAGCCTCCCAATCCTATCAAAATACCAGCACAGAAAATAAACCACAGTTCAAATGAAGCCTTAATATGTTCAATAATTTTCATGCTCAATCATTTTGTATTACTGACACTTATATTCAGTATTGACAAAATGTCCTTCTTTTGACAAATATATACACAATAAACCAGATTTTTCTAACCTCATGTCTTGCATGGAAGCTTGCACTTCCATTTTCAATTAATAGCACAATAGCATTATGCCCAGACTTCAAACTACAGCTGATTGGGAAATTGGGAGAGCCTGCAATATACATTTCCTAGTCAGGTTAAGCCTACAGAGCATCAAGACTATGGCAGCTTGTTACAATTAATTTTATCATTTCATTCACATAGAAAAATAGTTTCTACTAGCTACTATATAAGGTAGTACACACACGCATGCTCAAAATGCATGGTAAAATGCACTTCAGAGATGTATGCTGGGGAAAACAATGCCAGGGATGAGTTTCATAAACCATGTAGGTGAAACAAAGTGCTTTCCTCAACTTCCATGTCATTCCAAGACTACACATCATAATTTACAAATTTGTAAAATATGTCCGGTTCATTTCTGCTCCTCTGGAAAGTCACATCTGATGAAAAACTACTCAGGAACAAGATGCTGCTTCCTATAGCATCTCCCCCATGACATCCAGCAGCCAATGAGCAAATGCAAACTAAACCACGCAAATGTTGCCTAAGCTTTGCAAAGCAGTAAGGGCTGTAATCTTCCAAGTATGAGAAGGGGCAACTCACAGGGGAAAGATCTGCAGAGTGCAGGTATAATATAAGCTTTCAAGTTAAATGGGTGCCAAGTTTTTGCCAAAGCAGGGGAGGAAGGAAGCCAGTGCTCACCTTGGCAAACATGGAATTGAGTTGTTTCCCAGAACCATAGTATCCTCCTTGGGAGAGGAACAGCTTCACCTGCTCTCGAACCTGTTCCTCATCCAAATGCCAGCAGTTCTCGTCATCAATGCTGGCCCCTGCCGTGGGATCTGGAGCACCTGTGGCAAGAAAATCCCAACAATGATAAATAACCATGAGTAGAGGCATCATCATAGTAGAACTGCTACTCCAAGCCAGTTACTTTAACCTGAAAGAAAAGAATCAAACGGATTTCATTCTGAGATAGTGCTTTCTGTTTTTAAGGACAAACGAGAGATTAAAAATCATTCCTTTTCACAAACTAGCACTGCATTATTTTCACGACTAAGTTTTATTTTCAGTAAGGAGCTAGTTACAGGGGGCATCAGAACCAGGTATTTCTGCATTTATTTACACATTTCCATCCAGCCCTATATCACAAGTTTTCAGGATGGCATACAATAAATTAATTTAAATCATGAAAGAATAATTTAAATATTGTAAAAGCATATTCAGCACTATCACTAGGTGACCAGTTATGACAATTTCAAATGATGTAGCTGTACAGTAAGGAATACTGCATTTGCTGGCATATGAGATTCACTTTTTCCCCCTAAAAATACTATTTGAAAATGGGGTCTGTCTTATACGCTGGTGTGTCTTATACATCATCAAATAGTATTTGTCAGTGTATAAATGGGGGGTGTCCTATACGCTGGTATGTCTTATAGTCTGGCAAATACAGTAAGTTATACAATGTAAAAGCACATTAACAAAGCTTACTAGTTAACAACAGTTTAAGCAAAAGCATCGAAGGCATCAGACTCCAATGGGTCTAAATGAATGATGGGTAAAATGAATGATATGAACCTAAAGGAGACCAAGAAGATAATGTATCAATCTATAAAGAGCCATCCAAAGTGATAGATTGAAAGACCAAAGAAAAGTGGAGGAGAACATTTCAATTCTATGATGCCACAAAAGGTATGACACCTGTAACATTATTACTTATTTATTCTCAGCGCAGTGGCCCTTGAAATGAGGATCAAACTGAGGTCAGTCCTTCTGGGCTGTTTTTAACACACCAATTTGGATTGATGCATCACATCTGTCACAGAAAGGACTCTGCAGACCAGACATCCAAGATGCTCTGCAGATGTACTCGATTATAACATCCATTGTCCAGAGCCCCCATATTTAGAGGCAGTATTCTTGTGCTGATTCAGCAATGCAGTTCTTCAGAGCACCCAGTGAACACCTATGGTACCAGCAATATACACTTGCTGGATTAAGGGAGGCAATTGGGCTGCCTGAAATGTAGAGAAATGTCTATGTAAAAGACACACAACAGTTCTGACACAATTAGTCCCAGCTGGTAGATGGTGGGGAGATTAGGAGGGTGCTTCACAAGAACTTGTGTAAAGCAGCTGCAGGATCATCTCCTGAGACAGAGCAATGTGAGGATAGTGATGGCAGATCTACAGAAAAGGTTCAACCACTTTTGGTCAGCCCTTACTCTGGAAGAAAATGGCTGCTTTTGGTGTCACAGAGCTGGACAGGTAGCCCTAGAATTATAAGCCCCATGGCACTCTGGAACAATATTCACATTGATGAGTATGTAAGCCTCTTCTAAATGATGGAAATGAAGATGAAAATGCATTATTAAGTAGACACAGCTAATCTTCTACCATCCTAGTTAACAGGACAGTGAAGCATTAAAAGCACCTTAGAGAAAATCAAGAATCATTGGGAAAGGGGATGTCCTCATCTCCTGGCCACAGAGTGGGTGCTAGGTAACAGACTGTCTCCTGACTGCAAAAGCATCCATGGCTGAGCCTTCTGCTGTCAGATGGGAGATTTTGTTCTCCCTTTCATCTAGCAGCAGAGAACAGAGGGGGGAGAGGGAAGCTGCACAGGCTTTTACTTCTGGAAGGTCCACACATGGAATCAGTGTGTACATGGGGGTGGTAAGCAGTAGGCAGTATCTGAGTGTCCACCTGCTCACCCACCTGCCTGCCTGTCTACTTTTGAGCATATTTGAGATACCACTGAGACTGCTAGTCTCAGGAATTGTGCTTAACGGATGATTGGCTCCTAATGGCATGAAAGAATCATTCTGCTTCAGCTACTGTTTAAGATGTCTCACATTGCTTTAGATAAACAGAGGCCTTCAAGACCATTTAGTAGCTGCCAGCTACTCCTCTGCAACGCTTGCCATTCCAAGGATAAGATCCAAACTCTCAAATGCTCAGCCAGCGTACTTTCTTACGGAAGAATAGTCATGACTCAAAAGAAAGCAGCTTCTGTTTCCCTTTCCCAAAGCTCATGTCTCCCTTCCCTTGGCCTTTTCTTTTGTTTCTCAACATATTTCTGATTTGTTTTTCCACACCCACAAGCATGCAGGGCCTCTTACTTTCCAGGCCTGTCTTTTAGTAATGCAAGGCATGCAATTGGTTTGCAGAAGCAGCTGGTAGCCTCGCTGATGTGCCTTGCACAATTAGCTACCTCCTCATAGAGGATCCTAATGCCACCAGACTGTATAAAAATCCTTGCAGAGTTAAAAGGAACTAAGCTCTAAAATGAAGGATGCCAAGTTGACAAGCTTTTCTCTCCCCACCTCTTTGAAGCCTCCAGAATAAAGGAGAAGGGGGGAGCAGTTTGCACAGGGAGAGGACAAAGCAATATTTATGGAGCACTCAGTTGTCGAGCACTCCCATGAAATTAGACAGCATTCTGCATTGTTGTGTTGCAGTCAATTTGCACAAGGCAGGGGAAAAATAGAATCTATTTTCAAACCTTTGAAATGCTTCAAAGGCAGCTTTGTAGGGACTTGAACAATGCTGCTACTTTGTAGAAACTATCAGCACCTCTGCATCTGGGTGTTTGACATCAGATAACAACAAAAACAAAACAGAACAAAGCCCAAGTTCCCTCCACCAGGCTGGCTCAGTGCATGGAAACTCCTGGGTGAAAATCCATGACAATGAAAAATCCTGGTGCCTGGAGCATGCTCTGTTGAACTCTAACCCACTTCCCTCATGCTTATTACTACACTTCAGTGAGTAAAGGGGTCATCACTGAAACAGCAAGACACTGGCAGAAGGAAGAAAGCAATGACGAGAGTACTTTCCAGTTCAGTCTGCTTCACTGGAATCCTGCTGGTCTGCATCTCTACTCCCCTTCAGAGACTGCTGGTTAGTAAATGATACCTAGATCTTCCAAGTGATGCATGACACCCAGAACTTTGAGCAGAAGTGTCATTCTAATGCTTCATCACACTTCTTTATGGGCCCAGTAACTATTTTCAGTGCACTGTATTCTCATACCCTACAGGCACCAAGATGTTGTTTTTCATAACCAACAGCAATATATTATAACAATGCACCTAGAAAAACTGTACTGTAATTAGGAAGAAACTGGCAACTTCACATGAATGATGAAGGCAAAATATTTTACTCCACCTCGCGCAGAACAAAACATCAGCTGTTCCCAAAGTAGTAGCCTCTAGATGTGTTGGATAACAAGTCTCATCATCCCAGCCAGGAGCCCTATGGCCATGCTGATTATGGATGACAGGGTCTGTAATGTAATACATCTGGGAAGGGCTGCATTGGGAAAGCCTGTACTCCATGTGTTTTCATTACCCTTTAAATCAGAATGGGCATGGTGCAACCATCCAGATGTTGTTGGACTGCAACCCGAGCAGCCCTAGCTAGCATAGTTAATATTGAGAGTTGTTGTGAGTTGCAGTACAACAACATTTGGAGGGCTCCATAATTGCCACCCTTCGTTTAAACAATGAGTGTAAGAGACTTGCTGGGCAAGCTGTGAGGCATGGTTAAAAGACAAAAGACAAGTCTACTGTTAGCCCATTTTTCAAAATGGCCAAGAGTCTTCTGCTCAGCAAAACATCTTTCAGCGTGTGATTATGTTGCAAAACCATTTTGCTGGTGATTTAAAGAGTGGCCAAGGAGGGCCAATGTCCAACAGCAACTGGGAAACATTTCTAGCATTCTACTCCCTTACATTAATAGAAGCTTGAGGGATCCTTACCTGAATGAGAAGTACAAGAATGTGTAATTGCTGAACCAACTTTTGCCTTTTGTTTTTATACTGATACACAGCATGTTAAGGAGGAGCACACGCACGCTTGCACGCGCGCATGCGCACACACAGCCAATATTGTTTTGTTGGCTTTTGAGATGTTTGTTGTTTTTTGGACTCCATGTTACAAAATCAAGCAAACCCAAAAAGTAGGATGCGGTTTAAATTCTTGAGTGTTAACTATGGTTTTATTTTTAATTTTCAGCTGTGTGTTTTGAGCCTGTCATGAATTACACAACACTGATTCCCACAATTATGAGGGGAGGTCTAATTACCAGAGAATTTATTTTGCTTTTGTACGAGAGATTCATAAATGAATGTTTTAATATGAGGCTCAGTGATACACATGATAGGAACATTGATGATACTGTGATACAAATTATACTGCGAAAATGGATACCTTTTTCAGAGTAAGCAATGGAATTTGTGACATGTTCAAATATTAATAAGATGTACTGTCAATTTCCTTTTGCCGATATTAACTTGTAGTTTAGTCAGCCAGCAGCACATGGTAACACAAGAAGACAATGGTTTAGCTTCATGCTGACTGAAGATTGAACAAAGAGAAGGGAATGAATCTGCTTCAGCTGTCGCTCATATAGTAGCACTGCAGTTCTCAAAATCTGGTCTCAAATCAGTTAAGACATTGTCCACTCAGCTTTTACACTATGATTTTTAAAATGAAATGGCAATCCCTAATGACTGAGCTTCAGCCTTGTGGGCTGAACCAACAGGTTTGAAACTAGTTAAAAATGAGGCAGAGATGGCTGGAATAATAAGGAATTATTCCCCTCACTTTTGTAAACCATAGAATTTAGATAAATTACTTTTCACCTACGATTCCCAGACCCCAAGCTAGGCTGGGACATGCTGGAGTTTGTAATCTAAAAACTATCCAAGCTCAGAATTATATCATTTTTTGCAGCTATTTAGAACACCGCCATGGTCAGTACCTACATAATATAAGAAAAGGAAAGGACAGACAGGGAAAAAAATTCTGGTGTCCTCAATCTTTCAAACAGCATGGATCTCCAAAGCAGTTCTAGAAGAACTAGATAACTCAAGATAAAAACATATCAGAGAATCTCATGATTTCCTAGCAGGTAAAAAAGATCTAGGATAAACATTTTTCTTTCTGTCTCATATGTCTCATACAATGTCTCATACACTGAACTAATTGTGCAGTAGTTACAATTATAGCTATCAGATAAATTTGGCCTCTGTTAGGAATAAATATGTTACTGTATGATAAAAACCATCACCCAAAGTGGAATTTTGCTATGAAATTAAGTCTGCTAGAAGTAGGTTCATGTTTAAGAAAGTCCTGTTCTACCAAGTAACAAGTGATCAGCTGAATCACAGAGCCAAAATGAGTATCTGAATACCAGCTGGCTTGACTAACAAGTAACCTCAAATCTCATGCACTTCTTCAGTGCAGGAGAGTGCCTGAGTAATTCATATGGCAGCTTCCTTGGGAGCTCACATCTTCTATCTATATATCCCTTATCTGAGCCTCCCTCTTCTTAATTTATTTCTTTATTTACATATTAAATCACATAGCTTTCCTTTCCACTTTACCTGTTATCAACTGCTTTCCGATGGATGCATACAGTAATTTAAACATACAGCCATGTGGCAAGAATGGACTGTATGGGGGAGAAAAGCAAGACTGAGGAGGCCAAAGTCTTCTAGATGCATTGGTCTACAGCTTGCAGAATTCCTTAACATTAGCCATGCTGGTAGGAATAAGGAGGGTGAGTTGAAATACAAAGCATCCAAAGAGCCAAAGTCTCCCCTATCCTGATGGTTAGAGGTATACTCTCAAGCCCTTAGCTTCATTTTTATCTCCACTCCTTTGCTTCCCCAGTCCTAGAGCAGCTGCACTCCAACAGTTTTGAAATACCAGCTACTTCCTCTCTCCTCACATAGGGGATCCCATTACAGGTAGGGCTCATGTCATCCCCTTTGCAAGACACAAAAGAAGGTCTCAGAGGCATTTCAAAGGTATTAACTTGAGTGGTGTCCTGTAAAAGGGAAAGGATATCATGAATGTATCCTGCTATAGCTATAATTATTTGATGCCACTTTAATTGCAATGGTTCTGTCCTACAGAATCTGGGGTACATCATTTGGAGAGTTGCTTAGAATTCTCTAGTAGAGAACTCTACGGTTACAATTCAAGGAGGTGCAATGGAGCTCTTTTAGCAGGTAATTCCAAGTAGCTCACCACAGTATAAAACCCAGGATTCTCAAAGTTAATTCCATGGCTACCAAACTGCTATAACTGTGTAGTGTAGATGCACTCTTTGGTGAATGGCATCCTTAACTAAGAGTTCTTGCTGCAGATGGTGCCTACAGGAAAAGATGTGTATAGGAAACACACTGATAAGATCAGGAAAGATAAGCTGTTAAAAAGAGCCACAGATGAGTGGGTAGCATGAACTAAAAACAATCTATGGCAAGCAAATGCTGTTGCTGATAGAGCAGGTGCAGAGCTTGAAAAAATAAAGGCCTTTTGGTCTTATAATTTCCAGTCTCCCACAGCCAGCAGTAGCAGTGGTCACTGGAGCTATGATCCAAAATCAGGAACTTCTCCAAGCTCTGACTGCTTGCTCCACACTTAGCCTCGAGATGCCTATTTGCTACAAGCACTCACACTCACAAGCCATTCATAAATTACAGTAGGACTACATATGCAAAATATGAATATGTGTCTGACAACTTCATTGAAAGGAGAGACATATTTTCCTTAAAGAAAAAAAAAAATCAGCTAATTCTGCATTATTATAGCAACTCTAAAAAACAAACACCAGATTTCCAGTTCATCACTGTCGTCTTTTAAGCACGTCACAATGGGGCACCAGCACTGCATACAAGAGTAACAAACACAAAGCAGTTAAGAGGAAGATCCAATGCATCCTACATAGTATTTGAACTTACTTAGGAAAGGACAAATATAACATAAAGCAGTTGCAAATAATAAATAAAAAAATCACAGTGCAGGGAAAAACTGGAACCTCTGCAAGGTTGATGAAATTCCCAAGTCATCTAGCAGATTTGGTCCCTTGGATATTTAATAGCAACTCCCCAACCCAAAAATTCTTTTATTTGGTAATATGCCTTTTCCAAGCTTTGAAAAGTTAATCTTTGGACTACAGAATGGCTGTGCTGGTTAAGAGTTTCTGGGAGTTATAGTCTAGAAAGCACTCTTTTTCCCAAGTTCTGATGTACATTTCCCCCAGTCTGTTCTCATAATGGAATACTGGTGCATGAGTGCATTTATATTTGTCATACTATTTTGGTAAGACATACTGGAGTGGGCAAAACACATGCCAGATGTTTGAACCATTTAACATGCAAGTCAGCTTGGGGGACAGGCGATACACATTGCCAGTTCTCTGAGCCATGTCTGAATGATGGCATGCAAGAAAAAATCCATTGATTTAGGATTTGTTTCCCCCTAATCAATACTAAAGCATGAGAGATCTTTAATCCTTCCCCAGGAAGCAGGGCTTGTATGTCATCAATGAAGATAAAAGACAAAGGCTTTGCATTTGGCAGTTAGAAAGGAGAGAAGTGTTTTAGAGGAGAAGCTGTGAATATGAGCTGTTCTGTCATCTCAAAATAATTAGCTCAGATCTAAACTGAGGACTGGAGTGGGGAACAGAATAACTCCTCCTCACTTCAAAATATCTACAAATAGAAACAAGACTGTTTTCTTTCTCACTCCTCCCAAGTATCACAGTCAACAAACCCCTGGGTGCCTTCTGCTAGCACCATAGCATATGGGGATTTGTCATCTGCCAACATGCTCAAGCCTCAGTCTTTATACCTCAGTGTCTAAATAATAAAGAGGAAGGACCCACATTGTTATTACCACCCTTTGAAACCTGAAATGCATCTACACCACACATTTAGAGCAGTGTAATACCATTTTATTTGCCAGGACACCATTCTGTGGAATCCTGGGATTTGGTGAGGTAATTAAGAATTTTCTGCTGAGCTGATATAGTGCACTTCCCTGAAATACAGTACCTGATTTTACTAGAAGAACATTCTAAGTTAACTGCACATTACAGACCACCCAGATTCCATAGATGAAGCCACAACAACTGAAGAGGTATCAAACTCCTATAATTTTGTAGCGCAGATAAGATTCTGGATTGTCTACCCAGTTCATAGGATTACACACTAAGGATAGAATGTTCAGAGTCAGCCTTTGGCTCTCTGGGGATAGGGGAAGCTGTAGTCTATCTGGAGGGCTGAAGGGCGAATTGGAGAAGGCCTTTGTGGTCCCTATCACATTAGACTGTTATAGTGCTATTATTCTACTTTAACTGCCCTGGTTGCACCCTGTGGAATTCTAGGGTTTGTAGTTTGGTGAGGCACTGGAGCTCTCTGGTCAAGAATCCTAAATGCCTCTCGCTAAACTGCAAATCCCATGATTTCATGTGATATTGCCATGGCAGTTAAAGTGGAATAATAGTACTATAATAGTATAGTGTGATAAGGCCCCGTGTCTATGCGTGTCTTCTCTAGCAGAGAGTTACAGAAATGGAAATGGCTCACAGCAGCCCAGTTTCTCTAGTTTGAATAAGGTACACACTTTGAGATGATGAGATATTTATAACGGGTTATCTATCTCAGACCATCTAAGGTTATACATGGGGTTGAAGGGAGACTGCGATACAGAGGAGAAAAACAAAAAACTACCAAGATCCACCATAGCATTCATGTCAGGAGGAAACCCATATGAACAACTTAACACACTCAAAGATACACCAGCCCACAATTTTGCCTGCAGAAGACAAATATTTTCTGATTCCAAAGCAGAGCAGCTAAATTTTGAGCATGGAAGAGAATATTTCACATACCCTGCATCTTCAAGAATAACAGTTTTCTTCTGCAACCATCCCACCATTCTTCATGCAGACTAGGCTGGAGATCTGAGAATCACATGTATGCTATACACAAATTCCAGGCCAATTTTAAAACTACTGTCACTCCCTCTTTCTCTTTCTCCTTCCTCTCTACATGACTTTTCAAAGCATTCAATGTGTTTTGACACTGCCATTCGTCCATCTCACCATCTAAGCAAAGATAAACTGATGGTGGCAATTTTTATCTTGAGAAGATACAGAAATGTAAGGTGTTAAGTGATTTCCCAGACCAGAATGGGAGCAATGAGAGGTGAGGAGCTCAGACTGTTGATTCAGTGTAACTCTCAAATAACAGTCTGCCTCAATGCCTCTTCCAGCTGGAGACATCCAAGGCATACCACAAACTGCCAGTTTGACTCTAATTGCTAGCTCTTGCCTACTGAAAAAGATCAGGACTATAGACAGCATTTTGTGCTGGAACATTAATGAGCACATTTAACATCTCAGCTCCACTCTCTTACCAGTGAGTGAAACAGTGTATCTATACTACACAGTATAGCAATTTCATGGCACTTTAACTGCCATGGTTTCACACTATGGAATACTGAGATTTGTAGTCTGGTGAGGTACCTAGAATTCTCTGCTAAAAGCTCTAGTGGGTTCTCCTGCAGTGTAGCCCTAGAGCTCTCTGGTAGTAATTCTAAGTACTACACCCTTAGGATCCCACAGAATAGAGCTATGGCAGTTGAGGTAGCATCAAACTGCTGTAACTGTAGTTACATGCAGAGCAATCAATTGGTTGGGTAGTATAGAGCTTTGGTAATTCACCAGCAGAGTTTGGGCTTTGGAAGTAAGGCTCCCAGAATTCCTCACTAGCCATGTTGGCTGGGGGATTCTGGGAGTCATAGTAAAAAACAAAACAAAATACCTTTCCTAAGCTCTATTTATCAGAGGTGCTTTTAAAACCAGGCAGACTTACCATGCACTTGATTGATTTCTGAGTTGGAGGACAAAATTTCATCAGCAAGCTTCTGGGCTGTTGGGAGGACTTCAGTGTGGTGTGCTGTGATCAAATACTGAACAAACTTTTGGAGCTGGTCCCTGTTCATTTGGAAAAGGGTCTCTGAGATAGGAAGACGGAGTTTGACCTGATCAGGCTTGCGAATCCTGTACAGTGAGAGTGCCACAACATGGGCACAGTAAAAAATGTCTTTGTTCCCACAACCACAGGTCACAGAAGTTATTTTGCACCGGTCGAAGCTGATGGCCACTCTGTAGGTCATTTCTGGTTCTGTTGCAGTGGCAGGCTCCGTGACTGTGCCGCTTAGGTGGAATCCTGGGAGGAAATGGACAAGAAGGAGAAGAATATTTAGCTTTGCAAAGGATCTTGTTACAGACAGCTCTGCCTTCTCTCCTAAACCCAGTAATGTAGTGGAGCCAGGGGTCACAGAGCTGAAGCATTGCTGAAGCATTTTTAATTTGTAGGGATAATTATGTAATCTGTCTCCCACCAGAGCTTCCCTGTTCCCTCCGAGCTTAGCTGCAGAGGGATACCTTGGGAGCGGGGAGAGAGATGAGTTTTCTTAGCAACAGCATATTATTTTGAGCTATCACTGTTATAATGAAAAATATTTGGGGAAAATTTGGTCTTGAATGGGCAATTAAGACCCAAAAAACTGGTGGTCATGAGAACTTGTTGCTCTTGTGTGTCTTCAAGTCATTTCTGATTTATAGTTACCCTAAGGTGAATCTATCATGAGGTTTTCTGGGCCTGAGAGTACGTGATGCACCCAAGGTCCCCCAGTGGGTTTCCATGGCTGAGCAGGGAATCAAACCTCTGGTCTCCAGGGTTGTAGTCCAACACTCTCAAATCACTCAGGCTCACTCTTGAGAACTAGTAGAACTAATCTGTGGATATGGATTAACACTGCAGCCTGAATTTTTGTTCATTTCTTTGGAAGCTTCACTATAGACGTCTGTAATGATAAACACTCGCATTTCAAAATGTACCTTTACATTAGTGCCAAAGCCAACATATATTTTATGGGTTCAGGAAAATTATCTATTTCAGTGTGAAAGATGCTTCCAACTGAACAGCCATGTTCTTTATTCTTTGGCCAGCTTAGAATGTTCCCCAAATGAAGGAACTGCAGTACTCAACTGTATGCACTGTATTCAATTTGCTTTTGAATCATTTAGGCTGGCAGGAAACTCATGCCAGATTGTCTTACAATCCTAAACTACAACCAGCCCTTAGGCCAGTTTATCAGGCTGTCAGAGAAAAAGGTGACTGTTTTTTTATTCATTCCCCGAATGAGTGAAAACTGCAAAACCTCTCCTAAATCCCTGTAACCCAGTGTATTTTTTACTTCAGTTACCCCTATCCAAACAAGCAGAGGTTGGCTATAACTTGGAGATTACTTCTTCCATTTGATGGCAGTATGGGTTTAGTATGATGTTGTAGTCTGTTCATGGTTTTCAAAACCAGCTGAACACCAGATACTCATGCAAATAATAACACAATACCAAAGCTGGTTTAAAGAGACATTACTTGCTTTTTGCATTTCCTGCTTGACTATAAAAGACTCATTTCAGTACTTTAGGAAAGAAGGAGGAGAGTACAACATGCCACTAAAGCTGTTAGGATGCAAATCTAGAACAAAATATCTTGCACAATATTAGCAATACAGAATACTGTAATGGTAATTTAATCTATGTTTGCTTCTGTGATGTACCAATGTAGAAAAGAATTGTCTCAGTTTGTAAACACTTCTAGAATGCATTAGAAAAAAAAAAGAAAGAATATTATTCCACTGAGTTGGCTCGATCTATTCCAACACACTACGAAAAAGAAGAAACAAGTAGAGTATGAAGTAGATGGGACAGGACAGAAAAGAGAAGAATGATGTATCTGTGAGTCAGGAAAACTTGATGATGACCCTAAGGACTGGAAGCATTGTCCCCATGCTACTCAAAAAGAGATATCATGAATAGCTTTAGTTAACAAGAAGTTTAAGTTTTCCTAGCACTCATGCATGCAAAATTCTTGCTATTATTTTTAAAATGAATGACATAACTATCACTGAAAAAAAAAGGGAAACCATTACAGCTTTTCTATAAAATGGGTGTAACCTTTTGGTTAAGATTACTCACAGCATGACCTTAAAGTCCCTAGTCAAGTCTGGGCTCAGCTGGGAACTCACTGCATAACCTTGGAGACATTGTGGAGGCACAACCAACAGGTTATAATGCAGGCTATGACAATGTAATATATAAAAGTCAAAGTTTGTGAGTTTGTCTGTATCAGGCGAAGATCTGACCTCATATGATTGCCTGTGTCAGGTGAAGACCTCATATGATTGGCTGCCTGTGAAGATTCTATGGAACCCTGGGGCTTGGCAGTTTAGGGAGGGGCCTTTAGAATTCTCAACCAGAGAGTTCTTGGGCCTTAGTCAACTGCGTCTTGAAAAGGCTGGATGCTATGGAGATGAGGCCTAGCAGCAAGCAAGATGGCAGTGTACTCCCTCAGGAACCCAACCTCTGTATGTTAATAACTCTGAATACAGATTGGATGGAGGAATATGGGGAAAAGTTACAGGTACTGGACAAGACAGTTCGGGGAATTAGAGACACAGGATCTCAAATCTTTCTAACAAGTATTACTTATGAGAAAATAAAATCCTGGGCAACACCAGGGAAATATGCTATTTTCTTATAAAGCACAGCGTGGGTGAACATTTCCCTGCCTGCGCCTTCTCCACCAACCCCCATTTGTCAATGCTTCTCTCCAAACCGATGTTATCTGCCAGTGTCATACTGGAATGGGAATTCCAGCGTCATACTGGGGTTCTTGCCAGCCCCCCAAGGTTGACTCTCATCCTTGGAAAAGGCTGGTAATTCCTCCAGCATTATTAATTATGCTGCCACCACTCACTGAATTATGAAACACCTGAACAGTACAGTGAGACACTGTCCAGAATTAACAATCTCTATGCTAAGGACCTTTCCTTCCCTCTCACCTCCCCGCTTCTGAGTGAGAGAAGTCCTATCTAGCGTGTGCCAAGGAATGGCGTGGGAATGGAGAGAAACAGAGGTTTTACATAAAGTATTTATTCAAGGCATGCAAATAAAAAAGACAATAATATACATGAGAGGCTCCCCCCTCCCAGGTACACTTAAGTTACAAGTAGTTACAAAAACAGATATAAAAGCACAGATACATTCTTAAGATCAGCCAGTCTCCAAACTAATGAAAAGTCCCTAGCACGACTAGATAACTGGTTCTAGTACTCACAGACGTTCCTAGGCTTAGATGGTCTAAGAGAGGAGAGAGAGCGAGGGGCGCGGCATGCCTGCTTGCCTACGACTGGCACAGATCTCATCTCTCGGAGGTATCTCTTTGTTCTTCTCTTTGTTCTTCTCTCTCGGCCACATGGCCTTCCCAAAGTTTTATAAACTCTCTCAAGAAGCATCTCAAAGCATCCCGAAGATGCTCATTTCTTTCCTTCTTGATTGGTCATTTCTCACCCTGTGACCTGTGATGCTGACCCACACTAAAATGTAATCTAATCCCAACACCTCATTAACCCTTGGTTTACCAGGAGAGGGAAGTGTCCCCCTTTAGCTAAGCTTAGATAATGGGAAGCCCCATTATCACAGCCAGTTACTATCCATGCCATAGTCTCTTCAAGCTGGGGATAGGGAAGACTGGAAAGAAGTGGTTAGAAGGGGAACTGGCTCCCCTTCTTGCCTGTCATACTGCGATTAGCACATCCATATTCCCCACAAAGTAACCTGTGCGGCCATCATAGTAACCCTTGGGATGTGCTGCCAAAATGTCTAGTTTGGTTATTAAGGCAAGTCATTCCAAGCCTAAGTAATCACATCTGTAATTTAGGTGTAATAATGCATTTATTTATTTATTGCCCCACTTTTCTCCAAATATGGGGCCCAAGGTGACTTAGAATACAAGTTAAAACAATATACAATGGACAATGCAATTTTAAAAAATCATATTAAAAACACTAATTTTAAAAGACTGTTCAAATTATACATGCACAATTTGTTGTTGTGGTGCGCTGTTCAGTTCCTTCTGACTTATGGTGATCCTAAGATCATCCTATCATGGGGTTTTCTGGGGCTAAGAGTGTGCGATGAGCCCAAGGTCACCCAGAGTGGGTTTCCGTGGCCAAGCAAGGAATCAAAGCCTGGTCTCCAGCTCATAGTTCAACGCTGTACAACACACAGCAATTAAAAGACCATCTGCGTCAGACAGTTAATGGCCTAGGCCAGTGGTTCTCAACCTGTGGGTCCCCAGATGTTGTGGACTTCAGCTCCCAGAAGCCCCAGCAACTATGGTCAATGCTCAGGGCTTCTGGGAGCTGAAGTCCACAAACATCTGGGGACCCACAGGTTGAGAACCACTGGCCTAGGCAAACAGCCCAAGTAAGTGGAAGGGTCTGCCTGCTGCTTAAAAGAGAACAAAGGGAGGTGTTGCCTTGCTTCTTGTAGCAAGGAATTCCACATTCTTCAAGCAGTCACAAAGAAGGCTGTCTGCCTGGTCCTCACAGACAACATATGAAGGGCTACAAAAACACCTGGGAAAAGCGCTATATAAATTTAATTAGTAGACATATAGGAAGTAATAATCTCCCAAGATAAATGGAAACACTGAAACAAAGTGTCTTTTTGCAATACACTGTTACAGTGTTATCATTGCCACTTTCAACATCCTGTGGAATCCTGGGATTTGCAGTTTAGGGAGGGGCATTTAGAATTCTCAGCCAGAGAGCTCTTTGGCCTCAGGAAACAACAAACTTCAGAATTCCACAGGATGTTGAAAGTGGAATGATAGCACTATAACAGTGTAGTGTGGAAAAGTCCAAAGACAAGGGACCTTTCAGACAGCAGCCACTAAGGAAATATAAAGATACAAGTAATACTGCTGCTACAGGGTTTTGGACAAGATACATCTCTTACTAACCCTAGAGATCTCTCCCTGCAGCTCACTCTTAAGAATACTGCCTATCAGTAATTTTTAGTACTTGTGGTAAGGCACATAGTACCAACTCTCTGCACATCCTACATTCCAACCAGTATTTAAATTCTCCTTGTTTATACAGCTCCAAACATATGTTATTTAGCGCCCTGAGTATTAGAAAAGTCTGATAAGCCATCACGGTCATGTAATCATGCAGAGATAACATTACTTACAAGTAATGTGCTTACAGAAACATATTGTCTACAACCCTCCAAAGCCTTAAGGGAGAAACTCTAAGAACATATCCACACCACACTGGCCCTTTTATCACAGGTCAATAGTTTATGATGCACATTAAATCTGTTCCATTCATGTACCAATTCCAAAGTATTATCTATGTTCAAACATGAGGAAATTGGGTTTAATAAAATGTGACATTCACAAATTTCCTCCTTTTTCCTCCTTTTTAGTTCTATTTACCACTATTTAGCAGGAATAATAGCAATACCTACTATGTTTTTTTTAAAAATACTCTTAAATTGCTAACTTCTCAGGATAAAACCTTTCAAGTGATTCTCTCATGACTGTTAAATAGGTAAGGCTAAAAATGGTTGTTATGGAAAGGCATGTGTATAAACCAAAAATCAAAGCATTACACCGGACAGTCACTGTTCTGGAGCATTAATCCACAATATGTATTGTTGTGTGCCTTCAAGTTGTTTCCAACTTATAGCAACCCTAAAATGAACCTATGAAAGGGTATGTATATTCTTAAAGAAGAAGAAGATTTAGAACTGATGAACCATGTTGTGATCCAGAAAAATGGGGTAAGAAGTGCTCTTGGGAGAAAAAAATGGGATATTCTTCATCATTATTAGCTTAACGATTGTCCTTTGGAAGACAGAAGCCTCTCAAAGGAGTTAAATAATGTTACTCTCAACTCACACAGTTGAGTGTCACAAAATTTTTGGTTGTATTATAGACATTCCAAGGTATGTGTGTGTATGTGCCTTCAAGTTGCCTGTCAACTTATGGTGACCCCATGAATTCCATAGGGTTTTCTTAGGCAAGGAATACTCAGAGGTGGTTTTGCCAGTTCTTTCCTCTGAAATATAGCCTAAAGCACCTGGCATTCACTGGCAGTCTCTCTTCCCAGTACCAACTAGGGCTCACCTTGCTTAGTTTCTAAGATCAGACATGATCTGGTGCCCTTCCAAGGTGGTCAGTGCAAAATCCATAAAATGGTTTTATATTTTGGCATATTACCTACCAAAACAAAGCAACATATGTGCACTAAACAACAGCCCTTATTCTTGGCTAAAAATCATCTGGTCTCCTAAACTGAGTTTATGACTAGACAAAAAGTCATATAAAAGATCTGTGAGTACAGATTACTAGTAAACAATATCAAGCACAATATAATTTTTCCTCATAGATGCTCATGTACTGCTTATAGTGAACCTTCTATAAATGTATTTCAGACATAAATGCACATTAGAGGAAACAGAAAGAGAAATCATAAAAATATAAATAGCAAAAGAGAAATACAATTAAATCATATTAACTACATTGATCTCCTGTGTGCTTGCCATCCCTTACAAGGTTTCTCAGACAAATTCTACCAGAGGTTTTTAATCAACAGCATCAAAACCATCTATAGGCTGCTGTTCTCTTTAAAGCAGTGCCAAAACCCACATCCAGATCTGATTAAATATTTTGTGGGTTTTTTCCTTGTAAGAAGTAGATTTTTAAAAAATGGCCTTGTAAGTAGATGACAGAGGACTGTACTACTACAATTGATCTGAAGACCAGAAATATGTCTGAAACAACTTCTGTCATTCAAAGCGTGTTTGATAAATATAGCTAGTCTTCTCAAATTATTAATTTTAAATGACTTCTGAGATAACTTACAGTGTAGGCCTGATTATTTTTATGCAGAAGCAGAAACCACCACTTCCTTTATCACAGAGAGACACTGACTGCTGAGGGCAATGGTGTCTCTATACAAACTGTTCCCAAAACCCTGCAAGGCAATCATGCAGAGACTCACACTCTCCTCTTGATATCATGTTGCCCCATTCTACTTAAAATAGGAACAAAGAGAGGGAAAAGTGTGTTTTTTATGAGGGAAACTTAGTCAAGTCATCCCTCCATTCTTCCTGAAAAAAATCACAACGCACAAATTCTATGATAGCAGCTGAGAGAGAGAGAGAGAGAGAGAGAGAGATGTTTATCTGATACAGCAATAGTAATAAAAAGTTCTCCAACACATTACAAACTAGCTAATTTATTATGGGTCTTTTCATAGGTCTGTTTTATCAAATGCATGACACTGCAGGTTGACTGAGTATCCATGAAACAGGTGATGTTCGGTCTGTGACAATTCTATATAAAGCTTAAATTATGCAACAGGTGGAGAACCTCTATAGGGACATTTGAACTCAGATGTTTTACTCTCTAAGAATAATTAGCAATTATATTAATGATTACTTAGCCTTGTTGCTGCTGCTACTGTTGCTGTTGTTGTTGTTGTTGTTGTGTGCCTTCAAGTCATTTTCAACTTATGGTGACCCTAAGGTAAACTTATCATGGGGTTTTCTGGGGCTGAGTGTGTTACAGCCAAGGTCACTTAGTGGGTTTCCATGGCTGAGCAGGTTTCTGTGGCTGAGCAGGGAATTGAACCATGGTCCCTGGGGTCATAGTCCAACACTCAAACCACTAAACCATGCCGGGTCAGCTCTCAACATTTTTTTTAAATGACTCTTTCTGGAAACCACCATGCATCCCACTCTTTGGGAAAGGTAGCATACAAATTAATTAAATAAACCAACAAACAACATTTCAATCATAGCTGGCTATGGGATTATGAGAAATGTAGTTCAATACATCTGCAAAGCACCAGGTTAGGGGAAGACAGCTCTAGTGGGACTTCTGGTAGTACTGTAAGGCCCTATGCCTGCTAGGGGTGGAACTAACTTTGTACATGTATTATGAATGCAGTGGCTCAGTTCAGATAACTCTCCATGACTTAGATTACAATTGTACACAATACTGCCTACAAGCAAGCATCAATGAATGTTATAGTGTGATGATTCCCCTTTCAACATCCTATGGAATCCTGGGGTTTGCAGTTTAGGGAGGGGCCGGCTGGTCCTTCCTTAAACTGCAAACCCCAGGATTCCATAGGATGTTGAAAGGGGAATCATCACGCTATAAGAGGGTAGCGCGGAAATGGTCATAGAACTGCACTGTTGGACTGAGAAAGCACTGCAGTTTTATACACAACCCTCTTCCTCCCCACTTTCACATCCTTCTATTTCCAAGGTTCTTCTGCCATTTCCTAATCTGTCATGACATTACAATTAGGCAAATATATGATTAGCACTAACCACAGTCTGTCTGATTCAAATGTCACAGCAAACTATGGTTGCAGTAATGCAGAAATGGAGGAAAGATTAATCATATAAAGGGAGGCCTATGGGGGAATGCCAGAGTATAGGACAGCAGCACTTTCCCAAACCTCTGCAGAATGAGCCTAAACAATGGTCAGAGATTAGAATGTTGCTTTTGAAAAGAAATTTGTTCTTTGTCTCATTACAAAGTCCCCAAAAGTGATTAGCTGACATTAGTATTGCAAGTATTACAAGAATGTTCATTATGCTACTCACAGCATTACTCATTTAAAAATCATAATAAGTACACAGCTACTGACTGATTGTGCTGTCTGGGACAGTTGGGAGCTAGAGTCCAACTACACTGGGATAAAGAGCAGGTTACAGGACTGACCAGCCCATTCCCCTTGCTCTGCAGGACAGCCTTTAAGTTCCATTCTGAACCAAACACAGCTTTCCAAATCTCTCTTTCTCTCCTAAGGAACATTCAGTCCATTAAGTGGGGTGGCTTCTCCAACTTCTTCTTCCCCATTCCATTTTGTCTTTGCAAGATTTTCTGGCAGCAAAGCAAAGAAAGCACATATCCTAGTCTTTACTGCAATCTCCCCACTCTCTATTTCAGTTTGGGCCTTGTTTTCCAAAAGGACTCTGTTTCTTTGTTCCTTTTCCTCATTTCCCTCCGGTTTCCTTGTCTACTGCACAATCAACCCCTTTTCCATCCACTGCTACGCATTCACTTCCTCTCATCTCCTTTTCTCCTTGTGCTCTGTCTCTCTTCAGTCTACTCTGGCCTCTCCTCACTCCCCATTAATCATACACCTCAACAGTACCAACAGAGCATCAGGCACCACCACAGCATAAATTATAGTAAGAGCCAGCATGAGCCATGTAATATTCCTTTTCAATCACAATTTGAAGCCACACCCTGACAGCAAAACTCATTACTGATACATCATAAAAGGAGTGAGTTGGTTCCCTGTAACATGATATTGCTCTACCGTTTTAAGGAAGTAACTGAAATTGACACATTTTTAATGCAATTTCCAAGTTCTCATGCTGCTCTATGATCTAGAATCTAGATGCTAAACAATCTTAGAACAATTAGTGAAGTAATTCAGGAATCAGCTGACTAGTTGTTCTATTTTAATAATCTTGCTTTCAGGCATGATTAAACTAGTCTGCAGCCATATTACATATAGCCAGAAGTTGCTATCTTGGTCCAATTTTGATGACAGCTGAAAACAGTCTTAAACTAAACAGGATGCAAGTCACATCCTACACTTTTGTATCAAATAAGCCATAAATATGTCAGGAGGCTGCCAAGTTTATCTAGTGTTTAGGTTTTAAATCAAGTGTCAGTTTAATTTCTAGCTGTCATGGCAGCACATCTATTTAAGATTAACTAGAAAAGAAAAACACATGCAAAATATTTATCAAAAGCTTAGCCAGAGATTAAACACTGCACTGGAAGTAAAAATCCTAGCCCGAGTAGTTACTTTATTTGGAGTATTTACACTAGCACTTGGGATACTTTGGGCAGGCTGGCTGTTTGGATGGCCAGCCACACTTACTGTAAGCCCTTGAAAGCAAAGGGTAAACACTAGCAAATCCCAATACAAAAACAGAGAATGAACACTTTGCAAAAAGAAAGTGCCAAAATCAAACTGCCCAACAGGGAAGTCATGCTGTCGGGTATTGCCACCACTGAAATGTGTATGCAATTTAGTTCATTAGTAGGAGTGAATTTATGTCCACTTATTAGACCCATGAAATTCTCCAAACAATATGGTGCTATGGACAGCATAATGAACTTCAACCTAGAGAATCTGGGCTCAGTTCTTTGTTCAGCCATGAAACTTGTTTCGTACCTAGAGTCATGCATGCCTTGATTACCTCTCCTTGGGATTACTATAACACATTCTATGCAGGACTGCCTTTGAAACTAGTTTGGAGACTTCAACAGGTCTAAAATGTTGCAGACAGAGTGCTAACCAGGACCTGCTGAAACAGCTTCAGTGCCTATTGGTTTGTTCAAAGTACTGGTTACAACCTGTAAAGCCCCATGTTGCTTAGGTCCAGACTAAAGATGTAAAATTTCTGAAAATTTTGAAGTCATGGGGGGAAAAAATAAGTTTTCTTGGTTGGGGGATGATATCAGCCAAAATTCCTTTCTAGAAGGAGCACTATGGACTCAAAAGTGAATGGTTGGCTTAATTCTGAAGTGCTATAACAGACTCTACTTATTTTCCAAACGTGTCTGGAGCAAATAAAGTTTTCATTACCTTATTCACAAAGAGATACGTTTTAATTACTTCAACTCACATCTGGCAAACTGTAATAGTTTAATCAATACTCTTGAGAACTTTGTGACATCTGCCACTACAGATGCTCCCTCCCCACAAGATTACAGATGCTTTAAAACAGGGGTGGGCACTTAATAGGAGTTGGGAGAGTGACACTAGCCCTTGTTGGAGGGTTATAACCACCCTCCATTTAAAAAAAAATTAAACCCATTTTTAAGTTAAAATTTCCCCCATGCCCCAGGGGATGATGAGGGCCACTTCACCATGTTTTGGGTCCTTCATCCTCTTTAGGCCCAGGGAAGACTTTTTTTCCCCACCAGGAAGTTCACAATAAGTTTATTCCTTGGCTGAAAGAAGAGCTCTCCTGGGTCTAACACAGCCCAGAGAGGCAAGGGGTGGGGGCATTTTTAGTTTTGAAAAAAATCATTTTCTCCCATGGGGGACTTAGGCCTTGTGGGTCACATGGAACACAGTATAACATCAGAAAATGCTCTGGTTCAAATCTAACCTCAACCATAAACATATCACCTAACCTTCAGCACTAGATTAACACATAAACTAAATAAACTATAGTTTATCACCCCAATTATAAGGAGTCTCAAAATATATCTTTTTTAAAAAATCACAAAAACAGGATGGGTTAATGATATCACACCTCTGAATCTTGACACAGTTTACCACTACACCACACTGGCTCTCTCAACGCAGAAATAGACTGATTTATTTTATTGGGACCTCATTAGGAGGGGTGAAAAAATACTAACAAATCAGTTTGAACATTTGAAATATTCTGTATAACATTAAGCTTTGTTAAAGAAGCAAGGCTACACATCCCAGAAGTAGCAATGATAACAGAATGTGCTTGCTTCTCTTAGGCTTCAACTTCCCTTAACATTTTTGAGAAAACTGTCAAGGAAGTTGTGCGCAATATACTTTGTTCCCAGCATACATCACTAGTGTTACCTGGCATCTACTATCAATGTACATTTCCTCAGTTACAATGCAGTTTTCTACCTCCTTCCATCACCCTTAAACTGCATCAATCTTACTGAGCATGTTCAGCCTCCAGCTCTGTAACACCCACATCTAATCAGACTAACCCACTTTCAGCTACATGTCTCCTGTATTAACAGCCTGCTGCCTGATTATACAGCTGCCTGAGACTAAAGAAATGTAATGGGGCTGAATGGCTAAGGTCACATGGTTGTTCCTGAACCAGCTTAACTTCACCAGCTTCTCTTTTTAAAAAAAACAAAATGTATTTGGATGCATAAACAACGCCTCCCACTCCCCTAAACACACTGCCCTTTCAGTCTAGAGAGAAAGTCGATCACAGGATATCGCAACTATTTGAAGAACGGCTTGCCAGAGAGAGACTCTTTCCCTCTCCAGGTTGCCAAACATGTTCAATGTCCTACCCTTCAGTTAAACAAGCAAACAGCTGGAAAAGGAACGAACAAATAAGGTGGGATTTGACAGGACTAGACAGATGTGGACAAACTCACTTACACTGGAAATATGAGCTGAATAAATTTATTGTATTCAAATTCATTTTGCATTTTCCACAGACTGCACCGTGTATTCCATCTCTGCAGTGCAGACAGGAGACACAGGCTGACAGGTTCTACGGATAGTACTCAAAGGAATGTGGGAGGTATACACACAAACAATATGTACGTGCATATACATGCATGTATTTTTTTCTTATGGTTAACCTTGTCAGAAAGTCTAGGTTTTTCAATGATTTGTTTTTAAATGGGTTACATTGTTTTTACTGCTTTACATTATTTTATTATTATTATTATTATTACTACTACTACTACTACTACTATTTTATATTTATTTACTTGTTTAACCTGTTTTCATTCTTAACTACTGTAAGCATTCTTAAAATAAAAACCAGTGTAAAAATGTTCTTAAGTAAATACATACATGGGGAGAAGTGAGCTGGTGCAACGGCAAATGGAAGTAAGCAAACACTTTCTAGCAAACAGATCAATTGCTCCAGCCAGCTGAAACTGACAATTGCTCTATCCCTGACCTTGCAGTTGGAAAGAAGATGGGCTCATGAACTCATTTCCACATGACAATGCTCCTGCAAAGTGATTTGCTTGCCTATGAGAATAGTGGAGAGTTCTTCTTCATGCTGCCCCCCGGGCTCCACTGAAAGCAGCTCAGAGATGGCCTTTTGTGCTGTAAGTGCGTGAAAGACTCCACTGAAGACGTGTGCAATTAAACCCACTTTTCTGGCTGCTCTTTTGATTCACAGGGGCTCCCCAAGCAGGTGCTGCCACACACAAAGGGGAAGAAAAACCTAATCTTTGCAGCAAAATATACCCACTTTCCACCCCCACCTCACTTCCCATGTCAAAAAGAAAAAAAAACAGATGGAGGAAGAAAGCACAATTTATTGTAATTTCTTTTCATCCCCCCACCTCACTCTCACACAGAGAGACAGTCTTGCTATTGAGATCCATATTAAAGGTGATACCTCCTATCTTTCTGTATGTTTTCCTTGGAAACCTATTTATTTTCATGACAAATGAACAGCGTATGTTAGAAGCTGCAACCAGGGGAGACCTTATTGTGTTGAGTCCCTCTCTTTGGCAAGAGGAGGAAGCTGCTTCTCTGTATGAAAAATGCTGACAAAGCAGAATATAGAGGTACTTCATTAACTTTGCACATTTTCTTTCCAGCTCCCCTCTCAATATTATTTATTACCAACACAGAAACCTGCATTCTGGCACAATAAACAATGCATCTAGCTTGTAGGCAAAACCTGATAATCAGGAGTCTAAAAGCAGAGCAGGGGAGGTGGAATTAAACAAGTTAGAAAGCGTTATTAGAAGAGCAGAACCTCAGCCTGGAAAGATTGTTTTCTTTGCACTACAGCTCTCATAAACTCTCGGTCAATATTGGAGATGCTGGGAACTGTAGTCCAAAATGTGATGATTCCAGCTGTGATCAGCACAGGAGATAGCCAAGCAGGCTTCACATGCCACTTTAAATGAATAACGGCATGATGCCTCACATCCTACTTCCAGTGAATGATGGCAGGATGCAGCCTCCAGAATCACACGGACCAAAAGGAAGAAGGAACACCTAAGTCTGTGGATTTAAGTGAACCTCTATGATCCTAGTGGAAAGAAACACACAGAGCTGCTTTAAAATGAGAGGCTTTAAGTAGGCTTGTTTGTGTTGGAGACTGCAAACTTCTCCTGAGCAGCTGAATAAGCTGCAGGGACGTTCTTCTTGCCATCTGCTCCTTTCCCAGAACACCTCCTGCAAATCAAGAGTCAGTCTGCTGGTTTCTATTCCTGTTAACCTCTAATCACCCACAAGGGCCCTTCTTTGCTTTGCTCTTTATCTGCGCCAGCTAATGCGTGAAGTGGCCTTCGCTTCCCATCTGTTCCAGCATTAGTAGAGTTAAAGAACAATGCAGCTTGCTTGTTTCAAGCATTCACTTACACAGATGCCCCAGTATTAACTCAATTTCCCAGTGTTTGCTGCCATTATCCACCCAGGATTTGGAATGTTTGCCTATTTAGCAGCCAAAAAATAGATATTTCCCCATTTTACTTCATGCTTTCTGTAACAACAAAGTATATCTAGGCCCCCAAAATCTCCCATACCTACTTGATCCAAATTATGAGAGGAATTTAATAGAACATGTCATAACAAGGAAGCTGGAGCATCTTCATTTCACCCAGCCAGGTCCCAGTGCATTAGCCAACTCATCTACCAGACTGCAATTCCTTACACAAATGGATTTTTAATCTACCTACACTTATTTGCACATGGTTGTTTGTAGAGGAAAAATGAAATTAAAATTGGAACAGAACCCTGGATTTGATCAATCAATTTGTTTGAATTAATGGTTTGACCTCATCAGTAGTTCATGCTGTATTTGTAAACTTGCTTTGCAGTAAAATGGGCAGACGACAAAGGAAATATATAGTAAATCTTCATATACAGAAAGTAACCAAGAAGGGCAATTCAACTGAAACTGTTTCCTTCTAAAACTGTTTGATTATATTTCTTGTATAAGTTGAATTCTAATATGAACAGATGTACTGAACAGCTACCACCGAGTGAAGAATAAATTTCCAAAATAACTGAATTTCAATGTCCCAAAGCAGGAGTGGGCAAGCTGCAGAGGAGGAAAGGGCTGCATTAGCCCTTCAGGAGACTTTCGAGGGCTGCATGCTCCTACTGTGATGATGATGATGATGATGATTATAAAATTAAAAAATCATTTTTGCCCCAAATGCCCCCTAAAGCCCTGTAGGGGCACAAGGGCATGTCTGGGGGACTTCCTAAGTCCCAGAGGGCATTTTGGGGCATTCTGAGACAAACAAATTTGTAGGGGAAAATTTTTGCAAAATTTTGTTTTGACCCAGGGAGGGGTCCAACAAGGCTCCAGACATGGTGGAAATGCCCTCTGCATCCACTAGAGATTATTTCTGGGCTTTTGAAAGCAAAATATATACACACACATATACATATATACATACATACGTACATACATACAAGTTTTTTGCAAAAATGATTCTGGCAGTTGCACTTTGCCAACCCCTATTCTAAAATAAAGCAAAGTATCAACAGTACCCCACTGAAGCCAAACTGTATAGCCCCACTGGTTTCCGAGTGAACAAATGCAAAATATTACATTTAGAATGGTGATTCCACACACACTGAAACTTCAGCAGCCGAACTAAACCAAGTGCCCACAAGACCATTCTGTGGTCCTACATAGAAAAAAAAAGAATGAATAGAAAAAAGTGAATTATTTTTGCCTAATGCTTTCCTTATAAAATCTAGCAAGAGTAGGATTTTTTCCTAATTACAGATGCTCAAATTCAGTTCAATATCTTATTTTCAAAATTTTGAACCTGATTTCTCCAACCCTGTGTCCTTCATTTGACAACAACTTTCTGTCACCTCTGTGTTGCCAAGTGATGGTGGGAGATACAGCCCAACCCTTCTGGAGAGGGTTAGGTTGAAGAAGGCTGTTTAAAATTAACCAAAGAGGCTGGAGTTCAGTACAGGACTTCCATCTAGATATGACAACTTACATCTGCAGGAAACAGGTCTGAGCATCTTCACAACATCTGTATTCAGCCAGGGACTGCTGTGACATTACTACACAGGGAGTTGCAAAGTGACTGTTGTGCATTGGGTATTGATGTACACCAGTTGCTCTCAATGCATATCAAGACACTAACTGGGGATTAGTAGTACACTTTGGTAGAGCCCAATGTGCATCAGGATACTTTTATTGGTGCCCTGATACACACCTTTGCAATTCACTAAGAGGGTTCCCTAGCATCTCTGCTATGTAGCTAAATACGTGTAAAGTTATACAAGGCAGGCATGGTAAAGATTCATTATCTTAGTAGAAGTGAATGGGAATATTTATAACAAGCATGCACACATATGCTTGCCTGAACATGCACACATGCCAATCACTTATTAACAGGAAATTATTCTGTGGTCCAGTTGTTTAATGATGACTTCAGCACAGGTCACTAGGAGCAATGAAACAATCAGTATACATTTCTTGATTTCAGGCAGTTTAATTTTCATTTCAGTTTGGTTTAGTAGAATAGTTTCTTAAGAATACAAAATTGGGATGTGTCCATGTAGTGAATACTTAAGTTCCTTAACATTTTCAATCTTAAAATAACACTGATTGCACATTTTTTTCATATATATGACACATCATACTTTTTACCACTGAAGACAGCATTTTCCACCCCTAATTCCCTATCAATGTATGGAACTACATGTTCCCACAGTCCCAGTGGGCCAGGATGATGGGAGCCTGAGTCCAACAATATCCGGAAGGCATCACATTGGGTGAGACTGATCTATGATTATCTTACAAAATATAAAATACCAAGAATGAGCTAAATACTCATTTTCTACTCTGCTCCAGTGGGTAGGATAAACAATGGATTCAAACTGCAAGAAAGAAAAATCAGTTAAACATTAGGGAGAAATTCCTGATGGGTAAGAACTGTTCCATAGTAGAACAGCCTACCTTGGAAGGTGTTGGATCAACCTCTACTGGTGGTTATTTAAAGAAAGGTTAAATGCTTACTTCTCCTGGAGACTTTAGCAGTGAATAGCTGCCCAGCAAGGGGTTGTACAAGACACCCCTTAAGGTTCCTTACAATTCTATGAATACTGGGAAAGAGCCACTAACAATCTCAGCCAGAAACACAGTGCTATCCTTCTTAATACACAAATTAAGCTATCACTGAGGTTCTGTTTTATTCTCTCAACATAGAATTTAATGGCAGAATAGCAACTTCTAATCTAGAACCAGTATGTGTGATCTTTCAGATACATAAAGAGCAACTCATGACATGCCCTGACAGTTTCCATGTCAGTGGGAAGGTGAACCCACCTGATTTTAGTTCAAACTTGAAAAGAGCTATCGGAGGTTTTAAACCTGGGTTCAGCACCCTGGCTAATTCCTTTAAATTTATGATTAAAACTCAAAGTGCGTTCATCACCAGCCTGGCAAACAGCGGCCTATATTGGTGACATCCTACATTGTTTTCACAATCTTATATATAATGTCCGCCAACCTGAGGATAACTTTTTATGCATCTGGTGAAATGGGCAGCGGCCACAAAAGGTGTCTATGTGCATGGAATGAGCCTTTAAAGCTCCACAGGACCCAACGTTGGTGTTGGTGCAACAGACTGTGACCCACCCCAATTTGTAAATACAGTTAAGTAATTAAGGCCGCAATCATTTCCATGCTTACTCAGGATTAAGTCCCTCTGAATGCAGTAGCATTCACTCCAGAGTTGTAAATGGTTTATTTCACTTAGGGTATTGCAGAGAGAGCCACAAGCATTTCAAATCTCCTTGAGCTGCTCCAAGGATCTCTTAAGGTATAGGCGCTAGCATCAGCATCCCTGCTTGAATAAAAATTGAGTTATGTCTGCTTAATCCTGTTAATCGGTCATAGTCTCCTTGTATACCGCAGTCTCAGCCTCATGGCTCATGCTCTTCACTCTGGCAGTACTGTGGGGGGGCGGGTGTACATATGTATGTATGTGCCTTCAAGTAGCCTGTTGACCTATGGCAACCCCATGAATTTCATAGGGTTTTCTTAAGTATGGATTTCTCAGAGGTGGTTTTGCCAGTTCCTTCCTCTGAAATGTACTACTACCAATAATAAAAACAAAAAAACATTTCAGAGCAAGGGAAATGTCCTTTGCTTCCTGTATTCCCATTTCTCCTCCTGACCTGCTTTTCAGCAAGGCAGCCTCCCTACTGTGCCTGCAACTTTTCCGAGCCTTTTGTTCTCATTGGGCCCATCCAGGCTTTAGGCAGCAAAATAGGCTTATGGGTTGCCTCTAGCCAGAACAGCTTCTTGGTGACAGCTTGGTTAGTAAGGCGTAAAATGAGGGGTTTTGTCCCCATATGTGTATGGCTAGACATGTAAATGGAAAACAATTTAGAATTAAAAACCACTATTAAGTAAATATGCTGCTGTTTTAAAATCCTACAGCTGTCCTTGCTGCAATCACAATACTCCAGTCCATGAATGCCTCTCCTTCACTACGCTTTTAACAAAGCTACTAAGGAGACATTACATAGCTTTTTGTAACCATTTAAGACAAGCCTGGAAGTGCACAGAAGTAAAGCTCAGCTCTACTGGGATAATGGAGGTAGAGCTGGGTGTAAAAATTGAGCTACATCATAAATTAAAGTGTTTCTCCATCTGTTATGCTATAGGAATGCACATACTTGACCACAAATATGGTTATCTTATGTAATGGCACCAAAACAAAGACCATAGTAAGGTTTTGGACCCATGCCATCAACTACTTTAGCGAAGCTTTGAACAAATGCTTTGGAACTCTGTATTTATTTGCTTAAGAACACACATTTATGAACCAATTTTGTCCAAATTTTATTTTTACACTTAGGCTGGCATCCCAAATATATCTGTGCAATGTCAGGATTAACTAGAAACCTCCAGAAGCTACTGCTGCTGCTGCTTTTGGGAAGGGACTACTATTTGAGTCAATTTTTCACGGAACTTGGCATGAAACATCAATACATTCAAAGCCAGATAAATTTTTCTCTCTCAAGCACTCACTAACTCTCACACGTACAGCCTACTGTGTCTGAAATCAAACGGCCTTGAATCTACAAATAGGTAGCTCATGTGAAAGTGTCCATTATTATGAAACAGTGAAATGATAGACTATACATACACACATTTATATATATGACATATGTTATTTTGAATACTTGGTAGGAGCTCGACTGGTCAGAAACCTTGATTTGTAGAGAATTATGTGGAATAGATGCTACAATACTATTTCATTTTATAACTGGAAGAAGACAAAGGGTAAAATTATGTCAACATTTTTATGAAGGAGATCTTTTGCAAACACTGACACTCCTGGTGCAAAGTGTGCTGGAGAACACTGCTATTCAATACACAGGCTATGCTGCAGCCGCCTTCATTTGCTTTTCATGCAGTGCAAACATCTATAATGATGCCATGTAATGACAAGATCTGTCATCAGGGTGAATATTGCTACAAGGAGGAAAAAATGCAGATGTACCATGAAGAAAAAGGGGCATTTGTCCTCCCTGAAATCCGTAAACATAAATGATCAGGAAAAGGACATTTGCAAGCAAAGCAAAAATCTGAAAGGAAGGGTAGAAAAGAAAGTTGTAAAGCTAAGAGTTTAACAGAGTCTTTCTCTTTTTTTGGTCTGAAACACCACTGGCAACCAAGCTTGCCTCCTGGATACCTAGCTTAAGGTCACCCTGTAAGTAAATGGCTGTATAAAATAAAATAAAAACGGGATAGGGGGAGAAATTCTCTACATCTCTGCCAACTTTTTGCTCTAAACCCCTAATGTAATATTGTCTTCCAATGTTATCTCTAGGTCAACCCAAGATCTCAGCATACAGATCCCCTGCACAGTCAGAAAAAGAGCTTCACACTTCTGCATTCTCCCATGCATGGAGAGACCTGAACCTCATGCATATTAGCACCCTTCACTGCAAAGAAAGGAAATATGCTTTTTGGAATGGGAGCTTCACTTGTTAAATTGAGTTCTCAATGCCATAAATATTCCTTGGGTCTTCATGAATGTCTTCAGGGACAGCAAGGGGGTTGTGGGTCTGGTTTACATGTAACCAGGGATGGAAGATGGTAGACCTAGTAGATCTCTGCATGATTTGCAGTACAGCGACAAGAGCTTCTGAATACCAGGTCAACACAGTAGCAACAAAATGACTCTTTCCATCCTAAATGATACTGTCGAAATGAGGGAAGCTGGGGTAAACAGTGTACACTTTAATGCGAAGTATAATAAGTTCCGTTCAGTTCTGACCCTAGACACAAATTTCTGGGCTCAGAGTTCTTTTAATTTTAAACACATGCCAGAAATCTTCACTTTCCACTAATCCGAACTGATTGGTATGTGTAAACTATGGACTGTGGTTTGTTATATACAAGCTAAGAAACAAATTATGATTTGTAAAAACATCAAATTTGCTTGCTTATAAATGGGGCAAGGTTTCTTTTAAACCATAATCTCTGATTCATATACAAATACTAGTGAACCCCATCTCTCAGGTACATGGGGTGAGGAGGGGAAGAAAATCTCGACTTTAAGTGTTCATGCTGTTTTCAGAGGAAGCTTCCTCCTGGTTGTTCACAGAACACTAAACCTGGGGTGGGAACACAGTCATTCCAAAATTTCTTTTTGCTGCCCACCAATGTCTTGCAATCTCCCCTGTATCTTTAAAAAATAAAAATATTCTCTGTAGCCAAGAGACCAACTAAGAAGCTACTTCCAAGTTCACTGAACTTATCTCATCCATATCACTAAGATAGTTTATCTGAACCTTGTAATCTCTTGTGAAGAAAATTGTATCTTGTGTACTATCCCAAAACACACTGATATCATTGTGAAATGGTAGTTCTAATCTTGAAGAACATTATTCCAAAGTAAAGACAAAAAAAAAATGAAATGCAAAAGTGGAGAAAGAACAGGGCATTAACAGCTGAATTTAAAATTGCTCAAGAGCTTAAAAAAATACATAAAATAAGCTTCAACTAGATTTTAGAGAAAAAATGGGAAACATATCACTGCTGGTGGACACTGCTCTTGTTTTCTAGACATATGCATACATACTGTACCAAGAGTAAATACTGCATGGTAAATGCAAAGTTATATATTTACATTTTCTCTGTGCTGAAGTTTTTGGCAAACTTTAGATATATTGCACTACAATCTCTGTCACCTCCTGCAGATGAATGGAGTTGTAATCCAACACATCCAAAGCATGCTAGATGGGTAATGCCTTGCTTGTTTCAGCAATATTTACCATTCATGTCATATTTTCCAATAATTTTCTATATCCATAATTTGGGCAAGGCCTATGAGCACCTTTCTTACCCTCTAGTATCAGAAGGACTACTAGATATTTATTTTGCACTGTTTGGCAAAATAGTTTTGCTGTTGTTGTTGTTTGTTTTATTTTGCTGTACAAAAGCCACATTTACCTTGGATTAATAACTGCTTCACTGCTTTGTTTCAGAAGCAACTTTGGTAATAGGCTTGTTTCAAGCCTTAAACAAAAAAACATTTTCCTAGCCACTTCATGGCTGAGTTTACACATGCCTGTGGAAACAATGAGAGCTGGACAAAACAACTTTGGTTTGCAATTCCAGTAATACAGTTCCAGACACCTCAAGGAGGAGAGCTGAAACCTACCTCCTAAAGAAGTATACTTTCTAACTCTAACAAAGCAGCCCACATTTTCAACTGAGGCAGTTGTAATAGTTTCTGGCAGCAAAAACAAAGTTACTTGTAATATCTTAATGACCAAAAGATATATTATAACGCAAACTTCTGTGGATTACAGTCTACTTCATTGGATGCCTGAAGTGTTATCCTGAGATTTTGTGGGGAGATTCCATGGGAGAGACTTTACAGAGGGAGAAACAGAGAGAGATGAAATACGAAAAGTACAAACAGTGGCAGTGATGCTACTGACAATGGCCATTCACAAAACAGATGTTGCTAATATCACAAATATCCTGGTATTGTTAAGTCAAGCAATGTATAGGCTGAAATCTTGATAGTGACAGATGGGTGCATACAATGTGGAAACGTCTTTTTTTTTTAAATGGGGTGCAAGAGGCTATTCTCTAGCCTTTTCACCCCATCCAAAATCTTCCCCACTTGCTGCCAAGTTCCATGGGGACTCTGCTACTGGGGAGGAGAGAGAAAGGGAAGGAGGTAACTACATAGCCGTGGCTCCATCTCTATTCCCCAGCAGTTTATGCTCAAGAGAGGCAGAGGAAGAAAGACATCATCATTCCTTTGACTGTTGCAAAATGCCAAGCGATGAAGAGGCAAAGAGTCCCTGCTACATGTTTCCCTATCTCCTTCCCTCCCTGGTTGGGCAGCAGTCACCCCACACGGCCTGGCTGCTGCATGGGGAGGGGAGGGAAGACAAGAAGCTACACACAGAGTGGTTACTGAGATCCATTTAGGTTTTCAGGACACAGGCCTTTTTCACACACCACCTCCAACCTGCAATGGCCATGAAATGGCCATGGGATCGCGACAATGGTTCTGCGTGACATCATCACCATTCTGTGGCCATTCTGTCGCAATCACGGATTAAATCATGTTCAGGTTTCTCCTGAAAATGACACGCGATTGCAGAGTCCTCCCACCTCCCTCCCGCACTTACCTGTTGTGCAGAATGGCAGGAAGCTCAATGGCTGAGCTTCCATCCCCAGCACAGCCTGGGAAACTGCTGGGCTGCGCTGCGGAAGGGAGAGGCGGGGCCATCGCGCTTCCTCCCAACCAGCAGACAGCTGGTACAGAGGGGGAGTGCAGCAGAAGCAATTCTCTCCCAGAAGAGACTTTCCCTGGATCTTCGCATGATGGCTTCAGAAAAAGGTAAGTTGTATAAAGGGCCAAAGTGTGATTTTATACCTATTTAGCTATCTCCATTCATAAAAATGAATTTATACCTTGCCTTTTTCCCCACAACCAGGACTCAAGGAAGCTTACAAATTTAAACAGATACAATATTGCTAAAACATAGAAAAGATTATCATTTACATGTAATTAAACTATCAGTAACATTAAAGACAATTTAAAACATGCATTAAAAATAATAAAGAGCAGTTGGCAAACAACATAGTTAAAAGCAGTAAAGGACCCTCTCAAAAGCAATTTCACAAAACCTGTCAGAGTTCCATTGTTTGCCAACAGGAGAGTTGAGACCTCACAATAAAAACGATTTCTGGGAATAAGTGTTAATGAGTTGTGTCTCAGTTCTTACTGTCCTTTTATTCTCTTTCAGAGAAGATCTTTTCTTCTTCTCCTGGACTTCACCTGTTCAGTATACTTGCTATAAATAAGCAACACAGCTTCTATGATGCTAAAGATGTGCTATGCATTTCTGATCCAAGGGACATTTGCTCAGTTTTAGTGGGCATTTTATTGAAGTGTTTCAAGATGCTGTTCAACTCCCCTAACATTACTAAATTCTGTAATGCTGCACAGCATTTTTACCCATGTTTGGCTGCTAGATGTGCAATGCAAATATTGTACAAGCTTCTCTGTATTGTGGGCTGGCAAGAAAAAAAAAAGGCAATGTTCCAAATAATTAAATTGCTCATTTGGAGGCATGTTTTAAAAGCAGGAACAGGATGTTGGACATTTGGTAGATTTTATCTGACACTGTTTAAGCCACTGATACTTTTAAACTCACAGTGTCTATGAGGCTAAACTGGTCAGTTAAAAACCTCACATCTTTGCCTAATACAGATGTCAAGTTCAAACCCATGAGGACCTATGCTCCCCTTCAAAGTACCCCCACTAACATCCTGCCCCCCTCTTCACCCACCAATGCCTGCCACGTGCCTCATACAATGACCCTCTGGATTGCCTCAGCAGAGGCTGCCCTGCAGGAACACTGGCTTGCATTCCAGAGACACTTTGCAACCATCCCCATGGCTTCAGCAAGGAGAGGCATTTCAGAACGAGAGCCAGGTCCAGGCACTCAGCCAAAGCCCAGAATTACAACACATAATTTAGGAGGGACAGGGGTAGCTGGCTTTGCATCCTGAGCAATCAAGGGCAAAGAAATTACCATCTTTATGCCACTGGAGAGATTGCTTTTTGAGGAGGATGTAACCTCCTAATGCCTCTCCATTAGATTTTCTGGCTTTGTTCTGCTTACCAAGTTGGAATGCGCCAGCAATCAAAACAACACTTGTTAATGTGAAAGTCAAGCAATCCAAATTCTTGCAAAGCAAAGCCATCTTTGCAAAACACGCCAACCAGACAGCCTATACAAGAAAAGAGCTTGGGAAAATTACTTCTCTGGATTACTGCTCATCTAATTCCCCAGCCAATGTGGCGCTGCTGGCTGGGGGATTCTGAGAGTTGTAGTCCAAATCAGTAACATTTCCAAGCACCACAAAAGAATCTGAGAGAGTAGTAAAGCTCATGACTGGAGTGTGTGGGTGTGTATGTATGCTGTAAGTGACTGATGCTGGACCATTTTGCTATCATTTTCCCCACAAGCATGTGAGCTTTCCAGTGCATCCAGACAGTGCATACCGTCAAACAAGTTCTTTTAATCTCCAAACTCACAGCTCTGTTGCTGCGAGAAGGCGGGGAGGAAGAATGCATTTGTTTCAGTTTGTTAGCTATGCTTGTGACTTTGTAAGTACTACTGTAAGATGAACCATCCATGAAAGGATATACCTGATTAAATAGGAATAATGAGATACAAGGTTAAAACTGCACTGGTGCTTGACACAGCACACAGAGACACAGTCAATATAGTAACCGTGAGGTGAGCTCACCTATCTGCAGCAGTTTTCACAAGGCAGTTGAACTTTGGTGTTCAATTCACCTGCATTACAGTGCAGTACCCACAGGTCAGCTGGACATCAGCATGCCTCTTGCATGCAATGAACCAATATATTCATTTTATTAGGTGACATGAGGTATAGGAGCCAACAATCTATCCATACCACTCTGGACCTCATGTAAATACTACCAATCGCAGTAGTTTCTAAGGAAGATCATGTGGTATGCACAATGGCATAAAACCAATATACAATGTAGGGGCAGCTGCACTGACTCTAAGACTATATTGTGGTAATACCTCCTTTGGCCAACAAAAAGGGCACAAAAAGTAATACCTAGCTGTAACAAACTCTTGCATTCTGATACAACACAACAATACCATATAGATTGTCTGATACTCTGGATCCCACTAGGAACACTGTTTATAGACCAATATTCTTGAACGTGGATCCGATATATTTTCCTAGTTTGTTCTTTAAAAAAGATAAGCTCCTGGCCTGGCCTGGCTTGTACTTCCACTATGGAGGTAGAATAATCCTTGAAGCAAGTTTCTGAATGCCTGCCTGTCTTCACAAAAGTAGGCATGAAAGATGGAGCTTGTTTTGCTTTTGTGCGAACTGTACTAATTTCAAGAAGCAGACCTGCTTTAATTGACCTCAAATTGCCATGAATACATCTTCTTCGGAGCCACGTGAATATTATGACCAAAAATGCCCTGAAGGTGCCTAGTGCTCTCTCAAGCCCTTTCTATCCCAAAGAGTTCTGCAAGGAATTCTAACACTCAAGATTCTACTCAAGCAGAAAAAATGTCACTCCTGAAAATCCATGTGTGATTTGTTGCCACCTTGTTTTTCCAGTGTGTGAAAGCACCTTTATCAAATACAGGTTCTTTATATCTGCTGACAGTTGGTTTCACTGGTTTAGAAATAATATTTCCCAGGAATTTCTCACTAAAATATTCCCACATACTAGACTGCAAGGACATTAAGGTTCTCCTTGTGTTCCAAGGCCCTTTCATAAGGTTCTGAGGAATTCTGTTGGCTCTGGAAAAAGAAATCTAAAGCTCTTTTCCTTTTTTATTATTTCTAGACAGGAGGCAGAAGAATGTTCCTTGTGAGTAGAGCTTAGAGCATTTCCCTACATTTCCAAAGTCCAGACAAACTAGAGTTTTTGCAGACGATGTTCAGTCTGTGGGGACAGCCCACTGTGATTTTTTTCCCCTTTCTACTTGAACTTTTACAAAAGGTCGATCAACCAGTACAGGACACACCTTCCCTCTACGTTCTGTTGTAACAATCAACCTGTAGTCTCATAAGCTGCAAACTGCACAAGCCAACTGTATGTTAGTGCACAACCAACAGATCACAGACCCATTTATCTTTAGAAATGCAAACAGGCACTATGGCTGTAACAACCTACTAACTGGCAAACATGCAGCAAAATATTGCATGACAGTACAGATTAATTGTTTCAAAGAAACAATTCTTTCTTTCTCTCTCTCTCAAACACAGACACACCCTCACTCACGCCCACACTTCTTGTGGCATGCTTGGAGTTTGTGAATACAAGTAATACAACAAAGACCGTTTTTTAAGTCAATCTGGGACCAATTTTGGACCCAAGACTAAACTGTCTCAAATATTAAAAGGCTTTTTGTACTTTTAACCTAATGCATGGAGGTGGAAGTGGGAGGGAGATTCTCCTTGGTGGAAAGTCACTTCACAAGTTTTATTGAGATGAAGCTGTGCAAATCTGGAAGCTCTCTTGCCATTTCCTTTAAGGTCTTCAGCTCTGTTAAACATTAACCGTAAAAATAATCATATAGCTCACATGACAAAGACACTAGCAATCTGAGGCCAATAACTCAGAGTAATGAAGGGAGCGGCCTTGTGGGCTGGAGAACTTTCATAGTTCTAAAGCCCCTCAGGCATTAGAACAAAGACACCCATTTCCTCTCTGAAAGCTGCAAGCTGAGACCTCTAGCTTTTCACAGTAGACCACATCAGTAGCTTCTAATGTTGCTTACCTCACTATACAGTCAGCTTTAGAGCTGCACATAAAAAAGCAACCAAGGATAATTCTGGGAAAGCTAAATACAACAGACACAGGCTGCCTGCCACACACATATCACAGTTCTATCCCGTACCTACAGCCTCATGATTTCTGTTAGCCAGTCACAGAAAGAGTGGTGTGAGAGGGAGGGATGACTGCTACCCCAATGTGAGAGTCTGTGAGCAGCATGGGGCCTGCGTGACAGACTGAGGAGCAAGAGGACAGCACTGCATTTTTTTCTCGCTTTCCTTGTTTAACATTCATTATAGGTCCTCATTTATGTATTCCTTTTTAACATTGATTTGTTTATATCGGTTTTTTAAAAAGGTTTAAATACAAAGATTCTATATTTTAAAAAAAGAATTGCATTTTTTTTCTGTATAGCAATTCTGTAAAAAATGAAAAGAAAATGATATTGAAGTGAGGCAGGTGAGAGCATCTGTGTTAGTAGAAATGTTTTTGCACTTTAAAAAAATCACAGAGGTCAAAGAGATCTCAAATTTAATCTAGTTCAATTCCCTCCCAATGTAGGAATTATACTTTTAGATGGCTTTGCTCCTTCCAGTGCTCTCTGTAGGAACAGGGACAAGGGTATGCATCCTTGTTGATTCTCCTGGATTTTCTAGCAACTTCTGATACTATCAACCATACTTGCTGAACTGACTCTCTGAGCTGAGAGTCAATGATGATTCTACTTCTCCCTACAGGATGATCTCCAGAAAGTACATAGTGGGACTTTTGTTTGGCCTTGTGCAACTGTGCTATGTAGTGTCATGCAGAGTCCTATTCTGTCCCCTGTGCTTTTCGATATTTATATGAAATCACTGAAATATGTCACATACTTTCAAACATTTCACAGATAAAGACTGAGATGCGTGACCAAGCAAGATCAGTGTGTGGTCAGGTTGGAAAAGCTTATTAAGAAGGACACACAAGGCATGAGAGACTGCAGCAGTTTGCTTTTGCTCAAGCCTATTGGGAAGAGCAAATTTTTTCCCCTCTTCTTCCCTTTGCTGATTTGCATACAAGCAACTTTTGCACCTGGAACTGTTTGCAGCAACTGAACTACGGTGAAGAAAAAGAGGGAAACTGAGTAGAGAAGAGACGTTTTAAAAGTGTCTAAAAAAATGGCAGAGGAGTAACTGGGACTGTCCCTGCCAAACCAGAGGATTTGGTACTTGTAGTTAGCAGTATGCTGAAACAGCCCAGCTCAAATTTTCTGTGTAATCTCAGTCAGGTGAGGTTGTGCACTAATGGTTTGGATGGGAGTTGATAATTTATACTGAATTCTCATAATATGGTGACCCTACAGGTGGGCCATTCACAGAACTAAGTAGTTAGCCTATTCTGTATGGGGTTGCACTTCATCTGAAAGAGAAGGTGTGTAGCTTGGGGTACACTGATCCACCTTTATCACTGGAGGCTCAAATATCCTCAGGAGTAATGCAATGCTTTTGCTCAGTTTTGGCTGGTCTGTCAGCTATACAAGTCTCTTAAGATATATATCTATTAATCCACAATGCCTCACATTCAAGCACTTTTGCTTTTGGATTACTGTAATGTGCTTTATGTAGAGCTGCTTATGAAGATGATCCAAAGTTCCAGCAGGTACAAAATGCAGTGCCCAAAATGCTAATAGGAATAACTGACAGGGATACTATAAAATCAGTCTTGAAGAAGTTGCATTACTTGGCTATCTATTCCTAGGCCAAATCTGAAGTACTGATTTTTTTTCTTATAAAGCTCTAAATGACCTGGGACCCAGATGTGTGAAAGAAGATCTCTTTGTGCGGTCTGTTGATGCTCTTAGATCTGCATGAGACTCATCTGGTTTACCCAGCATTGTGAAAGTCCACCAAACGATGACACAAAATGGGCCTTCTCTGGGGTGACTGCATGAATTTGGAGTGCCCTGCCTCAAAAGATACGTTTGTTCTCATTTTGGTGCCATGCTAAGTCCTATTCATGGGTTAGATTTGCCGCGGATTGATTTATCTGCTCATCACTGTTCAACACATCACTTATATTTTGGGCACGTAAATCCTATCAGCTCTCATTGTCACTGGGATCCATGTCCCTAATTGCTGTAGTGCTTTGCTCCCCTTATCAGCTGTCTTTCCTTCCTGCCTTGACACAAAAACACTGGGACTGGCAGTTCTTGACAGAACATGTCACACAGGGAAGGAATATCTCTGGCTGCTCTAGAAATAACTCACTGTTCTGAAGATTTGTGTGGTCTGCTCTAACACTTTTTTAGCAAATCTCGTAAGCCCTGGACAATTATTTATATGCAGGAAACAGAGAAATAAATGTCCATAAACATCTTTAAACATGACCTACAATTTATCCTCATTTTTTTTCTTCATAATAACGGAGCTGCAGCCTAGGCTGATCTTTTCTAAATCTCTGAACTCTAATAAAGTGTAGCCTCCTCTTTGTTCTATTTTTCCCTGCAGAGACACATCAAGGATTCCAAATTCATTATCTTCTAGGACTGGCCACCCAGCCTCCACTCCGTTTTACCACATGTGATAAGAAAGAAGAAACAAGAAATAATTATTAAAATACTCCATGAAATGTTTAGCTCAGGGGTAAGACATCCATTCCACACTGGGTTGGACAACTTCAAAAGACCTGGGGCCAATTTCCTACTCCTTCAAGCCCATCATGGGTCATATTCCGCATCACTGTTGAAACTGGAGAGGGAGAGGTGGGAGTCCATTTTTGTGAAGCATCCTCTGCAAAGAGATAAGCAACTTGAAGGCATATATACACACATATAATCAGATCGTTCCTCAGTACAAAACTGATTTTTCTTAAAACCTTGCTGCTTTCCTTCTTCCCAAAGTTGAGGAAAAATGTTCCAATATGCAACCACATAGATTAGCAAAGCTTATAGATGATGTGGTGATGGTGATGATGATGATGATGACGACAACAACAATAACACGACTACAACTCTGCTTGTGGAATGGAGGCTCAGGAATTCTAGGAGCTGTAATCTCAAGTTTAACTTTCCCACACTCTAATTTATTGGCATTAAATGATGAACCAAAATCCCCATTGCACAGTGATCCCCCTTTTGCCATGTTCACAGGAATTGAACAAAGAAATCTAAACACTAAGATTGTTCTTCAAATCCCCAAAACATATACTCATATCATGGGTGGGAAAAGTGCGACCTGCAACTTTTTTGAAAAAAAAAAAGTCCCCAAATGTCTAGTAACACTCCTTAAGGAGGCGTGGAAGACAATTTTGGGGTCCCCAAGCCCAGGCCCAGGAGTGGCCTTTTTTTCCCAACATGAAGTGACCTAGAAATTAACTTCTAAGTCATTTCCTGTTAAAATGGCCCAGAAAGGGACAAAAATATGGCAAAATTGCCCCCTATGCCTCCCAGGCATCAGGAGGCATTCGTAGAAAAACAATTTCCAAAAAAGTTTCAGTGGTAGTGGTGAAGGAGGTAGGTGGCCTAATGCAGGTGGTCCAATATAATCCCTTAACCCCTGCCAGCTGCCCAGCCACGTTAGACACTACTCGGCATCTAATCCAGCATTCCCTGAAGTGAGAATGATATAACACTTTATTTTAATTAAACAAACAATAACAGGAAGCACCTATACAATCGAAAAAATTTGTTTCACACCAAGTTTGAGGCAAAACGGACAAAAACCAATAATTTATTTTAAAAAAAGGCTGAAATTTGCTGATCGGTCTTGAAACTGCATGAAAACATTCAGGATATCAAGTTAAGTCTAAATATCAAATTTGGTCAAAGTCAATTAGTTAACATGTATTTTAAGGCAAAAAAAAAAAACCCTAAGGAAATCTGAATTATTTATTCAGGAGACAGTTGGTGGATCCATTCCAAACCTTACTATTTTGTGTGTGTGTGTGTGTGTGTGCGCGCGCGTGTGCGTGCATGGTGAGGAGATGCCATTAGATAACATTCCAGTTTTCATGATTCCATGATCAAGCATTGGGATTTGTATAGCATAACAGAAAGACACTTAAAAGTTATAGATCATGTCCCTGCCTATAAAACTAAATTTCAGCTATTACGTCATGTGAAGTGGGATGACAACCCTGAATACAGTACAAAAATAAATTTAAAGTTTAATATGAGTTTCCAATGATGATACTGAATAGAAAAACAGGATTCAAAACACCTTTATCTGCTAAAACAATTCTGTTTTGGTGGATGGAGAAGTCTATAAAAATATCTAACATCAAAAGTGTTCTGGTAAATTTATGAAAGGAGACATTCAAGCCTGCATTATTTGAGCATCGGCTAAGATCCGTATGCCCATAAACATCAAAATGTACAAGTCCAGGAGCAAACTGATGATGCAGTAAGCAAGGGAGCTAACTATATCCATAGTACATAAAGTACTGAAATAACACAAATAGCCATTGAGTTTGGCCATTTCCACACTAGACTGTTATAGCGCTGTTATTCCACTTTCAACATCTTATGGAATCCTGGGGTTTCCAGTTTAAGGAGGGGCCTCAAAGGCCTCTCCCTAAACTGCAAACCTCCGGATTCCATAGGACGTTGAAAGTGGAATAATAGCGCTATAATAGTCCAGTGCAGAAATGGCCTTTGACAACACTAACGCTAGTTCTCAGAACTGGAAATAAAAATGCCAATTCCATATTACTTTACAAAGATTTGGATAGGCTTTTGTACTTTGCTCAACACAACAGACCACCTCCAAATCCTAACCTCTTGAAGGAAATTGTAGCATCTTGTTGTGTGCCTTCAAGTCATTTCTGACTCATGGCAACCATAAGAACCAGCATGGTGTAGTGGTTTGGGTGTTGGACCTGCACTCTGGAGACCAGCATTCAAATCTCTGCTTAGCCATGGAAACCTACTGAGTGACCTTCACTAAGTCACATCTCCCCATCCTCAGAGAAAGGCAATGGCAATCTCCTCTGAACAAATCTTGCCAGCAAAACCCCATGATAGGGTTGCCATTAAGTTGGAAATGACTTGAAACAACCGGAAAGGCAAACTCATCACAGGATTCTCTTGGCTGGATTTGTTCAGAGGTAGGTTGCCTTTGCTTGAGGATGAGAGAGTGAGACTTTCTCAAGTGCGTTTCTATAGTCCAATGCTCAAACCACTATATAGCACTGGCTCTACTAAGGTAGTATCTTAGTACACCATTAACATAACTCCCTCAATAACTCAATGCATGTGGTAGCTGTTATGACAGGCTTAACAGGAACTTCCACATGACTATGAGGAAAACGACTTTCCTTGCTCTGGACCAGATAAAAGAAATTCTTCAGTCCAGAGCAGGAGTAGAGAAAACTTTGTGCTCTAAGGGCTGCATTTCTTCATGGGTAATTTTCTGAGGGCTGAATGCACATCTTGGAAAAAATACCTTTTCAGACTACGACTTCTCAATCCCCAGCCAGCATAGCCTCTGGCCTCCAAAGTAACTTTTCCAAAAGCTCTGGCTACATGTCAGATGTCAACGGGACCAAATTCAAACAGCCAAGGCCACATATACACTTCCCATTCACAAACATCCATCCACATACTCCTCTCAGACAGACAGATATGGGGAGGGAGAGTGAGAAACAGAGAGAGAAATAGGAAGAAGCAGACAGACAGACACCCATTCATGTCCCGTATACCTTGGAAAAAGCCTCCTGTTGGAGCAAATAGGTAACTTTAGTCTAATTATAGAGCAGTCCTGGGAGAAAGAGAGGTCTAAGTGCATGGGACAGATGAATTCCTTTCACCCTCAGAGCACCTCCTTTATAACACCACATGGGGCGAAACAATTGAATGACCTCTCAGGCCACTCAGGAAGACTCTGAAGGCTAGTTTCCTAAACTTGCCCTTGAATAGCTTGTGTGTACAGGAGCCCTGCTATGATGATACAGTGCATAATTAAATTTAGAAGACAAGCATATAAATCAAGGAGTTAATAAAAGCAGAAAATGTCTTCAGATGTGCTGTGCTATTTTTGATTCTTTCATTGGGTTTCCAGGCTTACAGTATTAACAGTCATGAAGTCAAGACTGCTGCATCTGAAAACAAGGGTTCTTCCTCAATCCCTGTTTCACTCCTAGTGTCACTTTCTGCAGTTTGAAACTCTATCCAAACCTTCCAGCAAAAAAAAGGAAGGGAGGACTCCTTCTAATGCCTATCTGCAAGAAAATTCTTCATCTTTCATGCCATGCAGTGCAGACTCAGCATCATTGTTTCTAAGACAGATTTTGTCCAGCTGCAGTATGCCACCTGTATTTTAGTAATTAAAGCAAAACTGCAAAGTTAAGAGACTCTGCTGCACCCTCAACACAACACTTGATCAGCATTTCTCCTACCCCCTGCCATCAGACACTTGCAGCACTTGCAGCACTGTAATTGGAACACCTTCTGTGTTTTTTCTTATCGGCTTGTTCTCAAAGCAGTATCCCTCAGTCATTCCCCATTATCCCACTTTCTCCATAAATGAAGAAGGGACTGATGACTTCAGGACAGATTTGCCCCAGTAGTGAACCAAAAGTCTAGGTCTGGTAATATGGAAACCTACTTCCCACAACTTTTTGAAAAGAGGGCAGTATTTTATTCCTAGGGGGGGTTACAAAATAGTTAATCAATGAAGGAAGTGTTTGTGTAATTCATAGCAGTGATGAGGGCTGAGGTAAAATATTGTTCTTCTGTACCTTCAAGTCAACTTCAACTTATGGTGACCCTAAGGCAAAGCTAAGGCAAGATTTGTTTTGAGGGGATTGCTTTTGCCTTCCTCTGAGGCTGTGATTTGTCCAGGCCCAGTGGGCTTCTATGGTCAAGTAGGGATTCAAATTCTGCGTCCAGAATCATAGTCCAATTTTCAAACCAATACAACATGTTCATTTATATTCTTGGATGATATGGTGAAACACAGGGAACAAGTTCTCATTTGGATCTCTAGAACCCAGCAATGCAAAAACAAATGGGTTCCAACACCAATCCTGTTTTCTTCTTCTCTGTGCCTCTAGCAACTGGCATTCAGCTGCATACTGCCTCTGAATTTTTGGCTCCCATGCAATTATTTTAAAAAAATAAATAAATCAGTTAGACCTATTCTCTATGAATTTATCTAATTCCCCTTTAAATCCATCCAAGGTAGTGGCCATCCGTGTGGCAGGACACTTCCTTCAGTCAATTATATGCTCTGCAAAGTGTTTTCTTTTATCTGTTCTGATAACTATCATCAAATAATTTAATTGGGTGACCCTGAATTCTAAGATTATAAAATATTACTGTATATACCCAGCATTGCCCAGGGTTTTATTTTCTCATAGGTAATACTTGTTGGAAAGATTTGAGATCCTGTGTCTCTAATTCCCCAAATTGTCTTGTCCAGTATCTGTAACTTTTCCCCATATTCCCCAATCCAATCTGTATTCAGAGTTATTAACATATAGAGGTTGGGTTCCTGAGGAAAATAGACTGCCTTCCGCCTTGCTGCTAGGCCTTGTCTCCATAGTAACTGGCCTAAAGCTTTCCGGCTGAGAATTCTAAAGGTCTCTCCCTGAACTGCAAACCCCAGGATTCCACAGAATATTCTTAGGCGGCCAATCATACGAGGTCTTCACCAGACACAGTCAATCATACGAGGTCTTCCCCTGACACAGACAAACAAACTTTGACTTTTATATATTAGATGGGGAAACCACCTAAAGTATTAATCCACAACAAGACCTGTCCTCTTACCCCTCCCCGCATAGCTGTTATGTTTACTAAGGAGCCTTAAGGCGTAGAATGTTGTTTTTTTGGAACTCCAAGCATATAATATTTACCAGATGTCTACTTCACTTATCCACATGATTTTTATTCATGCAGTAAGAACTGCAATGGAAGCCTTTCATCAAGTATACAGTGCCTGAGTTTGAGGAGCGTTAAGAAGGATGTAGTGGGAAGGCACAGCAGCAGTTCCAAGCTACTACCACATTCATAAACTTTCATATGTACTAACCAAGTAAAGTAGATACAGGTTGCTTTAGCTCCAATGGATACCAAGAACCAACTTTCACCTGAGATCTATTTTTACCTTTAAACTGTACTGCCAATGAACCAAAGTTAATTCAAGCTTGGGATTCTTATTCTAGCAAAAATGTACACATACCCTTTGGAGCATGCATTTCTGTGTAACCACATATATGGCCATGATATAAAGCAATGCATTTGTTTATTCCAACTAGTACAGAACTCTTCCTTGTACAGTATCAAAACTCTGGGAGAGTGTTACACCACCCGCTCTTAACAAAAGACAGCCAGAGGAAGCATAAGCACTAAGCCAATGGGAACAATCTGAAGACAGGGAACATACTTTTAAAGTAAATGTCAGCTTTCATTGAAAAGGACTTCCATTATTACGTACGTAGGATTTGACAAGTATCTGTGCTTTTCTGCTGAACATTGTGAACCAAGGATGATGAACTCTGACAAAATGTTGGTGAGGCATCACTGAGCAGCGAGCCTATCTCTCCACAGTTCCCCTCCCTCTTCTCTAGTTCCTATCACCTTATCCCTCATAATCTCATCCTATGTTTTTCTTCTCATGCTGAGGTTTCTCTTAGGACTTTTCAGTATCTCTAATTCTTTTAAACCTTTTCTGAATTTAAACCTATTCTGAATTCAAAATGCTGCTGTCAGGAAAAATTATTCACATTGATATGATTGCATCTAAGCATTAGATGTTGTTTTTAAAACTGGCTTTTATTTTCTTACTCAGACTAATACATGCTGCCTCATCAGGTGCTTTGGATATAGATGACAAGTTATTCCTTTGCAAGAAAGAGATGTCTATCATTTTTCTTAGATTCACAGGATACTTCAAAAGTGAAAAAAAGGGTTTTTTAAAAAATACATAATGGACTTTCTAGGTAGGAACATTGCAAATTCCAGGTGTAGATCACAAAGTGTACATCCTAAGATTTGCACATATGGAATCACATGTGACTTTTTAAATGACTTGCATGTAAGAGATTTGTACAATGGTGTGATGGACAACTGTTGGGGGTTATAGGAATAACACTGTCCCTCAAGAGACCTTGGAAGGTCACACTCCCTCTAAATTTTAGGACTTTTTTCGTACAAAAGGGCACCCCTGAAGGAACTGGCTTCAGTGAGCTGTCAGAGTGCTTCTCACTACCAGAAGCACCTCAGATGACTCCACTTTGAATGAAGCTCCATTCCACAATGGCAGCACAATATGTCACCACCTATTACATGGAACTTTGATAGCTATGCCAAAGGCACTAGTAATAAACAGGCATTGCTTGTAGAATAGCTGAGAATTAGTTGTTAGGTACAGAGTTTCTCCTACTTATCTGACAGGTCAGGAACCAGACTGCTGTCACAAAATGGAATTAGTTGAAAAGCAGAACCCATGCACTGTACTGTAGGGAGCATGACAGACTTACAAAGGCTCACTTGAGACCAATCACATGAGTACTGTTTGCAAAGTCGCTCAGCCAGTTTAGTGCCTTTTTTCCCTCTCAGCTTGCTGTGCAAGCAGTTCAATGTAAGCCTCTCTAGGCAAGAACAACTGATGAAAACTCAATGAATTAAAGAAATTTTTCCTTAATTTGGAAATGTTAAAAGAGGAAGTCATCACATAATGGGTTGTCAAAAGGTGGGGGCTTCCTGTATTTAGGAAAAGCTGAGTAAGGAACAGGAATTTGAATATTTTCCTTTCTTGAGTTCTTGTCCCAACATCTATGTATTACTTTATCCATTCACCCAGACAACACTGCCATAAAATTTAGTTCTTTGAGCCTCATAACATTTTTCCCTTTGTTTGCACATTGCAAAAGGAAAGGGAAAAAATGAGTTTAAAGACAAGAAAAAGAAATTGTCTTTGCATAGACAAGAAGAAAACAGAAAGACTCCCAGGTCGAATCCAACTACTCCAGCTAAGGCCCTTTCAGCACAGTGTTGCTACTGCAGAGTAGCATCAGATTGAGGGGCCATGCTCCCGCATGATGTTGTTGCTATTCAGTAGCTAGCATGCCTTCATGCATTGTTAAACCATCATATTTCAACTCCAGAAAAAAACCATTTTACATCTCCCACAGCGCTTCTATCCCATTTTTACACCTTGATGCAGAAATGTTAAAGCACATCACTGTGCAGTAGTGGTCAGGCTGTGGGCCAAAGATCACATCATATACCTACATATCCACGCAGAAACGTCATCTATAAAAAAAACAACATTCACCCAATCAGGAGTGTCAGGGCAGGGTGAAGGTGGGCCAGGGAAGTGGTCACGGATACTGTAGCGTGGAAGGAGCAACCACATTCTTCCACTTGAAACTGGGGGAATGCAGAACACAGTGATGCAAAGGTGTGGTGTAAAACACCGCTCTTGCAATGCTACAACGTGCTTCTGGCATCTCATGCAGAAAGGGCCTAAGTTGAAGTATCATATAGGTTTCAGCTCAACAGCAGAGTTCTGAATCCAGATGTTATATGTATAGAAAGCCACTTAATAGCTTCACTGAAAGTTGTTTTGACTTAAATACCCCTTAGAGCACACTCAGCGCAAACTAAATACAATCTGTTGAGTGACTGATCTGTGTGAAGGGTATTCTTGTACAGGGGAGGTTGGGACAAAAAAAATCCTGCATGTTTATAAACTAAGTAGCTTTTGTATCTGAGCAGAGCCCAGGTATTATTCTTTCTCAACCACTGTCAACCTTTTCAATTTCAAGTCACAAACTTGCCTAGTGGTTACAACTCCTCTACTCTAATTATGCTAGGATATATTTTATTCTCCTCCTGTTAGAAAGACTGAGTAGACTAGAATATGAGCTTTCTGTATTTCATAAATCCACACATGATATTGGACTCAAAATTAAACATATCAAAGATTTCAGATTTCATTTTTTTAGAAAGGTTGTTGCCCCTATGGTTGTAAATTTAGACTTGAAAAGGTGTGGACTAATGGTAGGTAGTGTGTCAGAAACTAGTATAGAGGAGAAACAGAACTTCTAGTGTTCTGGGAATGAACCTCCAATGCCTTTATTTCCTAGATGAGCAGAAACAAAATGAACATTGCTGAACATGCAAATACAGCCATAATAGTCTGTATGTTATATAGACTGCAGAGTGTTCTCGGTGCAGATGCCGTAACAGGAAGGCCTGAGCTACCAAAGGTTCTCCCTGAATTAATTTGTGAGGGACACTGCCTCACGAGGGAGTATGTCAACAGGATGTTGAGAATGGCAGGGGGGGTTGGACTGGATGACCATTGTGGTCTCTTCCAGTTCTATGATTCTATGATTCTATGAATGATGCACCATTGGTTCTGATGCAGTTGAAACATGGGCAGAATCTATTATTTTAAAGCCTTTATGCAAAGGCAAGTATATGGCTGCCAATCGGTTTCCAAGAAGAAGTCAAAGTGATGATTATGACTTTAGAGCTCTGTACATCTTGAGTCCAGATCGTTTGAAAAATCATACCTTCCTATATGAGCCTGCCCAAGCTCTAAGAAAGGCTTTCTGTGAAAGGCTTTCTTTCTGTCCTACCACCATCACAGGCATGCCTGACAAGGGCATGGGAGAGAACCTTCTAGGTGACTGCTCCCAAATTGGGAAATTCCTTTCCCTAGGAGGTCTAGTTGTCCCCCTTCCAGATGTCTTTCCGTCAGCAGGCAAAGACCTTTTTATTTAAGAAGGCATTCGTTTTTTAATATCTTGTGGCAGATGGAGCTTTTAATTGGGGTATGTGTATGTTGTATTTCTATTTCTATGTTTTAAATGTGTTTTTTAACCTGCTTTTTACTTGCATTTTTAACTTGTGTTTTTAAAATAGAAGTTTGGTTTAATTGTGTTTCAACTTTTGTACTAAGAATCTGTTAGTTGCACTGCATTTTTAAAAGGTTATAAGTTGCTTTGGATCCCATTCTGAGACAAAGGTGGGATATAATATAAATAAATATGTCATAACCAGAGCTGTGGATGGATTTTAGAAGCTGTAGTTAAAAAAGTAACTTTGTCATGTTCTGAAGGGATGTCACAGGTATTCCAGTGCCAAAGAGTCAATGACAAAGGACTGGTCTTCCAAAAGGAATGCATAGCATCAATAAGTATCTAAGACAGAGGTTGCAAACTGAATCCATTGGATTTATTTCTCTTGGCTCCTTACTCTTCTTTACCTCTGCAGCTGGACAAAAATTAGATAAAATAAAAAGGAATTAGCAGGAAGAGCAGTACTTGGTGTTGTTTAAATGTTTGATAGGAAGGACAATCTCTTCCCTGGTTAAGCAGAAGGCTTCAAAGGTGCAAACCTAACTTCTGGGACTGCACAGAGACCAAGTGGTAGAGAAACAAGAGAGAGCATAACAGGAGACAGTGAGAAAGCAAGAGCTAGAAGACAGTATGAGCTGTGGGGCACAGAGAGAAAAATAGAAAGAAGAGGAGCAAAAGACAGACAGCATTCTATTGGGTATAGAATGAAAAAGAGAATTAACTGAGAATATATATCCTCCACTACATGGAAGGAGGAAATAGCCCTCCTTTGAGAATTCCCTTTCTTTCCTGGTTACACAACACATTCCATGAATGAAAGAATACAATTCACCTTCCATATCCAGTCTGTATCCATGGATTCAACCATGGATTTTAAAAAAATCTAAAAAGCAAACTTTGATTTTGCTATTTCATATAGGGGACACCATTTTACTACACCAATGTACATAAAGGGACTTGAGCATCTGTGAATGTTGGCATCCACGTCAGGAGGCAGGGAGAGCTGGAACCAAACCCTAGTGGATACTGAGGGCTCACTGTATCCTTCCTTGAACTGGAAGAGGTACAGTTATGATAAGAGTTTAACACAACATGAAGAGCAGTTTCACTCATTTCTTATCTACAAACTGGGCTGCAGAATTAAAATACTTTCTATTCATATAGCTATGCTCTTACTTTATGGCAGCAAAACCAATTAAGAACCTTGTAACACAACACTCTAAAAAACAAATAAGCATCAGTAATCTGCAATTCACTCACTTTTCGTTCTTTCAGACAATGCTGGAAGATGTAATTCATGACAAAGTGTTGTTACCTTGTAAATCATGATGCATGATAGTACTACATAAAGGCTAAAAGATAAATGCATATACACGGCATTATACTTGAAACAGCAGTATTGTTCACCTCTTAACAGTTTATCACCTACCCGAAAGCCCTTACTGGATATTTCCATTTAATCAGTTTCATCTGAGATTCCGCAAAGTTGGTCCTGTGCCACATAAGTCTCTTTGAAAGTCAAGCTTTCAGCAAGCCAAATACATAGGGGATGTGGTCTGCTTGTATCTTTCCCCTTGCCCTCTGATTTTAGGTTTTATATGAGCTCACTTTCACAGTTGGGATCCAGACTTAAAATCCCCTTGAAAAGAAAAAGCCTTAGCTCTTCAAAAAGGCCATATATGTGTATGGTGAAGCTATATAATAAATACAGTTTCAAAAACCACTTATAAAGTGCTTCCAGGTGTTGGTCTCTCCAAGATGGTGGTTAATAGCCTGGTCTCTGACCACAAGAGGAAAAGGAGAACTTGTCAATTTAGATGAAAGTAATAGCCGTCATAGAAACTTCCATATGCAATTAGTGTAAGGAAAAAATACTAAAAGATTCCGAAAATATTTTTATACCGGTTGTGACTTTTGAAAGGCCTACAGAGATTGTTACAAATCTGCATTACTCAACAGAGGCACTCTCCATTTATTGAAGTAAGCAATCAGAAGACAAGGGATCACAGCACTAATACTTCCAACTGTGATAGAACTACTGATAAATCTTGCTTTCCTCTCGCACCTTCTCTCCTCTATTGCATCTCCAGGAGAAAATTGGTTGCATATGTAATCTACTGCCTTTCAGCACCACTCTGCCTGCAAACCTAATTTAGTACAGTGGTAAAAACCTTATAATGCAAGCAAGCATCAATTTTTTGGCTTACATAATCTATTGGATCAATGTCTGAAACTAATTGCTCTCATAGAAAAAAAAACTGCTTGCCTTGCAAGACAACCCAAGCTACCATCTCACCAGCTTTCACTTTCAAGAAGCATTAATCATGTTCAGATGATTTATAGGTTATTGGGTTTTTCTGATTAATTTTCCATGTCTCCAAATCTGTCTCCCTGAGCAAGATACAGAGGACAACACTGTAAGTGCTGAGTTTTGTGGACAAGTCTCAGATATCTCCTCTCAATCTGAACACAGTCAAAATTAGAGAGCGAAGGAAAGAACTGTGTTTTACACTTCTGGTCTATCAAACTTTTTCTCTAACAGAATTCAAGTGGTTTTAATTACATCCTGGCATTCTATATATGAGACAAGGAAACCATACCTTGCTTTAAGATTCTGCAAGTAAGTGTTTCAAATGGTCACAAGTCACTTTGAACATCCAAGCTGCAATTACCATTTAAAATGACATTTTTCTTCTATAAAGATGGATACATAATGAAACCCTTCATGACATGTCACAGATCAGTATTGCAAAATAGAAAAGGAATATCTCTTGAAAGCCTCTCCAATAAGGATTGGTAGTCAAGACAAGAAATGTAACTAAGTAGTTAAGCACCCATGTTATGCAGAAGTTGTTATGGTCTCCTGATCAGGTACAGCAAAGGCTTTAAGTCACAGATTCCAGGGAAGGTTACAAGTCTGGACCTCTTTCAAGATTTTGTAGATTTGGCAAGGCAACTGCATGACAAAAGCCTTTCATGGAAGCAACCTAAGTTAATAATTAACATTATTTCCAGACAGACAGAAAAGTTGTGGATAAATAATGCATAAGCAAAGTCAACAGTTTATGAACAAACTCTTTATGAGAGACTGGAGTGGCTCTATCATGAAAATCTGGGTCATGCTATCAAAACAACAACAACAACAAAATCTATTCAAGAGGCAAGGAGTCCCTATACTCTCTACTATCAGTTTTCAGGTATCACTCTCCCCCACCAAAATTTATAGCATAAAGAGAAAGCAAAGGAAGAAGCTCAACAACCATTGACTCTATGCTCAATATTGCTACGCAAAGAAAGAACACTTGGACTGAAACATATTTGGATGTACAGAGGAAAAGTTGGAAGCCACCTCAGTATGTGAGACAATACAACTTCTCTGGTAACTACATGGAATGTCAATTAGGCATTTTAAGTTAGCTAGTCCTCAGCTATATCCCCATTCCCCCCCCAACAGTCCTTGTCGCTTTTTGCTGATTTTGTCTCATTTTTTCTGCCTTCAGCTCCATTCTTCTACCACTTGTGCTTCTCATTTCTTTCACAATTTCCCTAGCACACAGCTTTTCCTTGAGCTCCTGCATTAGTAGGTTATTCCAGAGCTCTTTCTTCCTTCAACTTTCTGTTTCCTATGCAGATCTTCTGACAGATCCCTTAGCAGAAGAGTCCCTACAGCCTCTTGGTTTTCTCAGTTTTCATTTACATTTGCTTTCCCTGTTCTCAATAAATGTGGTGGGTGGCATCAAGCTGTATATAGTTGTTGCTGTGTGCCTTCACGCTGTTTTTGACTTATGGTAACCATAAGGCAAACCTATATTGGGTTCTCTGGGGATTGAGAGTGTGTGACATGCTCAAAGACATCCGGTGGGTTTCCATTGCTGAACAGGGAATCAAACTCTGGTCTCCAGGGTCACAGTCTAATGCTCAAACTACAACACCACACTGGCTGTCTTGTGTATAGTACAATCTGCAAATTCTGCTAAGATGGCCAGAGTTCTCAGAAAGTTGGATGTTGCCCAAGTTCAGATTTCACAGAACATGCTCTCAGATTCATATAGCAATAAAAAGGAAATTTGTCTTAAACTGAATCCCAAAATTTGCAACATCAGCAAGTATAGTAGGCAAAGATGCTTAATTCAGGCAGTCCTTTAGCTCTATGTTACTGCTGGGTGTTTCTTTTTTAACTGTTAGGCAGGATGGATGACCAATGATGCAACTGAAACAAACATTCCAGAGCCCATTGTGGCTTGGGGCTCCCAGGTTGTTGCTGGCAGTGCACATATACACACATACACACACTTCTTCTATTGTGTGATGTTATCAAGACAGAAATGCTCCTGGGAAGAGGGGGGCTGTATCTCTCCTCACACTTCCCCAGGGCTAGTAGCCTTTGATGCCCATCCTGAGAAGCGGTGAGTGCTGCTACCTCAGACTCCAGCCTTGGTGATGCCAACTGCAGCACAGCAAGACTCCAGCCTTGGTGATGCCAGCTGCAGTACAGGCAAGGGGAATACAGCTGCTCCTTTTGACCTGGCAGGCAGCATCCAGCCTGACTCACCACTGTGCAAAACTAGTCTTCCAACAGGGCCCCATCACCACAAACCAGCCCTTTACTTGAATGTTGTTGTTTCTTTCAAATTGACATTTTAGTGGTGTTTTTCATCAGTTTGTCTATTTTATTTCTGTTCTTGATTGGTATTTTACTTTTTATTTAAATGTTAATAATTCCTGTATTGAGAACCATTGTAGGCAAAGGCAGGATATACATTTAATAAACAAATAAATAAGTATTCAGGAGGAAGTGTTCCAAGAGCTGAATCACAGAGTCATCATAGTATATTGTGTTACTTCTATACTTCAAATATGCTAATGTTGTTTTAAGTAAATATCCTGGCACATAATTTTAGGAGAATTAGAAAAGATTTGACCATTTCAATCTCTAACCTTTGTTTTTTTTATTAAAAAAATAAAAAGCACAAAAAGCTAGTTTTGGAAAGCTACACCATTAATATATTTTAGATGAAACCAACAAGCTTATAATCTATTTTCTATACATCAATCATATATAAAACAGATTGGGCAATTAGATACTTAAGCATATGGGATCCTCCTAATTCAGTCCATCTGGAAAATAGATTGCACTAATCTTATTAAGTTTGAGCCATGCTGCGACTGTTGTTTGTATACAGGTCATCCTTGCCTTTCCCTGCAACCCTATTGTCATAATGGTGTGACACCATTTAAACAACAGCAACTTTGTTAACAACTTAAAAAGCATTCCCTTAAGGATGCTAACATATACATACCTGCTTTGGTGTAACAGCCACTGAAGTAAGTGAGACTTCCTTCTAGATAAACATGTATAAGACTTTTTAAAATTAATCATGCAGATTACTGCTCTCCCCCACTGATACTGTTAATCATTATATTTTCCCTTCCACTAATGAGAATTTTGATCCCACCTTTGTCTCATACAAATCTTCTAATTCTGTTCAGTATTTTCTAGCTGTTGGTTTATCAATATGTTAAGCACTCTTAAAGTCCTTCCTGAGACTAATACAAAGGATTTGAGCCCTTTGCTAAAAGAGCCTTTAGCTCTATTTTCTCTTTTTTTCCATCAATATAGAGAAAAACAGAATCAATATTCAGAAGGGCCAGTTGAAAACATCTCCACTTGGGCAGGGCTCTTAATAAGTGAAAAGACATTCCCCACTTCTATACAATAAGGGCCTCTGAAAAGTAGATTCACTACTGTGCTGACACAGGAAGCTGGATTATACTTAATCCAACCAGTAGTCTATACCAATCAGTACTATGTACTCCATGGGTGGGCAAAGTGCAGCCAGTGGGCTTCGTGGGGCTTTTGTAGGCCCTGCCACTTGAGCCACCCCCCAAACAATAATACAGGAATGTGTAAAAAAGTGTTTTCCCCACTTTGGAACCTTCGGGAGGAGGAGTTTTGCCCTTAAGGTTCCTCACAGGATCCTCAAACTCAAAAAACATGTAAAAACTAGAAACCAAAACCAGAAGTGGATACCTGGCTACTCTGGATTCTTTTTTTTTTAAACACTATCTTGTCTTCAGGTCAAATGAAGGGTCCAGAGGGTGGACAATTGGATCCTGGATCTTCCAAAGTGCCCCCCCAATATCTACAATGACAAGTGTCCCACGTTTCAAGAAAAAAGTTTTTCCCAACCTTATGTGGAAATTCAGAGACTGAATCATGAACCTTCTGTAGGTAAAGCATGTACTTGATCACCAAGTTAACTGCTCTTTGGCAAGAGGGAGTGGGAAATCAGCATCATAGACAGTTAAACCCAATTGTATGAGAACTCTCTAGCAACATTAATATTATTTGCCTCTACTTTTCAGAATGGTTAATTATTATTAATTATTTTTAGCCCTTTTCAAGGTTGTTTTCACCGTCTTTATGGTACTGTACAACTTGCAGCTGACATTATATCTATTCTCAGTTCCAGTATGAAACTTAATCGCATTATTATTTTTTTATGTTGTTTTAATGTAAATGTTCTACAGCAACTGGAGAATGTCATAAGTAGGGATGGGATGAATCCAGAATTTTCTGAATCCGAATCCAGATCCAAATCCCTGGAAGGTTCTGGGAATCCACGAATCTCACAAAGCTCGAATCTTTTGAATCCTTTTTTAAAAAAGAGTTTAAAAAGCAAGGGAAAGAAGGATAACCTTGGGCAAGACACACTCTCTCAGGCTTAGCAAAAGCCTAGGCAAAGGCAAACCTCCCTCTGAAGAAATCTGACCAGGACAATTGTCACAATTTTGCCTCAGGATCTCCCCAGATGGAAAATGACATGAAGGCCCTTTCTACACAGGCAGGAAAATGTGGATTAATGTGTAAACAGGGCCACATACTACAGTCCAGAGATAATCCAGGTCAAAACTGGCTTTTCTTTGCATAGCTCCTTCTGGCATCCTGGGGTTTGTAGTTTGATGTGTGCCAGTACACTTTGGCAGAGAAAGCTGTGACACCTTGTAAAACTCTAAACTGCAGAATTGTGTCTGAAAGAGGTTTTCAAGGGAGCTATGCAAAGGAATGTTTCAGCTGTCCTTGAAATCTCAAGCCTGTAGCTTCCAGTCAAGTACTGAACTTAAATATGAAATGTTTAATTTAAATATCTTAGAATACAACCCTAGATGTAATTTCTGAAATTGTTAGCAAGGGCCATTATTACTCCAAGGGAAAAACTCACCTACTTACTATCTTCTCTTGTATGTTTGGTCACCCAGATTTTCAGGAACCCCGGTTGCTCTGGTTTTCAGGCGTCCTGGTCTCCCAGGTTTTCAGGAGTCTCTGTCTCCCAGGTTTTCAAGAGTCCCAGTCTTCCTGGTTTTCAGGCGACCCAGTCTCCAACAATCTATTTGGTTGGAGGATTTGAAAGATTCGGTTTGCCTATTTTGGCACAGGGATTCGGATTTGGGAATCTCGAATCCTTACCCAGGATTCGAGGATTTGGTTGGCCCATCTCTACTCCTAAGGCATATACAAACAACAAAAGCAACAATAGTGGCACTAAGAACTAGCGATTAAGCTTTCAAAGCTGTTAAAACTTTTGTATTAGGATCTAAACCCTTTGCTTTACAGTTCCAATCCACAAATTCAGGTGGGCAGACAACCCACCACTGATAATTGTACTGAATCATACGAAAACTGATAAATCATCTTGGAAGGGAGGGGGAAAGAGAAAAACACAGCCCTGTAATGAGTAGATGGCAAAACAGAATTTCAAGCAAAGCATAAAACAATACATGGCTATTAATCCATGAACAGGGATGGAGGCTACACTAAAGGTAGTGCTGAAAATCCAAGAGAGTGATGGGATCTGCATATATCTGAGAATTTTCAATAGCATTTTGTCACAGTACCGTTCACCGATAATTGCTGGACTTCTTGCTTAAGCTAAATTTTGACAGGTTATTCAACATTTGCGGGGGCTGGGGCACTGTGCCTACATTTGGATTTCAAGATATTGTTGCAAATATTGATATAAAATAAGAAGCAAAGGAGAATTTAAATGCCTACCATGGGGTGAAGCCAATTAAAAAAAGGTTGCTCCAACAACCCGTCTATTTTACAGAAAGCCAAGCCAACCGACTTTTAACCAAGCAGCCCTAAGTGTCAACATGTGCATAAAAACAACACACAATTATGGCAGACACCTTCTCTTTCAATATCCAGCTCAAACACATTCTATGTTCTGCCCTCCCCTGATCACTCCTAAGCCTTTTCTTCTCTCACACAGACACACAACTCATTCACTCATGTGCCCCATTCATCCATTACATATAAACACGCATAAATTCCTCCCCAACCACCCAAGGCTGCTCCCCAGCTACTCTCCCCACCCCAACCCACAACTACTCCTTTCCTAGTCTCTTTGCTCTGTGTCTCTCAGCTGCTTTCCCAACTCTCTCTCGCTCCAGGCAATTCTTTTTCTTTCTGAGCTGCAGAGTAAAGAGTGTGGCAACAGGCACTCCTCCCCTTCTTCGTGTCCTAGTGCCTCTGGAACTCAACCGATTGCTGTTCATGGGGAAACAAAGATAGTAGGGGATGGAAGACACAAAGGACATCTAATCAAAAGCAAAGCAATTTTAAGAAACTGAAATATTTAAATAGGATATTGGACCTCAATAGATGTCAAAGGAAGTGTCTATGAGTGCAATGGCATCAGCAAGTACTATGCTGCTTCACTGTCCACTGGCTGAAACAAAAAGCATGAGCTGCCCTGGTGGAATTTGACTTTTCATTTTTTTTACTGGTTGGCTTTCATGTCACATTATAAACTGTTGAAATCCCCCTTAGCAGTTTGCATTTTGCCATATATCCAGTAGAAACAAGACTAAGGCTGCCATCTTACACACATACCAAGGAACAAGTCCCTTTGAATTCACTGGGCCGTACCTTCTGAGTTGGCAGTAGGATTTTCAGTTGGAAAACCCATTTGGGATAAGAGAACATTTAACAACGAGGTCTTGAAAAATTTAGTTCCCAAATAGGTATGATTATGGGCCTTTCCACACTATACTGTTATAATACTATTATTCCATTTTCAACATCCCGTGGAATTCTGGGGTATGTAGTTTCCTGAGGCCAAAGAGCTCTCTGGCTGAGAATTCTAAATGCCTCTCCCTAAACTGCTAACCCCAGGATTCCATAAGATGTTGAAAGTGGAATAATAGCCCTATAACAGTGTAGTGCAGAAAGGCCCCATCTCTTCTTTTACAATAATACATTATTATAGTCCCTATAAAACCATGTGATTAGTACCTCCATGATTTCAGAAAGACAGGGTCACAAAGTCATGTCAGCAGTTTGCTGCCAGTCCAAATGCTATGTTGGAAGATGTTGCCTCTTTTGTACCAACTCAATACAATTAACTGGATTCTTCTAACCTCTAAACTCTCAGTTGCTCTGAGCTATCTTGCTCTTATGCTTTAATATTTTTTTTCCTACTGATACCACCTATGAATAAATGGTATAACCAGGACAGACAACAGGTTCTTCAGTTCCCTTACTCCAGTGCTTTGTTTCCCTCAGGCTCTTTGGATTAGGCTAACAAGAAGGGTTTGGAAAGCTGAAGCAAATCTGTAGTCTCACTGCGGGAAACAAACACAATTCACTTAACTCTGCTTAGGCGGGGGGGGGGCGTCTGGGAGTTCATATCAAACATTTCTATGTGAATAAGAAACCACAACTCAGGGAGTACCCCACAGCTGGTTTCCAGCTGCCAGCCAGCTAGACTTCAAAGGCAACAACATTCTCTTGCCCTTACACACTACTCAGCAAAATCCTGCTTGCAAAAGACAAACACTTTAGGCAGGCCACTCTTCCCATACTAAATCTCCCTCTTTTTCTTTTTTCCACTGCTTTTTTAAAAAATCCGTAACCACCAGCTTTAAAGGTTTAAATCAATATCCCCTTTTCCTATCCATATGCAAAAGAGAATTACTCACATTGGGTGTTTTAAAAATTAAGTCAAGCTTTTAGGGCCATGCCAAACTTTAAATCATAACAATATTTAAAACTGGATCAGGAACACAGCAAAGTCCCATTTTATTTTTGACCGCAAGAGCAGAGGTAGTTTTACTATAAGCAGAGCTAGGAAAGGTCACTTTGGAATACAAATCCTAGAATTCCCCAATCAGCATGGCCATTACTATACAACTCAAAATAAGAAAGATAAGTATTTAAAGGTATTAACAGTATGAGAGTCAATTGCAGTAACACTTTTCCAGTGATTTATTTAAGTCTTTTACTCCAAGTCTCAAGTCAAGTCTCAAGTCTCTACCTTCAACTCTCAAGTCAAGTTTCAAGTCCTTGAAGATGCTTTCAAGTCAAATCTTAAGTCAAGTTGCAAGTCTGGGAGCCAACTTTATACCCCAACCTCAACTCAAGTCTACTTCACTGCACTTTTCCATTTTCAGTGTTTTCCTATCTATGAAGATCTAAACCTGTATTGCCATTGATGAAATAATCTGTGCCTAACTGGCCATGGGAGTCATTCTGGTTGAAAGATTCCAGAACTGTAGTCCAGGAAGGTCTTTTCCAGACTATGACTATGAGGAACAAACACAAGCATCTCTGAATGTTCTATAAGCAAACAGGAGCAGGGGGAAGTCGAAATAATTCTACACAAGACAATCAGTCTTGAATGTCTTACCTTCTTTGTGGTCTCCAATCAATTTGCACAACTATTGTTAGGATCTTTCTAGATAATTTTAGAAGCGTGTTTTTTTTCTGAGTATGTTCTTGTGCCAGAAGAACAACACCTTATATTCACATGATGAAGACAGGATAATTGTGCTCATATTTACCTGTCATAGACACTTGGCTCTGTCAAGACTGAGTGGCTGCTGGAGCATTTAGGGAACCCTCCAGTAGCCATCATTAATAAATTATCTTTGCAATCATGAGGAAATACATCTTTTTACTTGATTAATAATCTTTATTGAATAACTCTCCAGTATTTTAGATACATTAACACAATGCAGGGGTGAGCTACTGCGAACAGGGAAGGGCCCATTTTTTCCTTCCTGTGCCTGCCTGGCAGGCCACTGCAGCACATTTCAGCATGCCCAAAATGACATAATGTAACTTCTGGTCATTATTTTGGCCAATTTTTGACCTGGAGTGGGGGTCTGTTTTGTGGAGGTATGGGGGGCCCATTGGAGTTAGAGGAGCAAACTGTTGCCACTTTAGGCAGTTTTGGGAAATCTGAGGTGGTTTGGCAATAAAAGATCACTCAAAATTCAGCCCATTTAAAAAAAAATAGAGGGAATATGGGAGCTTTGAGGGGCTCCTGGGAGACAAATCAGACAAGGTATCTTTATTGAGAAATGGATTCTGTTCATTGAGTTTGTTAGCAACAGTTTGTAATTGCTGAGGTCACTTTCTCACCATGTTAACCTGTGGAAAGATATAACACATAATATTAGATTTAATTAACACTACTTTGCTCTCTTTTCTTCTCTTGTTGATGATACAATGAAATCACTTGCTCTATAATATGCCTTCCAGATCTGTTTTGTACTAAATTTTGAATGTATCCATGACCAGTTACTCTTAATGAGTTATGTACTGCTGATTGTTACTTTTTTAAAAAATAAACAAATCTTTTTTAAAATTGGGGGGATCTGGGGGCTTTATGAGACTCCTGGGAGATCCTGTCCACTGCACTTCACCCACCTTTGCATTAAATGATAATCAAGACTCCTATGGCACTTTCAGACCAGCTAGTTTTGTTTGGCAAAAGATTTCATGGATTCCAGCCAATGTCATCCAAGGCAACATCTGATGTTGCACTCAGTGAAGTGATTCCATCCAACGATGTGGGCTGAAATCCTTGAAAGCTTATACTAAACAAAACTTGTTAGGCTTTAAGGTGTCACAAAATCTCTCTTGTTTTTTTTTCAGCAACAGATTGATATGGCTATTTCCTCCTACTCCTTACCCCAGTCCCAATTAAAGCATAAACTATTCATAAGTAATGCTGAAAATGGGCCCCAAGTGGAGAAACTTACAGGGACACAGTACAGCCATTTCAGCCATTATTCCTAAAATCACAGTTGTGTAATATCTGCAGACATAAACACCTCAGTGAAGAAAAAATGCTTACAAGAAGCACTGGGCTTACGCAGTTTTCAGCATAACTATAGAGAAGAAATAAAAATACCCCTGAAAAGTTTATCAAAACCTAGATCACTGAAGCATCTGTAAGTGCCATTTCCCATCATCCCCTAAAATTTACTTTTCTGTTTCACAGTCTTATATTACAATCAGATTATGGACTATATATATATTTATGCTTCAATAGTTATAAGTGTTAATTCAGAAGTTGGTGAGCTTGCTCAATGTCATTAGTCATTGCTTTAGAAAGTGGTGATCTCAGAAGAAAATTTGTTTTGCTTAATTGTGAACTTAAAAGGGTGGGGATGGGGACCATATATAATTTGGGAAATTCATTAATAATGTAGGGTTTTAGTTTGGAAATAGTAAATTGCTTTCTCTTAAAATGCAGCAGGGTTTTTATCCAACAGATTTGTTGAAAACTGCAATGTTATCATTTAATAATCAAGAATCAGAAAGCAAATCTTATTCTGTCAAAACTCTAAACTAAAGGTGAAAGTGATTCAGTACATCTTCTTGTCCCTGTTTTTTTAAACAACCTTTCGCTACAGTATGGTTAGCAAAAGGGTGATATTACAAAGATATAATGTCCATGCAATTCTACCCATGTAAATGAACAAACTGTCATATAAACAGTTAGTCTTCTAGCTTTTCTGACCATGAAGTATGAAAGTATGACCTCAGGGCAAGACAGAGAAAGGTAGGACAAGGGTGGACGGAAAGAGCTAGTTAACTCTTTCGAAAGATGCATCTCCTGAATACATGCACAACCCAGAAAGAGTTCTACTAAGTGATGATTATTTTGTCTAGGCCATGTTACAAAATGCAGTATCAACCCAATATCTTCTGGGATATCCCAGGTACAACCTGAAACCACCTCCAATGCATAATCTGATGGTGTGGCAGATTTCTCCTACTTTTCATCTGTAAAGACTGTAACAAGATGCAGCCTCTATAGCTTCAACATCAGGTTTCCTCCCCATATCCTCACTTTTCTCCGTTTTAACATCTTGCTTAATTAATGTTTCTAGAGAACTTGAAAATTTGCACCACATTTTCTGACAGCTGAATTGGCTTTATAAAAGGAATTAGCCTAAAATATATATTTTAAGGGGTTACATCTTCCTTTTGAACAACACTGCTGCTCTTTTGCTGCTTATACATAATGAACATTATCAAGGATTTCAGAGACTCATCATGTTCTGAGTTTAGAATTCAGCAGTATCCACAGCATGCCGCTGAGACTAAACAAATGTTCAGTAGTACAAAGCAACTAATCAGAAAATTCATGGTCCAGTTGAGAACAGGTAGCTATACATCAAAAGAAGACGAAGAAGGCCTACCATTACTAGATAATGGGCCTAGATTGCTCATGTCTGCCAAGAGTCAGCCCATTTGGTTATATTGCCTTCACTGGCCTATCACAAAGGCACATTTTGCGGTCAGCTGCAAACTGCAGAGGCGAAGCCATGTTCACTACGTGTACTATGCAAACACACCATACATTTCATTGTTTCAAGGATTTTCCTGGCTTGCATGAACTTCATTATCATCCATCTTTTCACACCATAGCTCTAAAATCAATTCTTCCAGCAGGATTTGTAACACAAAGCTAATTATTGTTAAAGGCCATGCTATGCAAAGCACAAAAGACAGGTGAAGGTACAAAATGCCAAAGGAAACAGAACAAAATGACAACTTGAAATCTTATTTCTTCATTGTACTAATTGTACTAATGGTGATAAGAAGCAAATTTCCAGCATTCAGCAAAAGGGAATTCAGGCATCAGGGGAACACAAAAAGTCTCTGAAATATCAATGGCAAGTTAAGCAAACTTTAAGTCGTAAGTTTTGTTAAGTTTTCAGCCAAGTATCACTCAGCAGCCGTTAAACATATTTTTTACTCATTAGTGAAACATTAGAAATTCCATGAATTTATAGTTTATTATTTTCATGGCTCAGTTTATACTCCTTATTGGATTTATATCTTTTGGCTGAGCTTCTTGAGGCATAAATAAAACCATTTACTATGCTGGCCAGTGCTCAGGAACATATGACTGGCACTTTTATGCATGTTGGCTGAAGAATGAGGATTTTAAGGAAGAGCTAGACACACAAAATCCCATTATTTGAAATTTACTTTTAACAGTACCTAATAAACCTGTTGGGAGCATTTCAAACACAAAACTGGGCAAACTTAAAGATCCTTGCACCTACTCAGGGACAGTTAAGATGTAACACAAAGCAAGATGCAAACCAATATTCAACCTATATGCAACCCATAGGTAGCTGTAGTAATACACCTATGTAGTTGGCTGCATGGGCATAGGCTGCAAAGTCACAGTAGTTCACAGTCTCTTAGCACACCAATCCCATTTTAACATCTGGCAACATGTATATGCATTTGATTGTCTAATGTGATCACTGTTAAACACAGGTTATGAGAAAAGCAACTCATACATGAGAATCTTTGCAGACTTCATCCCAAAACTAAGAGCTGGGAAATGTTTAACTTAAAGAACTGCCTATTCCCACAAAAGCCGGCCTATCCACTAAGATCATCAATGAATGCTGCTTCCAGTACTTCCATCTTCTGAGGAGAGAGAAGTCAGGGTCTTCTTAGTCCCATAGAAGGACCATAACTGGACCAGATCAGACTGAACTAGACTAGACCAGGTGGTAGACTGGTTTTGATGGTTCACTCTCAGAGAACAAAACTGTATCCTGACATCTCTGAGATTTTCCAGCTGATTTGGCCAATAGTCCCTTCTAGCCTCTGCCTCAATCCTGGAACCAACAAAGGGCTTTTGTCAGAGAAACTATTGCTTCCGAACATCCTAAGCTCCAGGGTAATCAGTGGACAATGAAACAACAAAATTATTCATTCCTCTGCCATTTGGAGAAAGAATGGCTGTTAAAACTGTACAGTACGTTAGAAATGGATGATCCTGCTACTTTGCTAAATGATGCAAATGACAGAACATTAAATAAATTTAATGATGATTGGGAATTCCTAATTAATTATATGAAAATTAGGTGGGGGAGTGTGTTTGTACTAAGTATAGAGGGAAAATAAAAAAGAAAAGGGGAAGAACAACTAGAGGAATAACATTGAGAAGGTATCAACAAGGAAGGTTTGTTTAGCATGTATTTGTTGTTATTTATTACATTTGAGAATGTTATGGTACACTTATATAATAGATACGATGATGGGGTATGAGAGTTCTAATGATTTAGTTGCTGAATGTTTCTTATAACTTTATATATATAACTCTATTAACTGTTGTATTATTTTTAATATGAGGTTGGCCTTATTAAAAAAATTATCAAAAAGAAAAAGAAAAGAAAAGAACAAGATTATTTAGAGGACAGTGGGCAGAAAACAAACAAACAAAAAAAGATCCTTGGGATGGATACATTTGAACACAGGTTGGAGCCTACCTCATGGTTTCAGGGTCTGTTCTGTGCAGCAAAACAACAAATGTAACCAATGTTACATCTCACTGTTAGCCAAAGGAGCTTTTTCAGATCATCACTGACTTAATGAAGGCCCAGCAGCTAAATGCTCAAACTGTGACCAGTTCATCTCATGTTTTACAGGTAAAACATAAAAAAAAATTGTGCTTTAGGAAATATGATTTACCAGAAATCAACCATCATTAATCCCTTGGCTCTAGCTTCATTCTCGACCTTTGTTGCCCTGTGACTTCAACTGCCCTTACCTGGAGTGCTTACTCTCCTAGCATATTTAACATTATGCCCTCAAAATCCACGCAGCCTAGGCCTTGCCTAGAACAAAAACAATGGCATCAGGATTCTGAACAGCTATTTGGATGGATGAGATCAAGTACATTTTCCTAATAGTACTAAATGTGATAGAAAAGCCAAATTTAGATTCCATGGTTTTGGAAAACTATTGTCCAGTTCAAATGTTCCATATCTGAACAAAATCCCAGGCCAAATGGTGACTTACCAAATTCTTAGAGGGCTCTGTTGACCAGAGCTCTTCTACTCTGGCTTTTGATCTCAATGCCTTGGTTGCCTGAGGGGATAACAGATGCCTGGGAATGAACAGGGCAGTATGACCTGTTGGTTCTTCTTTACCACCAAGAGAATTTCAGTACCATCAACCATGGATTTATCCTGGATCATCTCTCAGAAGTGGGACTTGGAGTACTTTATAGATAAGATTGAGTATGGTTTCCTGACAAAAGGCAGCATAACTTTTATCTTGAGAAATTAGAATTCCAGCCTGAATTAGACAGGTCCGCAATTATTAAAGTTTCTCTTGACTTTATCTTGCGGCCGGCCCCTCCCAAAATTGCAAACCCCAGGATTCCATAGGATGTTGAAGGTGGAATCATAGCGCTATTAACAGTTTAGTGCGGAAAGGGCCCCAGTCTTCTGTTTCATTAAGATTCAGCACATTCAGACAGGAAAATCCAAAGATCAGAGAAGCTTGTGCCAGTTGCCCAAACTTATAAAAACAGCAAAGGCGAGCACATGGAACTTCATGCTCCTTGTTTATGAAATGACATTCATTTCAACCACTTTTAGGTAATATTTGAATTACAAACAAGAAAAAAAAGTAAGATGCCCTCAGATGTAATCATTTTCTTTTCCATCAAAATGCCACCCATTCAGCACAGGAGTCTTCCAGATAATTGTTAGTAATATGTATGACAATGAGCAGAACAAGGCTTATGTAAGCTGGCAACTAAATTTTTTAAACAAAAGAATCTTGAAAGGAAACCACCAAGAATAAAAAGAGATAAATGGAATCTTCAAGTATCTAAAGCAGAATAAACTCGTATGACTGTACACCTCCTCTTCCAGCCTCTCCCTTCTCACACACACAACTCCTCATCCTCAGCCATGAGGAAGGTTCCACCCTCACCCCGCAATCCACAGACTTTAGCAATGCTGAACACCAGTTAGGCTGTCTTTCTAACCTAGTGCAAACTCCAGTAGCTGATTGCAAACCATAGGTTGTCTCCTGAACCCATTCTTCATGTGGCAAGTACTGTATATCCACAACCTTTTAACTTTAATTGTGGGCACTTTAACTGCCTCCAGTTTAAATTCCAAGGATCTATTGTGGCAGGCAAAGTGATTTACTGGAGTGTCTTGTCACACACTCACCAAGTGTCACCATTCACCTAGAACAGTTCCAGCAGGATGGTGGTGGCGGTGGTTTAAATTTTAATCCAAATAAATTGATACAAAGCTGGGGGGGATGAGGGCACTGTCCTCCAAGTAAGAATTTTGCCCCTATTGAATTTTTTTTCAGTCTCTGAATTTCTAGTATTGCAGAGTGAGACACTGAAAACTCTTTATGCAGAGAATTCTTATATTTGCTGTACTTGCATTCCCTCGGTGGCTTTTCTTGCTCCTTTTCTCTGTATGCTCAGCTGTATTTCTAAATGCTCAGCTGTAGTTTCAAGTTACTATAATGCTATAAATTTGGAGGGAAACAGAAAATTTGAGGGAAGGGCAGAATTCTAATATGGGATAAAGCTTTTATTTTGCTCCCTTGTAGCTACACTCCTATGCAAAGCATTATTAAAGCCAGAATTAATAAAGATATAGAAGGAGAAGGAGAAGAATCCTTCCAGAGGAAGAACAACATGGCTTCTAGATAGGGAACTGGTATCTCATCAACATTTGTTACATATTTGAAAATGTCAACAACAACAACAACAAGGAATAAACCAAAAACATACACACACAACATGTGTGAGACTTCAGCCATTTCTGCACAACACTCTTCTAGTGCGATTATTCCACTTTCAATATCCTATGGAATCCTGGGGTTTGCAGTTTAGGGAGGGGCCGGCCGGCCGGCCCCTCCCTAAAGTGCAAAGCCCAGGATTCCACAGGATGTTGAAAGTGGAATAATCACACTGTAAGAGTCTCATGAGGAAATGGCCTTCAAATGAACTTTTAAAAAGGCTCCTGGGTAAACAGCTTGAGGTGTGGAACAGAGAACAACTTGAAAGGCAGGAGTCTGCACTCCATTGTCAGGTTTTAAAACAATTATCTGGAGCCACCAGTCTCCAGCTCAGAAGACTTGCTTAATACTGATTTCTGAACGGTCTCAAGGCAGCATGCTAAGCCACTTAACATTAGCCTGTAAGAGGCTGAGATGTAAGCCTGCAAGCCCTTAGTTCAAATTTCACCTCTGCCATGAACACAGTAGGCAGTTTTCAGAAAGCTACTACTATCTCTCAGCCTCAGGCTCATTGACCTATCTTAATATTTTAAGGATTACTGAAATAATGATGTGAAGTCTTTAGAAGCCTACAGTGCTAATCCTTCTCATCATTACACATTGGTTTGCAAGTTCTGTCATAATCATTTTGAAATGAGCATACAGCTTAATACTAAGGCCATTTCAGCACTATACTCTTATAGTGCGATTATTCCACTTTCAACATCCTATGGAATCCTGAGGTTTGCAGTTTAGGGAGGAACCGGCTGGCCCCTTACTAAACTGCAAAGCCCAGGATTCCATAGGATGTTGAAAGTGGAATAATCACGCTATAAGAGTGTAGTGCGGAAATGGCCTTTGTTGTGTCTATAAGGTATGTTCTCAGCTTTTTGAGCAGCAACTCCCATCACCCCCAGCCAACATGGCCAAAATGTAGTCCATCCACAACTGGAAGGCACCAGACTAATCTACCACAACAGCAAAGCAATAACATCCCAAACAAAACATTAACAAAATCCAAGAAAGTGTAAGCCTCTCTTATCAGCATGCTCATTACCCTATGTAAAAAGGGTTATGCTCTCTGATCGTTAAGTCCCACTCTTAATTTTGAGGGGACAGAAAATTTTTACTCATTAAAAGGAATAAATTCTACACATTCTCATTTCTTATTTAAATTCTAATAGGATGCTGGGCTCTGCCTCTCAGTCTGAACAAGTGTCTCTTTTCCTTTTATGAAATGCTGCAAAGTATATTACAAAGGTTATGTGATTTTTTTACTTTTGGTTTAAAACAGGAGAAAAAGTGTGTGAGAATGAAGGAGAAATTTGTGGCTACATCTGCTACACTGTAGCAGAAAAAGGTCTACCCTGGAGTAACTTTTAAAAAATTTCTCAGACACAAGATAATGATTTATCATCACACAAGGGCTTGTTACATACCACTGTGTGGGCCACACCAGTTGTCAATAGCCAATGAGATCACTCTTTCCATGCTGCCTGCCATATGCTATGGCTAACTGTAACTGAACTCTGTCTTAGCTGCTTTAAGATATGTTGCATTCAATGTGCAAGTTTCAATCTGATGCCCAAAGCCCTGCCCACTTGGCAGCCTCCCACTGTAAACCAGCAATGGCAGCTTTTGTGCTACAACATAGACACAAATACACTACTGTAAAATGATGCAGTTTTTCAGGAGCTAATTTTCTAACTCATGTCATCTTTTCCAGTAGGATACAAGACATAGGAAGGGACATCAAATTACCGAAGCATAGGAGAACTCTCCCTGGAAATGGAATCCATCCTCCAATCCTACTCATAATAAGGAAATGAGGAACTGCACTCTTCCTCTTTCTTAATAGCAGCAGCAAGCTTTGTATGATGGTTGCCTTCCTCCATGCAGCCCATTCATCACTCGAGACATCCAACTGTGGATTAATTTGAGCAAGGGTTGGGAGGGTCACACAAATATTTTGGGGCAAAGGCCTGAATCCCTGCAAATCCTTTCCTACCAATGTTGTCAATTGCAAAACAAAATCTGCCAGGTTTCTTTGGCTAATTGCAAGGATGAAATTCTGCTTTTCCTTGTTCTGCTCCTTCCTGCATACCTAAGCTTACAGGACAGCTTTTTATACACATTTGCAGAAGTCTGCTTCTGTACTGAGCCCCAGTATACACCCGCACCCCAGCAAAATAAACCCTGCATTAGATGTTCCTGGATGAATATCTTAGGGTTAACTACATCTTATTGTAAATACATAGTATGTAGCTATGCCTCATTTTTTCAACTTATAAGTGGGTGCGTTTCTGATCTCACTGGGACCACCAAGCATCATGAACCTCAAAATACTTTTCATCACTGTGAATCAAAAATATAAGGTACCAAAGATTAAAATCAGTGACAGGCAGTCTAAGGTGTCTTATAGACCTGCTAGATAATAGCTTTACGAGCAAATATCTCCCTACAAACCTATTCTGTCTCTTAAAAAAAAACACCTACTCCTTTATTTAATTTGTGTGTTTTCTTTGACAGATGTGTAAGAGGATGAAATATTTATGGAGAATGGCATTCTAAAGGAAAATGACATACTGAATACAGTATGCAAGAAACATTCTCATGTGTACATTAACCACCTTCAAGAATCCCTCTGACAAACAGGAGACAAACTGGACCAGTGCCAGGCCTACATTCTTACCAGACATTCCAGATGGTACTATAAAATATCACAGTCCACACTGTCAAAAGCTGTTGAAGAGCCAAAGAGAAGGCAACAGGAAAACATCTTCCCTAATTTTCTAGATGAAGATCACAACCAGAGCAACTGTCTTGGTTCTATAACCAGGCTCAAACTCACTCTGTAAAGGGCCATGGTAAAATGTGTCACCCAAGAGATCCTTTAGCTATTTCGTTCTGACAAATTCATCAGTCCAATGCAAGGAATCTTATGGTGAGGAATACTGGGCATTACAGTTTCTAAATGGTGAGGAATACTTAGCATTAGTGTTTATAAATGGCCACGCAGTTCCCATCCATTTTGGGGAATGATTCATACTCTTGACATTTTTTTTCCTTTGTGTCACAAAGCATTTGAACCGCAAAATACTTTTCACTACTGTACATCAAAAACATAGGGTATCAAATATTAAAATCAGTGACAGGCAGTCTCTGGCATTTTATAGACCTGCTAAGAATATAGCTTCAGGAATGAATATCTACCTACAACTCCTTTCTGTCTCTTTTAAAAAGCACAAATCCCTTACTTTCTTCGTGCATTTTCTTTGACAGTTGTGTGATAGGATGAAATGCTCATGGAAAATGACATTCCTTTCTTTAAGTTTAAAAAAAAATCATGTTTACAACTCATCTACATCTGTTGAATGCAACCTTCACCAATTTAAGTTTGAGGCAAAATGGATAAGCTGCAGGCAATTATTCTCATATAATTGCCTAGGAAAACTCTACGAAATTCATGAGGTTGCCATAAGTAAATAGGCAACATGAAGACACACACAATTTTAAGGCCCAATGTCCAGTGCCATTGTTGCCTCAGCAGTAACCACTGTACTACTTTAATCCGGATAATCTAAGCTCCTTTTCCTCCTGTGCTAGCTCTTGTGTAGAGGTGTAATAACTGTGTAAGCAGCCACTAGGCAAATTTGCTTAAGGCTGTATCCAACCACAGGAACTGGGAGGATTGAATTTCCATACTGGAATGTCAGCTGAAGTGACAGTTGACAGGTTTGCCTGACAGTTCAGACTGTCTGTGAAGCAATTTTTACTCACATGTCTTTGAATACTGAGGGCCTCAGCCAGTCTGCATTTGGAAAAAGATTTTTCAAGGCAGTAAAGGAAGTTGGTACAATATCTGGCAAACTGGGCCACCTCTGTGTTCATGGCTCCTCAGGGAAATCTGAAGGGCAACTCGGACAGTTTTAGCTCCTTGGATACAGCATGCAGCTCCCAGAATCACAGTGGAACAAATTTTCTTGCTATTTAATTGCGAAGTGTATTGGCTTCCTCCCCCTCTTCAGTTTTAGTTTATTTTTATTTTTAATGAAAGAGAATTCTCTGGACTACTAAATAAATCTGTTACTTGGATTTCCACCCTCCCCCACTCATTTTTGGACTTGATGTATAGAGTAATAGATATGAGATTGATATACAGTAGAGTCTCGGTTATCCGACATCCAGTTATCTGACCTTCCAGATTATCCGACGTCGCGGCTGCTTGGGGGCGTGGCTGTAGGCATTTCTGTGCCCCCAGACATGCCCAGACACGCCCCCCAGACACACCCCCAAACATGGCGGTCGCCACGGGCTCCGGCTTATCTGACATTTCGGTTATCCGACTCTCAGCCCACTCGTTTAGGTCGGATAACCGAGACTCTACTGTACTTTAACGCAATAATAAACAATTAATTTAATTTTTTTTGAAGTCTTTCTATCTTAATTTGAATTGATAAGCTTTGCCAAAAAGAGGCTTACAGAAATATTGCACTGATGAATTAAACATTTATATGTGTATGTGTGTATTACTATTAATACTCCGAATATCTGGATTTTATGGGAACAGATAGTCTCTTCATTAATGTAAACTACAGTTATTCCACACAGTTCTTGTGTTTACAAGGCCCAGTCACACTACACAAGTCTAGCACTTTGATGCTGTGCTGTGGTTGAATCCTATGGTATTCTGGGATTTGTAGTTTGGAAAGGCACAAGGGCTATCCAGCAGAGAAATTTAAATATCTCATGAAAGTGTAAATGCCAACATTCCATAGGATGGAACTATGAAAGTTAAAGTGGAATCAAAGTGCTCTTAAGTGCATAGTGTGAAAGGGCCCATAGTTATTTTAGCAAATCATCTAGTTGCAAACCTTTTGGTGGTGAGCCCTTCTGGACTTGGCTAGGCTTGTTCGCAAATGGTAGGCATGCACAGTCTATCACTCAAGATATACATGACATTTACCAGCTTAGTAGAACCAGCAAGAGCCTACACTCTGCTGACATAGCCTGCAAGAAGTCAGGATCACTTCCATGTCATGATACAACAGCAGACATTATTCTTCTACACAAGGTTTTCATCTGATAGCTTGAACCAGCAGATATCACTTGCATCAACTCTTGTCACTGATGAAAAAGAGAAAACTTAGAGAGGTTTAATGTTTCACAGAGAACTGCATGTGGCTGGGTTCCTATCCCAATAAAGGAACAAGTGACAGGTATATACTCTCCATTTCTAGCTCAAAGCCCCTCGAAGACGAGTCACTTGCCCTTGGCAAAAGGATGCAGTAAAGCTGCCAATAAACATGAAGTGTTCTAACCACATCCAAGCAAGGAAGGAGTGGCCCTTAAACATAAGCTGAGAAAATTAAATTAAAAAATAGAAATAAAGGGAATTCCCATATTATTGTACCAACTATACGGTAACCCCTCTTCAAGGGAATAAAAATTATCATTCAGCATTCGTTCTATGTTCTTCCTAGCTATCTTCATGCTCACTATCAAAACTGCATTCAACAACTAAAAGGTATTATCAGGCACATAATTCATTGCCTGAAGATTAAGCTGCAGGTTTTAAATCAGATTTTCATTATGATTTCCCCTTGAGAAAAGGCATAACTGTTAATAGCATTGCTGGAAAACTGATTTTAGGTTCCACAATCCAGACATTAAGAATTCATGTGCTAGATTAAAGGCCCATGTAGCTCAGCTCTCTGTGCCCACCAGTGACAAGTCAGACGTCCTAGAAAGCTCAAAGGCAAGCATGATTGAGCTAATCAGGCATGGCGGAAATAGCCATCCTTTCCCCTACATCTTGTGAACAGTTTGCCAAGATTTTTGGCAATCAAGAGTCAATTTGAGGCAGAATGGTTAAAGGGCACTAGCAAGTAATGATCTGTCCATGTGTCCAACACTTTAGTAGTCTATATTAGGGGCTACTGAAATGTTTTATGGCAATTAATTCCACAGCTTGAATTATCCATTGCATGAGACAGTATTTATTTAGTTTATGCTAATTATTTTCATGGGATGATGCCAAACACGAAGGTTTTTAAAGCACATTTCTCTCTACTCCTCTTTCCACAATATTCTTAATTATTCCAATTATAAGTTTCATAAGTTTCATAATGATTACAAACAAATGTTTAAATACAATTACAATAAGTAATTTGTCAAGGCCATTTAATAGAAGATGACAACTGACTTAAACAGGCATGCACAAAAGAACAGCCCCCTTACATCAATGTTCAGAGTCACTGGTTAAAAGATTTCTATTTTATTTTATTTTATTTGTTTGTTTCTTTAAAAAAAAAAGCAACCAAGGAACAACACAAAATGATAAAACAACAGAGCATAGAATAAACAGAAACAATATCAAAAAGCATAAAAATGTAGAAAGTTCAAAAATTTGGAAAAGTGATACAATAAAGCATACAGCCAGTTGTTATACTCAGGTGTAAATCCAACTGTCAATCCCAACTAGAGTAAATTTACTGAATCAATGAGATTTGCCAAGCATTGACTTGTTATTCATCAACTGATAATGCAGAAGTGCAAGTCTGATCAGCTCTAGTCAGCATAGTCAATGCCGCAAAATGGTGTAGTTGTGGTCCAACAACATCTTGAGGGCTACATGATTCCCATCTGATTTAATGGATCTACTCTTATTGCTACTGGCAACCCAAAAGTCGAAAGGTCATTGACTGGCACTGCATTGACAATTGGCTTTAAAAGAACAGGACAACTGGCTTTAAAAGAACAGGAGAATGCACATTCAAACAAGAACCCCCCTATACTCCTCCTCCCCTTTTGGAACACCCCACAGAGCAAGAGCAGAACCCACCATGCCCCAGCTATCTAACCCAGCAAAATATTTCTCCAGCCAAAGCTGTGAAGAAATCAAGGTTTATCAATAGGATCTCTCGTTCCTACAGAGGCCATCCAGTAGGGTGACTAAAGCTGTTTCAAAATCAAAATCAAGCCTCCAGCTTGACTGAAATTAATCCAGATGATGCATTTCATCCAAGGATACCAGGAGTTGAGGTGCTACTACTTTCTTGAGCACTTGGCCCAAAAAGAAGATAGTTGTAACTGGGGGATAGTAATTAGTCTTTTGAATTCAGAGAAGGTTTCTTAAGAACAAATCACACAACCACCTCCTTCAAGATAGCTGGCAAGACTCCATTGTTGCTGTGTGTCATCAAGTTGCTTCTGATTCATGGCAACCCTAAGGCAAACCTATCCTGGAATTTTCTTGGCTAGATATGTTCAGAGGGTGCTTGCCTTTGTCCTTCTCTGAGGATGAGAGAGTGTGACTTTCCCAGTGTCATCCAGTGGGTTTTCATAGTTGAGCAAGGGTTTGAATCCTAGTCTACAGAATCATAGCCTAATGCTCAAAGCACTTTCACAGTGGCTTGTTGGTCATTATTTCCGATTTTTAAACAAGTAATACATGTTTCAAATCAAAGCCTGCTCAGATTCCCTCCAGACAGCCTCCTCAACTCCTGCCTTTCCTTTGGCTCAGACCCCTGAAGTTTCTGCACAACTAAACTCATAAGCAAACCTAAGACTGTGTAACTGAATCACATTCATCCTTTTTTCTTATTTACTTGTATCCATTTTCCTTCCCTTTCTCTGTTGTTTCACATGTTACAAATGTAAGCTCTGAGTGACAATGCTCTTTCATATTCTTTATGCCAAGTAGATTGATGGCATCAGTGAATCTTATCTAGTCATGAACTTCTGAATTCAGAATCACTTTTCTCCAGTGCCAGATTTATACAAATGCTAAGCTGCAATTTTGGGTCTCAGACTATTAGGAGTCTAACAGGAGCCATGACATAGATAGATAGATAGATAGATAGATAGATAGATAGATAGATAGATAGATAGATAGATACATAGACAGACAGATGATACAGACAAGCAATGTGATACAGTGGTTTGAGTGTTGGACTACAACTCTGGGAGACTTGAACCTCAGCTCAGCCATGGGAACTCCCTGGGTGAACTTGAGCAATTCACACTCTCTCAGCCTCAGAAGAAAACAATGGCAAACTGCCTTTTAACAAAACTTGTCAAGAAAAATCCTATGAAAGAGTTGCCTTAGGGTTACTGTAAGTCAGCAATGACTTGAAGGCACACTGCAACAACTGCACACACAAACACACTCTTAATTTAGTGTTCTGGTAATTCTGTAGCCTCTTATACACAGCACAGCTTAAGGCCTCACCACATCTTGAGCTTCCCCATCAATCATATATATAGCCTCTATGTGCAAGTAGGGTCCTCAGTCCAGCAGAATAGCATATACATATAAGAAGCCTTTTTGTAAAAAATGGATCACACTTGCTGGGACAGTGAATACTCTGAATTTGTTCATTTCTAGCCTCTCAACATTTTTATTGCTCCCCATGTGTGGATTGCTTTTACTGAGACACTTTAAATAATACAGCTCCAGTCTACATTGCTGAAAAGTAGAGTTAGCCACTCCAAACTCTTGTGATAGAACAGCACATAGGATTAAATTAAACAATGAGCCACCTGGCCCATACAGTCCTGTCTTGCAACCTCAGAACACCTGAGTCCATGGCAGCTAGAGGGACTACGACATGAATCAAGTGTTCTCTCATACAGGTCAGACAAACAGATCTAAGTTCAGGAAGATGATTTGCTGCAACTTTAATGTCAGAACAGATCATTCAGTGGCATCAAGAGGTCTGGTTGTGCTCATGGCCCATCATACTGACAAGCCCTAGCTTTTAATAGTCTCAGATGCTCTTGGCGTTCTCCAACAATACTATTCAAAGCCTGTTTTTATGACATCCATAGCCATGGCAACAACATAACAATACAAAAATCGTGTATGGTTTCTTCTTGTGTTTGTTGTTCCTGTGTGTCTTCAAGATGTTTCTGACTTAGTAGTGGTTTGAGCACTGGACTACAAGCCTGGAGACCAGAGTTCAATTTCCCACTTGGTGGTGGAAACCCACTGGGTGACCCTGGATGCGTTGCACACTCTCAGCTTCTAGTAAACCCTATGATAGGGTCACCTTAGGGTTGCCATAAGTCGGAAATGACAGCAACAGCAACAGCAACAACAACAACAAGAGAAAGTATGTCCCCAGTTCTCCTCAGCTTCTACATGCTATATTTTCAGCTAATTCTCTAAAGCTGTTGTTGCTTCTACTGCAATTATGCACGTTCAGATTCAGACCACTTCTGCACCAGCCTGTTATAGCACGATGATTCCATTTTCAACATCTTCTGGAATCCTGGGGTTTGCAGCTTCGGGAGGGGCCACCTGGCCCCTCCCGAAACTACCAACCCCAGGAGTCCAGAGGATGTTGAAAGTGGAATCGTTGTGCTATAACAGGTTAGTGTGGAAGTGGCCTCAGTCATATCTGTGAGGCATGTGGACCTGTAACCTATTTTAAATGGTAGCTTCCCCATCCTCAAAAAATATCCACTGTTTAATTTTCCATTACTCTTTATAAAAGACAAACGAATGAATGGACTTTTTTTTAAAAAAATGGAGAAGCTATAATTTGAAATAGGTTAGATGGGGAGGCAAGTATGTTTCTTCTCTATCACTTTTTAAGCAGTGTTTTTCATTAACTTCACTTAAAAAGAAAATTCAAAGGGTGAGGTAAATTTGCTGTTTTCACCTCCCTAATAAAAAGAGCTATGAATCAATAAAATAATTAAGTGGCTGAGACACAAACTATTGCTAATCAAAAATTACAAAGGGAGTTTGACTGAATGTGAATTCCTCCACATATTTTCTACTTTTTTAAAAATGTAGTTTTCAATGAACTTTTACATTTGTTTCCCCATCATGTACATATTAGTAAAAAAGAGAGAGAGAGAGAGAGAGAGAGAGAGGAACAACATTAAGGCATATGCACAACATGAAGTGCATAGAATTTGCCAGCTTACTGCAGATTAAAATCTACCTGCCACAGAGGGAAAAAGAGACAAGATGAATATACCATGAATACACACATATACACACACACATGTATATACACATACGTACTTACATATATATACAAACACACACAGAGATACATATAGAATGCACAACACAAAAATATGGAATAGTCATCAATCAAGGCTGCCTTCAACAACGCTAACGTGAGTGCTTGGATTTTAGGGTAAATAAATAAATTTAAACATATGAGGCTTCAATTTGAACATACTGGGAGGTTCTAAACATGAAATTAAAGAGATGAAACTCCAAAAATACTGGACTTCTGAGCTGAGCACTAGCCATATACACTTGGTATGTTAACCTCTGCATAATAAAATATCCCAGTCATCTTCCTCCTACGCAACTCATTTTTATATGGTTCAGCAGCATATCTCAGCATACTTCAACAAATACTCAAATATATCATTATTTCTCTAAGTAGAACCAGGCAAATAAGTGTGTCTCACACACACTGTTACCCAAGCCAAAAGCAAAGGCGGAGGGGAGAGAGAGAGAGAGAAAGTGAAATTAGCAAATGGCAATGCTTTGGTACTTGACACACTGATATAATGCCTGTCTTTCTGGGAAACAAGAGATTGATATTGTGATATTGTTCACACCAGACATGCAAGAGAAGCTATCTCCTGTCCATTGTCTGGAAAGCCTTTGTCTAGCAAGCTTGCAGGAACTGGGTAATATGCTAGGGAAAAAGCAGTCAGCAAGGGCTCCAGTCTCCCTACTCAGAGCCACCCATGCTCAGATGACAAAGGGTTTGAATGCTTCTTTGATTGGTCCAATATTAAGAAAACTATCCCGCCGCAGGGGGGCTACCATCTGCAAAGCAGGCCCAATTTAGATCCTTGAGCAGGAGGGAAAGGAGTTAGAGACAACAGTTAAAACTGAAATACTTAGTGTGGTAATTATTTCAGCTAGACTGGTATGCAGCTATTTCTGACTCAATAAGGTTTTGCTTCAAATTATAGGCATTTTCATAAAGCTGCCATTCCTACAGCCTTCCTCCACTGTGTAGAGTTGCCTTTCATGCCTTGTATTGTACCATTCTCAATTTAAAGTGTCTCCCTAGAGAACTCTGAGATACTGCAGCATAGCCATGGGCGGCGGGGGGGGGGTAAAACACTTTCCTTTTTTCCTTCTACCAAATCACCCAACACTTGCTCTCATCTCTTTTGCCTGAATTCCCAGGCTAGTCAACAGGTTAAGCAAATGACCACCTTAAACTGACAGTGTCATTACCCACAGTTCTATAAAAGCATCTTGGGTCTGCAACTCACTTAGAAAAATAGCTCTGCTTTTCTCAGAAAACAAGAAGAAGCAACAGTCTGAGGGGGTAACTCATCAAAAACTGAACTTCCCTGGAGTTTGAAAGCAATGTGTTCTAAATAATGTTATCTGCAGGGGGATTAACAATATAGAGGGGTGCAGTATAGTCATGGTGTTATCTTAAAAAATAATATAATGACTAGTAATACACACATGCACACACACACACACTTTTAGTGTAACAGGTAACATTTACCTGTTAAAACAGCTGCTTCGGAAGCATTTGGGAGGATTTTGGTCATTTTTGTATTTTTAGTTTTCGAAAGAATATAATGACACAGTCTCCCCTCCACACACACACATACATTTTTAAGTATAACAAGTAATATTAACTCATTTCTCCTACAACATCTCTGGGAAATGTGTGTATTTTTGTATTAATATTTTAAAGAAAAACAGTAACAAATAGCGTGGGCCCTCAGTATCTGCTAGGGTTTGGTTCCAGGACCCCACTTTGGATACCAAAATTCGTGGATGCTCAAGTCACATTATGTACAACGGTTTAGTAAAACAGTGTCACTTATATAAAATGGCAAAAATGAAGTTTGGGTATTGAATTTTGGGAAGTGGGATATTTTCAAACTGTGTTTGGTGGAATCCATCCACAGATACAGAATTGGTGATGTGGAGGGCTAACTGTATTGTCTCAGTAATGCATTATTCACCAAATAACAATGTCAGGGACACAGCCTTAAAACTGAAGAAGTGTAAAAAGATATAGATATAGATATAAATATAATATCGCTCCTGACTCTGAACTGGCCTCTTTCTTGCCACTCATAGATCAGAATGAACTTCTGTCAAAAACTGGCCAACATCAGTTCAGTCAATATGCTGCCCTTCTCCAATTCACATCCATCTGCATGTTCTCACAAACTGAGACATTCACACAGAAGCTTTTCTGTGCCCATAACTAAGCATAAAGAAAAAGCAAAAGAGAGAAAGAGAGAGAGTGAAACAGTTGGGCCTCAACAAATCCCCTCTCTTCAGCAAATCTGATTTCAGCTCAAGTGAATATTCATAAATTACTCCTGCTCTACTTTGCACATCAGCCAGTCAAACACAGTGATGAGTGAAGAGGCCCTGAACAATTTTGATTACAATCCCCTTATCTTCCATATCATTTATGTTTATATAAATTCTAAGTACTATATATGGCCATGCCCTCACTGCCACAAATCTCAGATCTGTTGCTATTATTTTATTCTTTTATTATAAAATTATCTCCTGCTTCTGGTATGCATTCATTTTGAATGAACTTTAAGAAGAAAGAGTGTTGTCTGGATAGAAAATTACATTTGCATGCTCGAGAGAGGCCTGAGGGGCTCTCTGTGGGTTTTGGCAAGGCTCCTAAGCTTGGTAAGGAGGAGCACTGATTTGATTTCTTTTTCCTTTCCCAGCACATCCCTCCCCCACCCCCGCTCTCTTTCCATATTATATATGTCGAGTTGATTTCACTTTTCTTTTTCTGCATGTGCAAACCACTTGAAGAACAATGGCACAGATTAGCCGCCCTCCTTAGGGCTGTTTATGAATGCAGTTGTAGAGTTCAGCAAAGCAGAAACATTACACACAGTAATTGGACATTTAATTACTAATGAAGCTAGCAACTTAATATTTTTCTGAGGATCTGAAGTAATCTGTCAGTCTTTCAAAGAAAAAAGCTCTTTCTCTGCTCACTTAATTACAGCTTCAGATAAGCTTTATCGGACCAACTATGGGTTTAAAAACCCACGTTTTATTAAATCAAAATTAAGGTAGCATCTGCTTTAGCGTCTAAATATCGGGTCTAGGCCAAATGGACAAACAAAAGCTGCACAAACATATACACCCTGAAGCAAGTGAAGCTGAATCTTCACAACAGGGTTTAGGGGCAAAGCGTGAGAATGCACAGCAGGTTTTAGCAAAACAGTAGTGCTGATCACATCTACTGATATGAGAAACCCATCTGTTTGATCCAGACCACTGGGATTATAAACAAGGCAGAATTTTTGCTTATATATCAAGCTTCATGAGAATGTCATGATTCTTCCTTATGCAAGGTATCAAATTCCTCATGAAACCTCTTTCGTTGAGGACCCCGAGGAAGTTCAGGTAGCCAGCAAAGCCAACATTTATCTTCATTTTCCCCATCTCTTGATGTTACCCAATTATTCTTCTCAGGATGATTGTGTCACTTTTGAAAATTAGGTAGCATCCTTAAAACACTTTGTCCCAACATAAACAACATTTACAAAACCAGGAGACAATTTCCTGAAGAAATCACCACGGTCTAAATAAAGCAAACCCCACTGAAACCATGCTGAAGGGTAAGTCCACATTTATGTAAATCCTATTGTTTCAAAGAGTCTCCTTTGGATGGAACTAGCTGTTCAATGTAGGCATATATGTTATTCAGTAACAGTTATTGCTAAGGAGATAGGGCTTTCAGAAATAAATGATGCAAAACATGAACTAAGGAGCAAACACAAAAACATGTTATTTGGGACTTGGCTCATAGTATCAACAGTTCTCCAGAAACAGATGGAAAGGACACCTTAAAAATTAGAGGCTAGCCAAGCAATGACTCTACTATTTATGCATCTCTGTGTTTTTCATTTTCACAGCACTTCCACAGCTTGTTTACATGGTACATAAGACACTTGTCTCTCATTATACACACAGTTCTATTCTCATAAAGACATTGTAGGCAAAGGTGAGATGGAAGGGTAAACCCTACCAAACCAACAACAGTCCTAAGCTTAAAGTTAAATTATAGTGAATAGCTCCATATTTCAGAACTTCTGATACTAACCATTACCACTATATACTGTATATACAGCTGACCCAAGGCATTTCGGCACCTAAACTAGAAAAAAAATCAAATGATGTTAAAAATAAACTAGTAGCTGAGAAACCTGCTAGCTTTTAACACTGCTCAAAACTCATAGGATAAATTATCAGTCTGAATGTACATATTGCAACTGTATTAATGAAACAGAAGTAGGAATTGTTTTAAAGTAATCTTCCAATCACACAATTTTAAAGGTGATTGAGGAAGTAGCACTAAAACTTATATGTTACAAAACAAAGGCCAACACAACATGATTTCATTTCTCCAGGTGACGTACAGTCAGATCACCTTAAAAGAACACCAATGTCTGGGGAAAATAGGAGTACTCTTTGTATTGGTTTTCATGATCCCAGGTTATGGCCTGAAGGCAGATGATGCAGCCTATTTGGTGAAGTTATGTTAGTCTGGTTCTGCTCAATGCTTGGATGACAGACCACCTAACTCTGTGTCTGCTGTACTGGACTATACAAGTGTGAGGTCCCAAACAGAAAGTAGGAAGAAGGCACCAAGACAAGTGAGAGACTTTGCAAGAGGCACATCATGTACAGTCCCAAGCAAGCCTCCCCACAATTCTTTCATGCTCCCTACAGGAAGAAGGCAAGAGGAAAAGAACTGACGAAAGAGCAAACCTCATGTTGAAAGAACGGTATATAATCTCACTAGGGATATGCAAATATATCAAAATCCAAAAAATCCAAAATCTGAAACACCTCTGGTCCCAAGCATTTCAGATAAGGAATACTCAACCTGTATGCAAAGTTACGATATGCATTCAAGAAATCCAATACTGAAAGCAAAATCCTGCAAGGCTCATCCACCAAGAAATGGATATTACTTGTGGTATGGACCCCAAATTCTGCACTGGAGGACTGAAGGAACCTCTGGAGCAGATGAGTGCAGGAGGAGTGAGGAAGGCAAAGTCCCATTGTACAAGAGGAAGTCCACTTATACAATGCTAGATGGATGAAACTCTGAGATTTAAGTGATCAGGAAACCAGATATACTAAGTACCAGATCCAGAGAAAAGTCTCAAAGGGCTTTATATGGTATACAGACAGAACTTTTTTTGCAACTCTTTCCTTATTGCTCAAGCAGTCATTTCCCTTCTAGTTCACGCCTGTAAAATGGTACGGAAGGCTACAAATAAGGCACAAAGAAAGTGATTCAATGCACTTCAATTACCAATGGGTAAAATTATCACCTAAGATTTTTTTATTTTCATACTAATTTTACTCCCTTGTTTAAAAGCTACTCTTAGCAAGTCATTAAAGCAAACTGGATTTGGAAGCAATGGCCTGAGTGCATTTTGCACAAAAAGATAAATCTGCAGGTGAGGAATAGTCCTCTTTCATTCAGAACACGTCTACCAAGCCTTTGGAATGGGGACAGCAATGCATCATAAATGAAGAAAGAAAACAAATAGCGATGCATTTACCCTCTAACTATAAAAGGGGAGTTCATTTGTAAAAGTGGACACAATTTGCTAAACCTTCATTCGATGTTTCATTTGAAGAAAAAAAAAATCACCAAATCTTGCAAAATTAAAAATGCAAAGACTGAAGGACTTTAAACCCATTCTAAGTGACAATCAGATATGACTGTGGCATTCCAGAAGAGCCACAATCCCTTCTGGGATATTTGGAATTATATCTAACACTACAGGGACTTTCACAGAATGACTCCTTAAATTGCAAACCCCAGGATTCCATAGGATGTTGAAAGTGGAATAATAGCACTATAACAGTCTAGTGTGCAAATGGCCTAACTGGCAGTGGCAATCAAGAGTTTAAGGCAAGAGTTTTCCCCCTGCCTCATCTGTAGAAAGCAGATAATGAAATTTAGTGCTTTTGCATATAAAGACATGTTGTATCAGAGTTTTGAAATCTACTTTTTAAGAAGTAATTTATGTCTGTTCTTCACTGTAGTATTTTAAAAAGCAATTATTGCCCTTGCCTATTAAAGTGATTTTTTTTCTAAGTTAATAACTCATTGCTCACTATTCTCTGTTACATGAAGGGGCAGGATAAAGGAAGGATAAGAAGATAGCAGAAAACCTGGGAGGAGAGAATGCCCCACTCAAAACACCTCAATGCCTTAAAACGCCTGAAAAAAATAAACAGAAAATCTTACACTACATTAAAGTTGTTCACACACATTAATTACTTTTGAAATATAACTCTATCACTTCCCCCTTTCAAACAGCAGCAACAACTCTTTACAGTAGCTGTTCTACTTGTTACTCTCAGGTTCTGGTCCTACCTTACCTGACTTACAACCCTCCCCAAGCACCACAAGCCAAGGAAGCAGTGCTGCATTTACAGAAACATTGTTACCCCAGCAAAAGTTAATTAAGTAAGGAAAGATTTAATGTTCTTTTTCATTTTGCTCCAAAAGTGATAGAAATAGTCATAAGGAAAGGATTAGTATCTTTGCTACTTCAGGAATAACTGTCAGAGAACAGCAGCAGATATGAGAAATACATTAGCTGCAAGGCACGCTCTGCCTAAGTGAATAAAAATGTTGACTTGTAATGAACTTCTAAGGTAGGGGAAAGCTCTGGAAGCCCTCCCTACAATACTAGGGTGTATCCACATGGCACAATGATAGCAATTCAATACCACTTTAATTGCAGAGGTTCCATCCCCTAGAAGCCTTGGATATGTAGTTTAGTGAAGTCCTAGAGAACCCTAATCCACTTAAGGCTGCCAACAGAAAACTGGAGAAGGCTCCTATGCCTTTAACATTTGGTCATTTCTGCACTACACTGTTATAGTGCTATTGTTCCACTTTCAACATCCTACAGAGTCCTGGGATTTGCAGTTTAGGGAAGGGCATTTAGAATTCTCAGCCAGAGAGCTCTTTGGCCTCAGTAAACTACAGAGCCCAGAATTCCACAGGATATTGAAAGTAGAATAATAGCACTATAAGAGCGTAACGTGGAAATGGCCTTTGTCTAGAAGAGGGAATTTCTGCAGGTGTTGTATGTCACACTAGAGCTCTCTGCAGATAACAAGCAGCAACTGCTGGAATTTTCTCTTCTGTACAAACAGAAGGTATGGCAGCCCTCTCCAGCCTTCCCCTCCTCACCAGCTGCCTCCAGGATCCAAGAAGCGAAATGGCCACATCTCTTCCTGCCACAGCACAGCCGGGTACTGTCCCAGGCTACACAGGGGCAGGAAGTGCAGCCATTGCACTTCCAGGACCTCCACAAGCAAGGTAAGTGCTGGCACATGGCAGGATGGTGACGCAATTGCCAGTCATTGATGGGGAAAACCTGTCAATGATTTGCAGTGCAACTGTACCTGAGGACAGGAGAAGGCTGGAACCAGGACAATGTTGTGCATAAGCATCGTCCCAGTTCCATCCTTCTCCTGTTCCCACAGCAGGTTGGGTATGTCCAGCTGAAAGAGCCTATGTCTGAGAAAATTAACACAATATATACTTCACATATTTTCATATGATCCTATTACAGATTTTTTTCCTTTGTATCATTTAAACTCATGCGAAGTCACCCTTACTATTCACACTCATGTTCTGTAAAGCTTCCTTCCTATCCCCTTTATTATCTACACTCCTTTTTATCCCCTCGTGACATCATGATGCCTTGCCAATAAACAGTGAGACCTTATTTCTAGCAGTGGAGTACCACACTACCAGACAGTCCACAGACATTAGGCAGAATGCAAGTTATTCTACCTGACCAGTACTGGCATATAGATTCCACTGATTAAAAAACTAGCTGCAGTTTTGCAGTCAGACAATGAAAGAAGATGTTGCTTTCTCTGGTTCCCACCAAGTATAGCTGTAATTGGTGGGGACTGAGAAGATGAATCAGCTGAGACACTACATTTGCAGAGGTGGAATGTAATTCTCCCCCAAACTACAGCCTTCCACCAGTCCAGCACTCCCCAGCTCTCTCCCAAGCACTATGCTGCTGTGGGGTGCACACTCCCCAGCCAGAAGCATTATTTTCCTCAGGACCAGTAAACAGCCTGATGCAACTGTGTGGACACAGCATTACACTCTGCCCATGTGGATGTAAGACCTCAGCTGACTACAGGTATGTTTGTCTTGTGAAGCAAGCTAGTTTGTCAAGTAGTTTGTTGTACATGCTGCTCTGCTAGCCAGAGGAGCTGAAGTTACAACTGACTGAAGTCTGCAGACATGCCTATACAGTCAGCCCGTTATATCAATGGATTTTGTATCCACGAATTCAATCAACCATGGCTTGGAAATATTAAAAACAAATCCAGAAAGAAAACTTATTTTGCCATTTTATATAACGGACACCATTTTACAACACTATTGTACATAATTGGACTTGAGCAGGCATGAATTTTAGTAACCACGGAGGGGTCCTAGAACTAACAGGAGCAGATACCAATAGTCCCTTTCAGCAAAATGATTAGAAGTTAACTAACTAATATCAAAAAGTTGGCAAAGGGACAGAAGAGAGGGCAATGTTTTATAAATGTTGATATCCACATTATGATGGTATCTCAGTGAGTATGACAAAAAAAATATCTTCCTACACTTATGGTATAATGAGGTTCACATAATAAGAACATGACTTTAAAACTTAAGTTTTAAATTTCATTATGAAAATGGTAAGTTCTACCAATGGCAGGACTGGTTGGGGATGGGTGCTGCTTTGTTCAAATGGGTGCATGTGCCATGTAAAGAGAACATAAGATGGCAGTAATCGCTGTATACAATCAGCTGCTATTACAATAATATTCACAGTTTGAATCCATCTAGTGGCATCATGGTGTTGTAGCTCAGCCTATGATAAGTCTAACTTTTAATGTTCTGCAGCCTAATAAATAAATTTCATATCATTAAGAAACAAAAATTCATCTATCTGAAACAAAAAGCAAAACAAAAATGGAAAGTTTCAAGGCACTACTGTTGCGAACAACATGCTTGAAGTGCATGGAACAATTCCTGGTACAGTCTCAGAACCTAAATAAGGTATCCCCTGAGTAACATTTCCAGCACCAGGAAAAGTTTCTGGGAATTTTTTAAACTATTTACTACTCTTGAAGATTGGAAGATGTTATGCAAGGTATTATGCAAAAATAATATAATGTTATGCCCCCCAAAATAATATAAATCATGCAAATCTACTTAATTTTCATAACTTAAGCCATCCAATTCTTCTTTTGCCTGTCATAGACTCTAAATTAACCTCAGTACAAAATTTTTTGGGTTTTTTTTTCCAGAATTCGGTATTGAGATAGTCCCAAGCTTGGCTTCTTATTTTTTTAAAGCTTTAAGTCAACCACAAACACACAAGGACATCAGATTCCATACTCCAGAATGAAACAGGCATGTGTTCTATCATTTGCATGTGGTTTGCACACTTCTCTGACCACAACCACTGATACTCATGATTACACTGATACTCAAGCATTAATATTCTTATCAAATAATATAGGAAAGAGATAATGTTCCTGCCACAGCATAACCTTAAATTAAAAGGAAACCAACAAAGTTTGTTAGTCCTGCTTACACTGGGTTTGCCTTCCATCTCTACCTCAAACAACTATATTGTGCTTCAAGTGTTTCAACATTCAGGATTGGCTCTTCTACCCAACAAGGGTTAGGCTCACTGAGAAACAATGCTACCTACTGTACAGAAAATAAAAAGATAATCAGAGTTATAGTCAATAGACAAAAATGGGGTTAAAGATGGAAGGAGAGACGTGAAATCAAATTACATTCATGGGAAAATTAGCCAAGCAGGGAAAGAAATGAAATTAACAGTGATATTTCCTTAATCAAGTGGAAAGCTGTTTTTTCTTCATGAGCAATAACTTGAGACCATGTAGTATAAGAAAGGAAACTAAGACAGGAGGCAAAGTAAAAGCCAAACTAGATGCAACATGAGAGAACAGTAACTAGATCTCCCAGTATCTTTTTGTTTGGTTAAAAGGACTGGATCAAGACTGTAGTGCACACACACAGAAGTGGATCAAAGCTATGGTGCACATTCACACACACACAGGTACACACACACAGATATTCTCTTCTATTATTATAGCTTATTTATTCAAAGCATTTATATTCCACCTTAGCAAAAAAAATCTAAAACAGCCTGCAACCTAAGTAATAAGACAGTCCATGCCTCAGGCTTACACTGTATATTCAAGACACAGAAGGCAACAGGAGAGAGACAAAAGGAAATAAATCAAGTTCAGTGCTTGTAATGACTAGTATTCTCAGCAGGTTCTTCTTTGCATGGAGAGAGAGAGAATTTAATATACCACAGAGGCTACAAATAACTGTGTGAAATTTCCCCAAATAGTGCAGGATAGGTATTTCGTTTAAGATACATACCAACCAAATTTCCTCACTGAGCACCACAGCATTAGTTCTATCATTTTAAAAAAGTCCGTTAATTAAAGATCTCCAGGAAGATGCCTGGTACAGAGAAATAATCATCAAGATGCAAACAATAATCTATTTGGGCACTCTATGGTAATTAATCTTCTGGTAAACAATATACCTTATGGTTGTCATAAACTTGAAATGACTTGAAGGTGTACAGCAACATTACCCATTATGGCACAGAATTTAAAAGAGTCATAACAAAGTTACATTTCAAAAATAAAGTAATTAGTCAGGAATTAACTCAGGGCACTTGTGTAATGAGTCACATTTCCTAGTTACTCTTAAATATTACTTTTAATGGCATTTTCAAAGGCATTTTTATGATTTTTTTCTTGTTTTATGCCATTCTCTTAAAAATCCTAAGGTACCTACCCCAAACTGAAATGAAAAGCAAAAAGTAACATAATGGGTAACGTCTCAAATTAATGGCAACAATTTTTAAGTACTTATAACAGGTAGTGAAAATTGATTATTGTTAAAAAGTAATTTTCCAAGCTGAGACTTTTCCACACTACGCAGCAATTACAGGTTTATGGCCAAGTGCACACTTAAAAGGAAGCTGCATCCAATCCTGCATCTCCCACAAACATACCTGTATATTAAGCAGTGTATAATATATGTTCTCTCAAATGTGTTTATCTATTCACAGCTTAGATATTTAGGATACTTGCAAAAAAATAAAATTCTCCTAAACATATGAATAACTTAGCCCTCATGTTCCGAAACTGGTGTACCTGAACACATACGTGGTTGATAAATCTGAAGCACAGATGATGGTCTGGTCCTAGTTACTGCAGAGGCAAGTTTAACATGCAAACCAAAATGGAGATTTCCTCTTACAATGCTGTGAGATGTCTTTGTGCTGAAATGATCACAACAATTTGACAAATGGATCCAGCAGAGCTTGCTGGCCTACAATGTGGCTCCAGAAGGGCAAAATGTCAATTGTGTTTTTGCTGCTGATTAAATATGCTGCCTAGGCTTCAAATTGTAACTTTGGTTTACAATTCCAATAAAGTCAGACCTGGTTTCCAAACCAATTTGGACTCAACTGGTATGTATGTATGTATTTAAATAATCACTCAGACAAAACTGATTTCTGTTGCAAATGCTGTTTGGAACCTCAGAAAGAAGAAAAGGCAGTGATGAGTTTGCAGCAAGGTTAAGCAAGGTTAAGAAGCCCTTCTGCACTTTCTGTCCAAACTATGCCAATTTAGCTTGCCACAAGTAAAGGATAAGGAACAGCCAGTGTCAATACACAAGTTATTCACAGAATGTATAGTTCCAATTTCAAACAGAGTGGCAGAAAATCTAAATAAAACCCATTTCAAACAAAAGCAATTCCCTATTAAATTCTCAAATACATTGTGAAACTACCTCATATTGAAGAAATATGGGGACACAGTCCTTTCCAAAGTATGCCATTTCAAAGTGCAGATGGGGGAATCAAATGTTTCAATGCTCTGTCACATAACTTAATTCTCTGCACATTGATAACTAATTGTGTGCCAGGAAGAAGAAAAGGATAAACCACTTCTCCTGACCACAGCTTTCCACCGAGAAGGATTTTTGCAACAGTGAAGCATTCAAACATCTAATCCTTCACATGCACTCTGAAGCATTCCAGTCCAGAAAGGAGTATGCTACAAGCTATTTCTGAAAGCCTAAGCTTAGATTTTTTGTTTTAGAAGCAAAAGGATTGTTTGTGTTTTAATATCCACAGAACACATCCCAGTGAATCTCCATCTGGTGTTTATAGCATTAGCCTTCTAGGTTAGATTATGGAATGTATAATATTTTCCAAAAAATCTTCAAACGACAAAGGCCATCCATGTGCCTTGGTAATTTGTTTCCACAAATTTTAATCAGCAGTGATGGGTCATTCCCAGACTGACATTTGCTGAAATCTGCTCCCAGACAGTTTGTATTATGTATTCAGTTCATCCAATAGACTAAAAAGCTTTTATCTGATTGCCTTGACAGTGCTTCAAGACATACATCATTCTGAGCTTTAACCAATACTATGTTCCTGTCCTACAAGTGCTACCCTTCCTTTTTTTCACAGGAGGGATCTGTTATCTTTTCTTGATCTCAGTTATCCAATGATTCCTCAGCAGCCAAATAAAGTGCAGGGTGATTTCTGAACAGCTAGCTGAGAGATCAGTGTTACTTTTATCAAAGTAGAAGCCTAAGGCAATGGTAAGTTTGGTAAAACGGTTTCATTTCTTCGCCCCATGACGTACACGTTCATGCAACAGTAGTGAATACCACTCTGAAATCTCTACCCTTTGTGAGAGGTCAAAGTTGTTTGCATTTTGCAGGCTGCTAAGCAACTATAAAAAGACAGCTCACATGAGCCTCCTGCTGCTTTGTTCCACAGGGCCAAAGACTGAATAAATCATTGGATGATGTATTGTGTGTGTGCAATGCACAATGTAGCACAAAAATTTGATTCCCAAGAAGCCTGGCTTTGTTTCCCCTCCAAAGAATGTTTTGTGTCCCCAGTTGTAATATAATGTGCATGACCACTAAGTCAAGCTCTTCCACTGATCAGCTGAGAAGGCTGAAGTACGTGGCTTTGAAGACTGATCTACCTCTAAAACTATAGTTTTCAAAATCTATAAAGAATGAGGGGTTAATTCTATTGAACATCCACTACCTCTTTGCCCATGCTTTCTCAACTGCATACATACACTGGCCAAGTCTAGGCAATCAAATCTTATTTTAATATACCACAATATACATGGGCTTTTAGTTCCTAAATGTATCTTAGAATCATAGAATCATAGAGCTGGAAGAGACCACAAGGACCATTGAATCTAATCCCTTACCATGGAGGGAATGCACAATCAAACCTTTTTTTGTGCCACTTTATTTCTTCACACAAGTGGAGAAAAAAGTCAGGAGGCCACTGTTAATCACAGCCTCCCACTGTATCCAAACCAGGAGACTATTGTTAATGGCTTCTGCACAAAGCCAGAAAAGGAAATCATGGTTTAATGTTGTTTCCTGTTTCCTGGATTGTCTTGATGTCATTAACCACAGTTCCTGGCTTGGACATAAGAGGAAACTATGGTTAATCGGGCTGCCTGGCTTATTTTCTCAATCAGAGATAAATCTAAGTGACTGTGTGTCAACAGCCTTGGTGTACTTACTGATTTACTTCTTATAGAATCGGGACTGGAATAAAAAAAACACTGTGAAGTTACCATATATTGAAATATGCTTCTCACTGAACAAGGTAGAAAGTGCTCCATATTATTATGACGTAGCACACCCCATCTCATCATCATTATTATCATCATCACTGTTGCTGTTGTGTGCCTTCAAGTTTTTCCAACTTTTGGAGATCCTATAGCAAACCTATCTGGGGCTGAAAGTGTATGATCTGCCCAAGGTCACACAATGAGTTTCCATGGCTGAGCAGGGAACCAAATCCTGGTCTCCAGGTTGTAGTCCAAAACTCAAACCACTGCACTATGCTGGCTTTCATCATTATAGACAGCCATATTTTTACCATCTTACAGCAGATCAAGCTGAGGTTAACAGCTATGGTTTGCCTGGGGCTTATTTACTATTCCACATTTCTGAGTCCAAAGAAATGTTCAAGGCAACGAGCATTAATAATAAAACCAGAAAAACATGAATTGCAAAGCCATAATATCCTATAAGAAAGCACGAAAGAAAAGTTAAAATCATGGAAAACCAATAACAAATTCTAATTCAAGCCAAAAATGCAAGTAAATGCAGTTTTCAGCTGGCCATGAAACACAGAAAAATATGGATGCAGGAACATGTATTCATTTATTTACTTTGGGATGTAAATTAAGTCAGTGGTTGCTCAACTTTGGCCCTTCAGTTTTTTTGAACATCATCTCCCAGAATTCCCAACCACTGGACAAGCTGGCTGGGGCTTAGGGAAGTTGAAATCCAAAATATCTGGAGGACCAACATTTAGGAACCACTGACTTTCCTAATTTATATCCTGCCTTTATGCTTGTACAGCATTGAAGGCAGTATTTGTTACGACATATAGTTCCACATTCTGGGAGCCAAAAAAATTCTTTAATGCACTCTCAATAACCATAATTCAAAAAGTAGTGGGGAAGATGGAAAACCTCAGTGGATCAGAAGTTTCTGACAGGATCACACAAGACAGCTTTTGTAGTCAAACATATAAACATGTGAACCTGCTTCATTTAACTCATAAGAACATTTATTTAGATTTAAACACCCAATATCTCTCTGGCTTCTCAGAGGTACTAATGTACTATAGCACCATTTTGTAAGTGGAAACCAGAGTGTACCAGTTTGTTCTAAAATGTTATCTGTTCACACCTTTCCCACACATCCCTCCAAACATTTGATGAAACATATAACCTCATTGTGTTCCATTCCCTCCTGTCTCTATGGCAAATAAACAGCAGTTCAGTTAGCTGGAGCAAGGGTAAAGAAACTCTGGGTTTAATAATCATTTGTTTCTTTCATTGAAATGATACAATAAATGAAATGGTTGTAATCCAAATTCATTACAACTCGCTTTAACATATAGTCAGGTCCAAAGATATCACAGTTCTTACAGATCACAACAGTTACTGATCTAACATAGGTGACCAATATTCCTTGATTAATAACTTGCAGAAGATACAACTATGGCACTAATAGCACATGCATAAGACATTTTTAAGTGTTTCCAATTTCTGTTCCAAAAAAAATTCCTGGCTCATAACATTGTGAAGTCTATGCTGCAAAAATCAGAGCTTGGAAAATTACTTTTAAAGAGTAACTTGTTCCTGTTACTCATTACAGTGATGAAAATACAAATTTGTCATTGTTACTTGCTTTTAAAATTTTGCTGCATTATTCAATACACTGTTAGTTCTCTTTGTACTTATTTATTAATTCAATACATTGGACCTCAAGAGAAGTTACTTTTCTGTTGCTAATGGAATTGAAACTTTATTACTGCTTTTTTTAATTGCTCTTTGTCACTAGTCCTCACAAGGCCAATAAGGCAAGTGGCCTCTGCCTGCATTGAAATCTTTCAACATCATCTTTACCAACAAGATCTCAGACAGAATGTAAGACTGTGACTCTAAACACCATCACTATTTTTCTCCTGTATGATTTTTAAGATCTCTGCTTGACGAAGAAGCCAGTGAAGCTTTAAAAGCTTGCATAATGTACTTTATGCTTTGGAGTTGGTCCAAAAAGAGTATTGCTCCTTATGAGTGTTGGATTTTGTTGTATTTGCTAGATGGCCAACATGACTACCCCCAAATATTTGTTCAATACATTCTACAAAAAGTTCTACTCCAAATGTTTCTATGATGTGTTCAAATACCCCTTTAAAAGTAATTTTACAGCTAGAAATCATTAGTCATTATACCCCCTTTTCAACTTCATTCCTACCCTTTTACATTGTTTTTTGAGTTCTAACTTTGTTCCAACCTCATCTTCTCTCTGCACCAGTAACCTGTTACATTACCTTACTTGTAATTATGATATTTCTGACTCTTGGGAAAGGCACAAAATTCATTTGAGATTTGATTATCAGCATTCACTTTAAAGGAGCAGCTTTCCTTGGTCACTCTTAATATGGAAAGTGTGAAAATACAATTTGTAATCTTGGCAGAAAAGAACAAACTAGTCCAAAGGAATATAGTGTCAAATAAGAAATATAATCCAGAGGCTGATGTTTAAGCAATAATCTACTGCAGTAATGAGAGAGACTATTTTTCCTTGAGAATACCTTATTAAACCCGAAAAGGGATAAATTAATGTGACCATGAAATATAACAGACCCTGTTTGTCTTCTTATTGCTACAGATATCTTTTTATGCCAAGAGCATTATAAAGTTTATTCTTAATGTCTTTCTCATTGTTCAGATGTTCAATGTTCAAAAACAGGCATTAAAAGTCAAGGAGCTATAGATATATGTCACTATTCCTGTTACATAAATCAGCAAGGGGGAACTTTCAGCCAGCTAGCCAGATCCAGCTTGCCAGGCTATTCTAACCAGCCATAAATATTTGGGCTGAGGCCCCAATCCCTCCTTCAATCTCCACCCCTTGGAAAAGGTGAGAGGAGAATTCTGTTGGGACAGCTCAAGAAAGCAGTGGTTGTTGAAAGATTTCCTTATCCCTCTGAGCTTTCCCCAAAGGAAATCTGAGAGAAGGCTGCTCCACCACACCCAGTGACTCAAACTACCTGGAGACAATCAGTTCCCAATGGAGCAGATTCCTCTTTGCAGCAGTACAGGCAATGCAGACAGAGAGGGGTGTGGAGAGAGCGGATGGCAGGAGCCTTTAACCTTTCTTCTGTGGTGTTCCCTCTCACCCACCTTGCTCAGTTGAGCACCAGCAAAGAGGGAGATACTCTGTCAGGCTAATGATCTCCTTGAGGCTGATACAGAGTGTTATCAGGACAGAGACAGAAATGTTCCCACTAAGCCAACCACACAAAGCTGACAATGACTGGAAAACTGGGCCTTCATCCATACTACTCCAGTGGATGAAAGTGGGAAGTGATAACAGGGAAGAGTAACTTAAGCAACTTAAGGAACAGATAAGCAGCAGAAAATAGGAAGCTCTGTGTGCCTGGGTGCGTGAATGGATTAAAAAAAATGCATGAAAGTTCATGAATGGCTGTACAGATGGACATGGAAGACAGGAGAACTTGAAAAATCTTTTTTTGTTTTCAACCAGTTCTCAGCCAGCATGGCCATTCTGTGAGCTACAGTCCACAAAAGTAACATTTTCAAGCTCTCAGTAAGATTTTAGAAAGCCCCACCTACTTTTATTTTGGCCTTGCCACCAATGGCATACAGTCACCAGAAGCTTAGCCAGCAAGGGAATGCAGCACTTGGGCTCAAAGAGGTTTCCTGTTACTGAATTCTTACTTTATTTTAATTTTAACACAAAATAAATGACTTTTGTTCAAATAAGCTCATGTTTCTGAAAGCCAATAATGACACATAATCACTAAAAAACAAAATGCTTATTTAACATGAAGGGATGAAAAGTCTGTCCTGGAAAACTTCAGTAGACATGTTCAGTCCAACTCCATAGGCCTCAAGAAAAGGTTCAATTCCCCTTCCTCGTTCAGTTTAGCTTACTCAAACTGGAACACAGTATAATAATGCTACCCATTAATTTGGCGGCTGGCTATGCAAACAAAGAACTGAGTGCCATCTACCCCACTGACACAGCAGACCACAAAACAACAGTCTCCCACAATGCCATACAAAAACCACAAGGACAAGAGGCAATTAAGTAAATATGTTCATAAAAGAGAGCATAACTTTTAAAATGGCTGACCCAGTAATTGTCAAGTCTCAGCTAGACAACTTGAACTCAGCACCTGCCAACGGTAATGAGTTAAATCTGACATTGTGTGAGCAAACTTCTGTTCATGCAAGACAACCTTCCATGCCTCTTCTCTTTACAGGTTCCATACACCCCATTCCACTGGTTCCACACATCCAACTCACCTTCCCCATATTGACACCATTCCATCAGCAGAAACAGCGAACTAGATACCATCTACTGGCTGCAATCCTATACTAACCACGTAACACGCTCCCCATCTCAGTTTCTATGGGTTTCTCTGAAACACACCTGCATTTTCATCTATCCCTTTTCAAATCGGGTCATGAAACATTATGTCTTCTGCTTGTACAGAAATTCGCAGAATCTTTAAAGCATTTTTCCCAATTTGAGCACTAGGAAGATTTATTTTATTTACATGACTTTTCTCCATTGACTAAAGCATGCTTATGTCTTTTTCCCCCCACTAGGCACATGTTAGCTGTTGGCATTCAAAATGCACACAAGGCGTAGCATGCATTTTGCTTCACAGAAATGCCCTCTAAGCTCTGCAAATGTGCAAATGCTCAAGCAAAGTGCAGACTGTCACACAAGCCTCAAAAGGTGGCTACATTTATTGAGACCAATTAAACTGTATTTCACCCTATCTTATATCCACAGTGAATATAAATAAACAGGGTCTACTTTTAAGTAGATTATATATATGGATAGGATCAATCTGTTAGTCCTCTAAAAATATTTCCTCAGAATTTAAAAGAACAAGGATAAGTCCCATAATGTTACGTATAATGTTTAACACACACACACACACCTTTATGCTCTCCAAACCTGTACAGTGCTTATAAATACAGGGACCAGAGCTGAATAAATAAATTGCTTCTGAGAACCTTAAGTTGGAATACCATTCTTCACAGAAACTTGGTGTGAGAGGAAAGCCTGCAATAGGTACATGTGGAAATTAAACAAGAAAAATAATCAATACGTACTGAGTATCGGGACCACTATGTCAGCAGTCATTACAGTGTTTACTAGGAGAGCCCTTCTAATATGATTGCAACAGCAAAAGCAATAGGAACTCTTTGTTAATGATTTGCCAATACCATGTATGCTGCCTGCATATAATCTAATCACACCAAGTAACCAGACACAAAGCTGTCCAGACTCTTGTCAGGTCTGTATTATCCTCCCTCTCTTTTCAAGCACAATAAAAATACATCCTCATTGCTTTGGAGGCCCTTTATCTGGGTCAGCATCACCACAATCCCTACCCTAGTGGTTGTTGTCAAGGTTCATTAAGGCCAGGATAAGAGAAAAAGGATCAAGAGTGCCATCTTTGTCAGGCTGTCTGTCAACAACTGATCGGCTGTGGATAATTTCAACTGTTCAGTTACCTGAAACCTTCCAAGTCATCAAGCCAACCTAGCAAAATAGGAAAAGAACAGTCTTGACACCGAGACACACGCGCACACCTTATTTGAAGTCAGAAATATTCCCTTCAGTTTCACTGAAGCCATTTCATGTCTACCCTGTCTAATTCATATGCATATTCATAACCCCCATGTATTTAATTAAAATCTTCAATCCCTGAAGTGTCTTTCCTAAACAATGGTAATTTATCTTACACAGATAAGGAGGCCTTGGATATATTCCACTTTGTAGCTAAGAGCATTCTCTTTTGATGAGAAACATGAAGCAGATTCAAATTGCAGATTTTTTTCAAAAAAAGAAATCAGTACCTAGATTAAGTTTCCCACCACCCATTTCCAAAGTTCTATATTTAAATGCCACATGCTTTTCTGATACCATGAAGCAAAATGTTATGCTGTCTCAGCTCATCTGAGTGCCACTTGGGTGACAGTAGCGCTCATGCGTTGTCTTTTGAATGCCTACACAACGGGAAACCCCTGCAAAAATGACCTCTCTTCTGAACACAACAAACCCTTTAACATGCATTCCATTTATATGTACCACAGACATCATAAACACCAAGAGCAAAACTCCCTGTCTCCAGGCAGCAGTAAAATTACTGTGCCTGCTTTTAAAAGCTGCACTAATGGCCAGGAAGCCCACTAATATGTTCACACATTACAAAGAGTAAATACATTTGGCTTGTCATTATAGGACTGGTTAATCTTTTGCTTGCCATGACTGAACATTTGAAGAGTGCAAAAACCAGTAATGTAAGACACAAAACCAGGTCTGAGCGACAGAATTTTGTTCTATAGCATGTACTGTTAAATCCAAATGTCACAGGTTTTGCCATGCATTTACCCTTTTCCCTGACCCTTGGTCTATGATTTACATTGCTGCTGAATGTCACCAAAGGCCAAACTGTGCTTCATAATTGCCAGCAGGAGCAACCGATCACTCTGCCATTCCTCTCTCTGGCTATAAGCCTAGCAGATTCTGCAAGCTCAGCAGTACCTTCCCAGTGCAGGAAGTGATGGACACTGAGTCACAGGCTCTATTTTTGTCCTGACCACATACTTCCATTCATTTCTCAAACAAATTTTTTTTTGTATTCAAGTAACATGAGGTTTGCACAAAAGAAGGACTCAGCCAACTCTACCTCCAAAGCCCACAAGATTTCTTATTGCTTCCATCTCCCTTCCAACCTCTGTATGTCAGTTTGTATCTGAGCCCGCACATGGACCTATCAATTATGAGGTTAAAGATGGAAAAATGTTCTTTTCAGTGCCTGAGTACCTAATAGTATTTGTGTTTGTACATGTGTGTGTGTGTGAGAGAGAGAGATGAGTAACATTTACCCATTACTCCTACAATAAAGGTTTGAAATATCTTCATTGTGGAGTTCCCGAAGGTCCATTGCCACAAAAATATTTTATGTTGCCATAAAAATATTTAGGAGGCTACATAGATTTCCCTTCCACACAAGGACTGTATTGTTGTAGGCAGAAATATCTGCTGAACCTCTCCAAAAGCTTTCTGGTCACCTATCACTCAACTCTCAAGGGCAGGAGCTAGTTTATTTAGATTCAAGACCAAGCTGAGCTACTGAAACTGAGTTTACAAGCAGCCACAAATAAAACTGCTTTCCTTAAGCAGTTATTTCATGTTATTAATTCCATCTTAAAATATAACATGGTATCTTTCTCCCAGCTTAAAACTTGGACCCATATTCTTGAAACTGCCTTTGGGCTGCTCATGTTAAGCAATGCAAACAAGACAGTATAATTTTCTGTTTGGCATTCAGAATTCAGAGGGCCCACATGATCTACACATAAACTACATGATCAAGATATTCCTCTTGGCAGAGTTGCCTCTCAATTAAATTAAAAATTGCTTAAGTAAGATTTCAGTGCCATTTTTCATGGAGCGCATCAGCAATCAAATACAAAGTGAAAATATAGTGGGCTCTCAGTATTCACTAGGGTTTGGTTCCAGGATCCCCTATGAGTACCAAAATCCACGGATGCTCAAGTCCTATTATTTACAATGGTGTAGTAAAATGGCATCCCTTACACAAAATAGCAAAATCAGAGTTTGTGCTTTTTGAGTTTTTTAAAAAATATATATTTTCAAGCCATGGTTTCTTGAACCCGTGGGTACAGAATCTATGGATATGGAGAACAGACTGTATGAAGGAAATGAGAAATGCAATTGTTTTTTAAATGAGTGCTAATAAGGGTCTAAACCTGACCCAATTGTCACACGTGTATGTTTTATGGTAGAAATGCCACTTGCCTATACTTTAAGGTAAAATTATGCCTTTCATATTTAACAGCTAGCATATCCATTTTATTTTCAGATATTCAGACCTTATCTCTCTCTCTCTCTCTCTCTGTAAGTATTTTAATCATTAACTTTTAATATGAGGGTTCTATTAAAGAGACAAAAACTATTGCATTTTCTGAACATTTATGTAGTCCTTTTGAAACAGAATCTCCTTTTTGCCTGTTCACGCACAAAAAAGCAGAGGGATGTGATAAGCTCACAAGTCTCAGGATATAAGAAAGTGAATCACATATCCAGAGGTTGCATAAAGGAGAGCCCACTGTCAAACCTCTTCTTCATATCAATTTACGATAAAGCCAACTACTAAAAACAATAATAATTCTAACAGTTTTGCTAGGTTTGGCAGGTTTATAACTGTTTAAATATCTGAGTATTATGAGACAGGAATATTGTATGGTAGCTAGCTGCTATGATGGTACTGAATCAACTGTACGATTTATAGCAGATGGTACCAAACCAACTAAAATAAGCAATGGCAAGTACATGAAAGTACTATGGTAGTTTTTATTGTCCTGGAAAGGTCTCTTCTCCCCATCGGTTAATCAAAAATCCAACTCTGTACACCAGTGGTTCTTTTCTTTACCATGGACCCCCTTTTAAATATCCTTTGCTGCTGCAGATCACCAAGACTTAACTCCAGATTTAAAACCCTAAGGTACTTCAAATATTTATTTAAAGTATCTCATCAAGGGTTTTCAGATTTGGAGAGGAGTGAGAAATAAGTAAATGCACACAGTCCTATTATAATATTTTTATTGGAATGATTCTATTAATCTTCCTTCCTTCCTTCCTTCCTTCCTTCCTTCCTTCCTTCCTTCCTTCCTTCCTTCCTATTTTAACTGTAAAATCTCATAACATTTCTTCAAGCCTTTGCAGACCCCTGGGGGTCAGCAGTCCACAGGTTAAGAATTGCTGCTACACACAATTAGGAGGGTTCAGTTCCATCTAAATCAATGGGATTTATGCAGCCTAGATGTGCACCACAATACCAATCTAACAAGCTCCTCTAAGCAGGCATTCAAGTACTAAAAGCTAGAGACACAAATCTTCATTTTATTTTCACGTGCAAGAATGAACAGTATCATATGTTTTCTCACTGCTTGTTAAAATTAAGAGAGATTTTGCACATTTTTTTCATGATTTGAGGTGTTTCTGTGAAAAAAAATGGCATTAAAAAACTTACATTTTGGCACAGAAAATAGTGTATCTCATGCAAATTTACTATTTTCACTCTGGATTCACCTATAAAAAAATCTTCCAAAGCATGTTGTTTGTTATTTTGCAAAAGTACAAGTTAATTTTGCAAACAATTTTTTTGTTATGAAAACACAACATGCAAAATAAATAAATAAACAAATAAATTTCTTAATAGGGTGTCATGATGTGTTGAAGCACCCTTTCTCTTCAAGGACAAGAAAATTTCCAAGTCTGATTTGCACCTTTAACAAAAATACCAACTAACCAATAACAATCTAGTTGATTTCTTAAATACAGTTTCTGGATTTTTAGTTGGAGCTACAGTCTTGATATTGACTTTAACCCAGCAAATTCTCTATTTGTCTTTTCATTCAAGCACCATTTTAAAGATAATTTGGCATATAAGTGATTTTTATGAAAGTTAAAGGTAAGGAAGCTATGAAGCAGTGACATATTTTAGTTGTTAGCATTAATTTAGTTATTCAGATAAATTCTCCCTTAACTAGCTGACAATCTTAGTGTTAAAAGAGAATGAAGAGAGTCATTTCACTCACTCCTTTATTTTACAATACGTTGCTCAATCCATTTCATGGCCAAAAAAGGTTAGCCTTTCTGAGTCTTAGACATGATGCACCAGGGACAGGGATCACACAAAATTTCAGGGCATTCAGCATGATGTTGAATTTCCATGTTGAAAAACAACTGTGTCTTATAAATCCATCATGTTTGTGAATCCCTACAGATGCCAGTCAGTAGAGACTTCGAAGAAAAACAGCATTTGCTGTTTAGCAAAGAGAGATGTGGTGTCTGAATTTTCCATCTGCCTACAAAAGGTTCTGTCACCATAATAAAGGTAGAATTCTCTTTAGCTGAGTATTTGCTTTGTTTGTGTGTCCCCTTACTTAGCCCCTTATCTATCTCTGTCCTTTTGTTTTTGTCTTTTAATTGCAAAGTCCTTTAGTTATTTGATCTACTCTAATTTGCCTTTCACCAATCAATCTGATAAATCTGGATTCAACCTGGAATATTTTTAAGAGAGTTACATCCCTTGTAGCTCAAAGACAAATTGTTCCTGACCTAATACACAAAATAATAAAGATTCATCTTTTATCTTCCATGTTCAGAAGGTATAAGTCTGCTACAGCACTGTCCAAATAAAAAATGCCTGGCATGCTTCACAGACATGGCATGGTTGACATCCTACCAGTAATAAACACGACCCTTGCTGGTCTGTCTATAAAGTACCTGTAATCCAAAAATTGGTATGAACCGGCTTTTTCTATTATTTTGCATACCCTGCATACACTTGAAAAAAAAAGTGTGCCTGCTTAACACTGCTGTATTTTATCCTACAATGATCACTCAAAATGCATACAAATGGAAGAAATAATAAAAGATGCAATTTTTTTTTAAATCCATCTTTGACATTTTCAGTAGGAGAAGCCCATATTTACAGCTTTAAAACCTGCTGCTTAAAAAAATCCCCTTATAATGATAATTAATAGCACCCGTTTAATCGTACTCTACTGTATAAAAGTTTTATTTTTATCAAAAAATGGAAGGTGCTTTCTTGGGGAGGTTAATAAGGTCAGAAAGAGGAACAGCATTTTAATTAAAGATTAATTTAAGCAGATATTGTCTCCTATATCAAAGTCCACTGAACAGTCTCCCAGCCTACCAGCCTTGTAGAAAGCAGATATACAGCTTTGCTGACTACATCATTTATTTTAAAATGGCTTAGACAACTTTTCTGCAAGATAAAAGGTCATATAGAAATTTATTTTATAGAACCCTTGGCAATATAAAGTAATACAAAACAAATACAGGTAGAAGACAACAAGAAAATGTGGCAGCAGGGGAAAGGTCAGAGTTTCATACATCTTTACAGTGCAAATTTCACTTAATACACAGAGAGATCACTGAATAAGCACTTTCAGCACAGCCCCCTGGGAGACTAGCAATATGTGTACTATCAGTGCTAAATAAAAATCAAGGATTGCCTGCACTTTTCTGCACAATTGCAGTTTTGACAGTAAGAGAGCATATGTTTTTCAGGCAACATACTCCAGGATATGCCTGGAGGATATTGTCTCATCCGACAATGTCAAGAAGGGGAAAAGGTAACAATCTTTCCTTAAGAGAGAAAGAAAAAAGTAAACTCTTTAGAATTTATTTCTAATTTTTTTAATTTTATTTATATCCCCCCTTTCTCTGGGGATTTTTGTTGTTGTTGTGTGCTCTCAAGTCATTTCTATCTTACCTGACTTTAAGACAAATCTATCACAGGGTTTTCTGGGGCTGAGAGTTTGTAATGCACCCAAGGTCATCCCATGGATTTCAATGGCCAAGTGAGGAATCCAACGCTCAAATCACTACATCATGCTGGTTCTCCCTCCAAGGATGGGAACTATGTATTTCTCACTTTTGTTACATCTCTCTTTTTCCATAAACAAAGAATGAGGCCCTCATTTGTTTCAGGATTATTTTTTCAAGGGAAAAAGTTAACATTTTTACAAAGCCTAAAGTAGTTCCTGCTTGCTCTTTGAACAGATAATTGGAAGGGGCAATTTGTTCCAAAACAGCTTCAAAACACAGAAATACCTATCTGGTCAAAAACATTCATCCTGCTAGTTCCTGCAGTCTGACAACATTTACTGCTTAACTGTATAACCCAACTGAAACAAACAAGGCAAAGCAAAGCACAGGGGGAAATAACACCCCTCCCAAATGAGCCAATAGTCAGCAAAGTTCCACTCAACCTCTTCTACTCAAGCACACTGGGGCATTTTTATTCCCTTTAGTAGCAGGAAACCTGATCTGTGGATGTCATCAGCTGTGAGTGTGGTTTAACACAGCTGCTTGGTCTCCACCAAGGTAGGAGAGAACCCAAATATAAATGCGAGCAATATACTTATGTTTGATTTCCAATTTGCAAGGAAAACAGCAAGGAAAATGCTAGCAAGCATCAGTTTTGCCACATTAAAATACAGCACAACTCATGCTTATGAACAAACTAAGGAGTGAATTATTGTTTCTGAACCTTTTCAAATACAGGCTTCAGGATCAATTGTTACTGAACTAGCTGGTCGAATGTGTACAGATGCAAGACAAAGCCCACTCATATTTTCATAACATATTTGTGTATCTCTTCCGCTTAGCAGCCATAAACTTATATTTTCAAAAGTCTGTTTTTCATGATGCAACTTCTCTTGATTCAGTGTTCACCCTGTCAAGGGATCTGATGCACTCTCAAACACATTTCTGGCATCCAGGTTCAGAGAAAAAATATGAATGCTTATCTCTATTAAATAAAGGTGTATAGGATGGTCCTTGCATATGTACATAATAAAGCATCCTAAACAGTTGCCATTGTGAAGGTGTACAAAAAGGCTGTTGCTTTTGGACTGATCCAGCAGTGAACTCTTCTCCTCTCCAAACCTAGCTGTCATGTACAAAGATCCTCAGACAGTATCTGGTCTTCTACAAATGGGCTGGGAAAATATGGCCCACAGAATCAAGTACACACCCTGCAATTTTTTAAAAACAAATACTGGTGGTCAACTCTAGTTTATATTCTGATTGGTGGGGAAGAAAAGACCTCTCCTAGGCTTAAAAAGGCCTGGGAAACATGAAACATGACAACATTGTCCCTGTCTCCTATGGGGCATATGAGGTATTTCACTGGAATTTAAAATTGGGTTGTGATACTCTCCAAGGTCCCATGGGAGGCCATTGTACCTCCCAACCCACAGCAGCTGCCCACTCATGTTGTTTGACACAAATATTGCTCTGTATTCTAGCTATGCCCTGAAAAGTTATCAACATCAGTTGCCCAAACAAACTGAAAGGCTGGCTTAGCTGACAGCAATAGTTCACACAGGACCTGAAGGAGGTGGCACTGTTTGCTGCAGACATGAAAAAAGTACAAAGGCAGCAGCACTGGAAGAACAAAGGCCTTTTCTGCTATACAACTGTGTGTGCATGCACACAAAAATTAGGACCAAAAGTTTCCTCTGGTTCCCCGCTCCTGCAATGATGATTCTCCCAAGAAGAATTGGTTTACTCTGGTTGTCAGTAAGTTGGCCCTCTATTAGAATTCATGTAAGTTAGGAAACATCCCACAATATAAAAAATACGCCTTTACCTCTCTCACCTGATTTTATTTTACCTTTATTTTACCTTTCACACTATACAATTAATAATGCTATAATTCAATTTTAATAGCCATGTGTTTCCATCCTATGGAATCCAACGCGTACACTTTAGAGAGGTATATTTGATGCTTCAGCAAATTACAAACCCCAGGATTCCATAGAATGCAGCCAAAGCAGCTATAGGCTATTTCCACACTGGATGTTACAGTGCTATTATTCCACTTTCGACATCCTATGGAATCCTAGGGTTTTGCAAACCCCAGGATTCCATAAGATGTCGAAAGTGGGATAATAGCACTATAACAGTCTAGTGCGGAAATGGCCATAGTGGGATCACGGTGCTACAACTCTTTAGTGTGAAGGGGTCCCCGGCTTTGGCAGTTTGGTGGAGTGCACTTGATTTTACAAGCATAGACCCCTGCAGTACATTAGAATTCTCATTAGGGGCAGAAAATGCCCACCCACAATTCTATCATGTTCTGAAAGTACCTTAAACTCAGAACACAGTCATAGCAAAGAGATCATAAAAAAGGTAGCTTCAGAGACTCCTTTCAGAGATTTAGAATTAAATATTTACTGAAAGGATCTGATGTATGCATGTCAAAAATTTTGTATGAAGTGCCCTTTTAATTCCAAGAACAGTATTGTATGACAAGCAAATATATATAAAACTATATATATATATATATATATATATATATATATATAAATATATCATTTTATTTTTAAAACATAATTTAATGATATATTTTAAATTAATTTTATTTTAATATTTTAATAATATTATTATTTAAAATATACTTTAAATTATAATTTTAAATTCAAATATAACTGGAGAGGGACAAATTCATAAATGATATATTAATTTTTGTTAACTACATTAAGCATCTGTCTTTCAATGTAACTTGATTTAAAACAAAAGCTTATTTTAATACAAATGAATATGTTAAAAGCCAACACTTAACCTTCAAAACTGAATCCATGACCCCTTCTCAAAGACATAAGGCAAAGTCAGCTTTTCTTCATAAAACTACAAACCATGGGGAAAATTTCTAATTTTTAAGGTGAAAATATGAATATTTATGACTGTCTGTCAAACAAGATAGACATTTAGGACACAATAACTTCACAGGAAGAGTATGATGCCCTTGCTGTGCTCTCTCAAATATGTCACCACAACTTGAAGTTTATATCTGGCCAAACGGTGCCCTTGTTGCCGATCTCTCAAAGAAGAACCAGCCCTACTGGTTCTGCTCATTTACCTTTCAAGTGAGTGATCTTGCTTAGTGTGTACAAAAAGCTAAACAGAAATTGATTAATTTAAAAATGGTTCATTTTGACTGCAATCACATGTTGATAGAGCCCAGAATACATCTTGCTGAGCTTAATCCGAACAGACATTTGCAGAACTGAATATCAGTCTCTAAACCTTGAATGAAGTACCTGTGGCTCGCCAGATGGTTGTGAGACTAGGGCCCTTTCCTCACCTTACCTGTTTCCAAAGCCATTGCGTGGGGATTCGGGGAAAGCCTCTCCCAGGAGGAAAGCGCTTCTGTTGCACTCCCCTCTGCACCGACTGCCCGCCAGACAGGAGGAAGCGCAATCACTCCACCCCGCCTTCCACAGTGCAACCCAGCAGTTTCCCAGGCACAGCAATTGTGCTTCCTGCTATTCTGCATGACAGGTAAGTACAGGAGGGAGGTGGGAGGGCTACGCAATCGCATGTCATTGAAAGGAGAAACCCATCAATCATTTAATTCGCTATTGCAACAGGCGGCCATGGGATCACAACAGGATCGCAAAGTCATGCTGAACCATCATCATGATTCTGTTATGATCCCATGGCCATTGCAGGTTGGGGGCATGTGTGGAAAGGACCTATAACTCCTACTGCTTGTTAATACTGACGATGGTGGCTTGGACTGTTGGGGTTGGAGTCAACAACAAAATCATGAGTGCTATATTTTCAAAGGTTTGGGATTATGCCCCTAGGCTATATTTAGATATAAATGAATATATTTTCCTTCTTAGAATGACCAAATAATATTTAGGGTATTCCTTAAAACACAACAGGTATGAATTGGAATATTTAAATCAGTCTTTTCAGTTATTGAAAATACCAAACAATCCTATGAGGACCTACCCAGAAGCAACTCGCAATGTTCAATGGTGCTTATGCCCTTAAATATGCGTTTAGGACTGCAATCTGAAACTCTCTTGCTTTCAGTCTAGTTAGAATGAGACTACGTGGCTTGAAACAAAGACAGATTAAAAACTGCGTCTGACCAGAAATTAATCCCATGACTGTGACAGTTGCAGAAATCATAAATGGAAACCTATAGCTAAATTCCATTATACCTTTAGACAGTGATACAAATGAGAGACTTTCAGCAAGTTACTACTTTCTGCAATAACTGTTAGAGATGGAGTCTAGTCCTTTTTTGCACCTGGCCACCCTATACACAATAACCTGAATTACAAGCAGTGTTTTTGCATTGTAAATATATTTCCAGAACATCAAGGGAGATTATATTAGAGTATAAAAGCATTCAAAGATGATACTGGTTTAAGAGACACATTACTTTTCACAAATACACATGTATTTATTTTCTTTCACTATCATCTCTGATCAAACAGTTTTGGGATATTTTTTCAAATAACAGGGAAACTGTGTTTATTAATGGTGAACATGAACAGAGCAACCTCAGCCTTAGAATAGTGTAGAGAAATGAAATACCCTTAAAACATATTGGACCAGCTACTAGAGACACAGACCTGTTGTGCACCAGATTATCTACAGTATTGGTTCCCATAGGACTAGGAACTTGAAAGGGAAGGTTTGCTTAATTGGCCACCTTGAAAGACCTGACAGATACTGAAATTAGGAACAATTTGTATGTTACAGCCACAGAAGCCAGCAACTGTGTGACAGCTTTCCCACATATCAGTCATACCCTCTACCAGGCATTCTTGGAAGCTGTTTGTGAGATAAACAACATAGTAGGACTAAACCAGTCTCTTTCCAGCCCAATGGTCTTCAGATTTTTGAGAGCACATCTGGCTATGGTGCTATCAGATGATGGTAGTTCTAATCTAACGCATATTAAGGGCCCCCAGACTGAAGAAGGCTTCACTGAATGGCATGGAAAAACATCACATGGATGCTATATTTATATAGATTGCAACATAGCCCACTATTTTGTGTCATGATGTCACAGAATACTTCAAACCTGGCTGGCTACCTACCTGGACTCCTAGTTGGCTAACAATCATAGTATGCAAACTGATCTGCTTCAGGTAAAATCCTAATCCTTAACATTATCTTTTGCAACAACAGCCAACAAACCGGACAAACTAATCTTTCACGACTATCTCAGGGCTCAACCAAGTAGAGTTTGCGGAGAGCACTTCCAGAGATCAGTGATTGTCTCTGAGCTCCTTTGAGGAAAACTGCACATCTGCACGTGACAGAAGATCCATAGTAGACTAGTCACAGAAAATATGCACAACTAAAAGTACCCTAAAACATAATGTTTCAGGTTATCATTTGCCTTGATCTCTCTGCCAAAAATCAACAATCTAAAGGTATATTTCATATTATCCATAAATATGTTTTAAGAAGTATTTAACCTGCTTTGTGTAATAAGATATATAAATTAATGTTTATGGTTGGGTGAGAGATTTCTGGACCAGACTTGGTCCCTGCTCACTCCACAAAGATTTAAGGTTTGGAAAAAGCCTTCCTTTTGAATCAATGGAAGAGGGTTTATTAACTGCCACACCAGAGATGGCACACAATTATCTTGGAGAGAAGGGAACAGCTAGGGAGAATTAATTCCTCCCAAAATTTGATTCCTATAAATGAAAGTCAGATTACAACTTAAACCTAACACACCAGGTATAATCTTGTGCTATGTTATTCAAATAGGCTGTTAAGGTATAGAACTAGACTTCTGTTAACACACAAACCATTTCTACATTTCATGAGTTTTACATCTATAGTTTTGGGGTTTTTTTTGGTTTTTTAAAATAATTTTTTAAAAATAAGTTCTTTTGTATAGTGACCGTGCTGATTTGGGCAAAACTATCCAATAAAACATAAATACCAGAAGAGACATAATTAAGGCATCAAAATATGGTACATCACTAACAGAAAACAAAAGCTATAATTTTAATGTAGTACACACAGACGGTAACGGAAAAATATACAATTAATTGCATGACATCCACTATTACAAATTTTTAATTAACCTGTTTTCAGAGTGTCAGCTACAATGGATCATATTTATATCTGAAGTATAAGCTTTAACAGTTTTTCCTTACACTGTATTTTGATTTTTATCAATAAAGAAAAAGCACAGTTAAGCACGCATTACTCTCACCACAACTATTCAGAAATAAGCATGCTTATCTGAGCATTGGGATGAGCAGCTCAAGAGCAAGAAACATATCTATAAGACTGAGTTGAATCAAGCAAGACTGTAGAGAATTCAGGCTATAATCGTAAACACTAACAGGCAGTAAAGTCCACTAAAATCAATGGCACTTATTTTAGAGTAAACATGTTATAGATTAGGGTTTTTAGGAGCTATTCACAAACCACTTAGTGATGTATAAGTACTCCTATTGTCTGTCACTGGGAAAGAACACCAATAAATAGTTACTGCATTTATCCCAGGAGCAAGGAACACGTTTCCAATATTTGGATAAATTTAAAAAAGTATGCATCTTTCTCCTCTGAAACATTTTCAGAATCTGCAGTTTTGATATATAACAACAGCTTTAAGGCTACAGTTTAACAAGGGCAGATTTCATCTATAAATTTCATTGGTCCCATATCTGAGAAAGGAATTGATGAAATCCAAGTAGTTCTGCACTTAATTCTTAGTGTGTTAGTTTGACTTCCCCATACATTGTAAATCCTGATACCACTTCTTTTCAACAGGTTAATTATGTTTATCTTCAGAATGAGACACAGACTGATTCCTTGAAAACTCACACAATAACATCAAAAAACCAAGACTACTCCAAATTTTTCATAACAGGGTATAAGTTGATTAGTTATGCAAATGAAAATACAAGTTTCCTCCCCCCCATCTTCGTATGTTGATGTTTGGAGAGATAGTCTACTATAGTTGCTGTCACTGTGTCAGCTGCAGTTTTCCAACTGGATAGTCATGGCTCACAAACTTGGTACACCTTATCACTCTGGATCACGGATGTACTATTTATTGGTTATGTTTGTTTCGATAAAATCTTTAAAATACTAATAAAAAACCACAACAGTATCAAAGGACTGTGCAGGTGTGAAAGAAGTATCAAAAGCACATTCACAACATGATCCCGGAATTGTGTCCAATGGGACTTACTCCAAGTAAGCATATAAAGGACTGTAGTAATAGAATGGTTACAATACAGCTAATTACAGTAAGTCAGAGCCATTCTATATTAGAAGCCACTAAAATCTGGCAGACATCAACTAAGACAATACAATCCTATGCATTTTTATACAGAAGAAAACTCCCGAGTTCACTGGGACTTACTCCCAGTTAAGCCGTAAAAGTTAAAGCCAATCCAACATATTTTCAACTCTTTTCCGCTGTTGCCCTAAGCTAAAAGCAGATTCTCCTTTTGTGCCTATGGCTGGAGTACACACTTTTCATGCAGTGCACACAAAGTTCTCTGTAAGAGCTACATGTACAATGTACTACAGATTTCCTGATGATATGTTATATATTTTAAGCTTGAGGTTCATGGTTACTAGTATGAAAGTGTACCCTTCCTTGCCTGAAACTGTCCTGTAATCACAAAAAGCAATATAGACTCCCATTAAAAACTGAGGCACTTGACTATGGAAGCATGACAATTCAAGGGCAAACTACATCAAGTCAGAATTACAAACTAAAATCCTGTTTTTAATGCTGAATAACAGTTAATTATCAGTAAATAAGATTTCTTCAGACACAGACACATATTTATATGAATTTAACTTGTTACAAATTAACTTCCACCTTTGAATTGTTTGGGTCTGGAAGGGAGATTCCTTAACGAGAGCATATTTCAGGTAAATCCCAAGATTCTCCATTCCTTTAAGCTTTTGGAATTTGTTCAGCAATTTTTAAACACTACTGTTGTTGCCATACAGAGCTGAACACATACTATGACATGAACAGCAGTTTATTAAAAACACAAGAACACTTGTGTCCAACAGCTTTTTAAACCTGAGAAATCAATTTAATGACCCTAGTGAGATTGGGCTTAACCTGTGTTTAAATTTTACTAAGCATGAAGGAATTATTAATTGATCACATACATTCCTCATATCTCCAAAACAACAGGTACTAAATAGTTAAATAGAAAACCTTTCGTCCAGCCTACCTCTAATGTTTTGGATAGCTTCAGAATAAATATTTGTTTGCCTGTTTTTGAAAACAGCGTTGGATATTCTGAAACAATACTAAGTTTACACGGTCAGACATCAAAGAATATATTAACTGAAAAGTATCACATTATGAACACAGAGAACAGCAGATGGCCTTTATTTTAAATTAATAATCATTTTTATTTGGTGGCCAGGTGATTTTTTTCCTTTTAACTATAAAGACTTTTATATATATGTCAGCATCAAAGTTCCTATTTCAATGCAAATGATTCCAAGATCAACAAACCACTATGTTTGTTAAACTTATACTACTTTAAACATTAATAGATGTGGTTACTAGTACAGATATGGAAAGCATTATGCCCACCATCTGCCCAAAATAAACATTCACCACTTTCACAGTATTTTATTTTATTTAAATTCTCTTTCAGCTTCTCTCTAGCAAGAGGCTTACATGCAAATGTCCACGGACTCCTTCCCTTGTTAAGTAAGCAACCTTTCATCTCATCCCCCAAAACTGTTATGAATTTATCTATAGCTTGCAAACTTTGAGAGAAGTGGAAAGAAGCTTCCACAGAAGTTGACAACCTCTCTTTATTGCTGTTCACTGGAAGGCTGCCAACCCTATGTTACAGGCATTAATGGTGATAACACGGTTTAGCAAGAGAAACTTTAGCTATAACAAATTTAACCAGTGTTGGTCTGCAGTCAGGCTTTATATTTTGGGGACACTACACTGAACAAAACCTGGTACCACATTTTAATTGTCTGAAGCTGGTCATAATTCTGTGAGATGGCAAGGATACATGCATATTCACAGTACTTATAAGCATAGGAAGGCCTATTGAAATAGTCTGAAAGTGGAAATTGCTGGATTAATATTACAGCTTTATAAACCTATTAGTTTCTGTCCTTTGCTATGTCCCAGAAACTCTCCTTTGTTATTTATATAATATTTACTTTCTGCATAGGTATTTTAATAAGAATTATCTTTAGAAGAGACTTTCCAACTGCTGCAGAAAATACTGACAATAAAACAGAATTCCTAAGGCAACAAATATTAGTGGGTGGGTCTCTTAAAATTATTTATTCATAGCATTACACTTGTTTTTTATTACTGCCACAGTAATGAGAAGTCTTTGAAAAAAATTGAATCCTAATAAAGTTATGGTATACAATAAGTTCTGAGATCTGTAGTAACAATATCCACATACTACTGAGTCACCAACTGCAAAATCCATTGCTAATTTCATGTCTGTTTTGATAAGAAGTTTAATCAAGCATTTTTTCCTACTGAAGCACAAATCAAATTGAAATGTTCTATAACATAAGGATAGCAACCTCTGCAGTCAATGACATGTTTCCTTCCAATTCCTTAGACCCAATTTTCTTCTTGTAACATTACTTCATGACACCCCGTCCGTTCTTAACTACCTTAAAGATGACATTGCAAATCTATTAATTTACAAATCCCTGACGAAGCCTTTATTGGGGAAAAACATACAAATTAGTTATAGTCCAAAAATAATAAAGTAAACATTCAATTTTTTGTTGTTGTTAAAATGTACTATGGTTCTTTTTAAGTTAACTTTGCATTTTTCAAAATTACTACTAGGCTCCACTATTGTCCCTTTTCTTTCTCTCTCTGTTGGGAAATATACACTGTACAGCTTAACAGTTTTAAGAGGTGGGAATCTTACACTTTACTTGTAATGCATGGTAATAGGTTTCAATACAAAATGAATTTACATTTCACATTTGAAAAATAAATTCCATTTCAGTGCCAGTTTCATAGAACCCATAATTTCATTTATCTCCACTGAGAATGTAAGACCGATTATTTTTATGCAAAATATAAAAATGGATTTCAGGGGTAACTATGATGGAAGGAAATAACCTTTGTCACTCGGTCACAAGTCTCTGACAAGGAAAGCAATAATGAACCTTGTGTTCAACGTCAATAAAGAGCTTCATTTTCATTTTCGGTTTCCAGTGGAATGAAGAAAAGGTTACACATAGCAAAAAAAACATGGAATGTGCAAAACTCCAAATACTCAGTTACTAGTCAAAGTTAAAGCATTTTGTGTTCCCTCTACTGCTTGTTTCTCCCAAAATGTTCCCTGTGCTGCATTAATTAGATTTACAAGGCAGAAGACAGAAATGTCTTTCCCATTCAAAATGACATAGACATCAGTTTTCCAAAGGCAAGGACCAAGAGTTTGTATGGTGGCCTATCCTAGCCCAGTTTAGGGGTCTTCCACCTTATCTGCACCTAGACTTTTTGGCTACGCTGGGATCAGGAAAGAGGATGAAAATGAGGGGCTTTGCAAGAAGGGACTAGGGATGAGAGACTGGCACAAATATTCACTAGGTGCAGCAGTAAAGCATCTCACTTCTGCACTAGACTGTTATAGTGCTCTTATTCCACTTTCAACATCCTATGGAATCCTGGGGTTTGCAGTTTACGGGGGTCCCTCAAGGGTCCCTCCCTAAACTGCAAACTCCAGGATTCCACAGGATGTTGAAAGCGGAATAATAGCACTATAACAGTCTAGTGCAGAAAGGCCTAATATTTCAGAGGAGAGAACTGACAAAACCACCTCTCAGCACTCCTTGCCTGAGAAACCCCTATGGAAAATCCAGGGGTCTACACAAAGTCGGCCGGCGACTTCGAGGCACATACGCACAACGCCATGAAAGGCATTTTGGTAAGAGTTCGTGCCCCCCGCGCCACCAAGCTGGTGCGTGTGCGTAGATGCAGACAGCTGCCTCATCCTTCTGCAAACTTCACCCCCCTACACACCTCCGCATCTCCCTCCCACCCATTAGCAACACCCTCATTTATAAGGAAAATTACAGGGATTAAACAAGCTCGCCCTCTTCTCCACGCATCACCAAACCGAGCTCCGGCTGGTGAAAAAGGACACCCTCCCGTTCCCTCCCCCAACCCAACCTCCGCCCTCGGGGGTGATGATGGTGGAAAAGGCTGTCAAATAACAAACAGACCAGACAAAAGGCTGCGATGGTGGGGAGGGGAGGGGAGGGGAGGGGAGGGCGCCTTCCAGCACCGAAGCAGCAGCAGCAGCACATCGGGGGGAGACGAAGGGGGCAGGAAGGAGAAAAGGGGGCATAAAAAAGAGTTTGAAAGGTGGAAGGAGACCAGAGGATGATATGCCGGGGAAGGCGGGGGGGCCTGGGATGGGATTTGACAGGAAGAAAGCGCAGCCCGGGAGAAGGAAAGGGGACGGCAGCAGCGCGGAGAGCGCAGGCAAAGAAGTGCGGGGAGAAGAAAGAAGAACAGACGGGAGGAGTTAGGAAAGAGAGGAGGAATGCTGAGAAAAACGGAGGGAAAAGGCGGGAGGGGACGGAGCGGCGGGCAGGCGGGGGAAGCAGCCCCGGGGCGCGCAGGGAGGGAGGCAGGCGAGGGGGCGGGCTCTCGTTCGCTCGCCCGCCCGCCCGCCCGCCGAGGTCACCGGCGCTCACTCACCCACTTGCAGCACGTTATCCACGGCGCCCGCCTCCAGCAGGCGGATGCCTCTGCGGAAGGGGAGCCCCTCGGGGACGGCCACGCCGGCTGGGGCGCCCGGAGCCGGGAGCGGGGCAGCGCCGGGCGCACCCGAGGAGGCCGCTGGGCCGCTGGCGGTGGCCGGGCTCTCCTCGCCAGCCGCCCCCGCGCCCGTCCCGTTGCTCGCCGGGGCCGCCCCGCCGCCGCCGCCGCCGCCGCCGCCGCCTCCGGGTCGCCCCGGCTGGAAGCTGGAGTACATGCAGATCTGGCGCTCGCTGCGGGGGAAGCTCCAGTAGACGATGCGGCGCTGGACGGGCTCCGGGATGCGCTGGAAGCGGCCCTCCACTCGCTCGAAGGCCCAGGTGCCCGCCACCCGCTTGGCCGCGGCGTCCAGCAGCGACTCGGGCTGGAAGAGGGGCAGCAGCAGCCGCCGCCCCTCGGGCCCGCAGCCGGCGCCCGGGCCGCTCGGCAGGCAGCAGCCGGCGCCCTCTCCGCCGGGGGTCGGGCCGGCGGCGGCGGCCGCCCCCCGCCAGCGGCGCCCCCTGTCACGGCCGTTTCGACGGGACCCCCCGGGCAGGCCCCCGAGCGAGGCAGGGTCGCCGCCGCCGCCGCCCCGACCACCACCCGCGAGCAGAGGCGCTTCGGGCCCGGCGAGCCCGCGGAGGGCAGCGGCGGCCGGAGCAGCTCCTCGCCCTCGCCTCCCTCCGCCATGGCTGCGTCCGACCCACTGAGCCCCAGCCCGTGCCTGCCCGCTTCCCCGCCCGCCCGCCCGCCCGCCTGCGAGAGCGGGGGAGGGAGGGAGGGAGAGGGAGGAGACTGCGGCGGAGCACGCGGGGGAGGGGAGGAGGGCGGCCGGGCACCGCGGCGTGGGCAGGCGCCCCAGAGACCCGGGGCGCGCGAGGAGGAGGAGGGGGGCGGCGGCGGCGGCGGCGTCACGTGGACGGTCCCTCTGGAAGGAAGGGAACGCGCTCACTCCGAAGGCTCCATCCCGCCTCCCCCGCGCCCACGGGCACCCCGCACAGTTCTGCTTTCTGGTGGCGTCCTCCCTCGGAGGTGCCAGCGCGGGGTGGGGGTGGGAGAGAAGGCCCCTCTGCACAGTCGCCTCCTCACCCCCCTTCCCACTCGGCGCCACAGTTCCCGTCCTTTTTCCGGGACGCCACCTTTCGCCGCACTCTCCTTATTCGCGTTCGTTTGTTGCGGGGGGGGAACCATGCTTTTGTTCGTTGTCGAGGGAAACGGTCCAGCCAGAGGCGGCCCGGCTCCCCACCCTCCGCCGCCGCAGAAATGACTTTCCCGCTGAAGAACTCGCCTTCCCGAGCCCGTTTTCTCCCTTCCTCTTATAGGGCCGAGTCCCGGCGAAGGGAGAAGGGCGGAGAAGGGCATCCGAAGGCGAACAGGGATGCCGCTTGTTCTGTTCAGCCTCCCCGCACATGCCGAGGGATAAGCGGGGTTTAAAAAAGATAAAGATGGCATGGCTGCTAAGACAGGCTTGAGTTCTTGAATCCCCCTTCTCTTTAACTATCAGAAGGAAAATGCTATTCCCCACTTGCTGTGCATCAACACGCCTCAACACCCCTCTCGCATCGTTGATCTGGGTCTCATAGAAATTTGGCCCCAGGTTTTCAGAGTCCTAGAAAATAACAGTATGCACAGCCCACGATAATAACAACAACAACAACGACAAAACCCCTCAAAAACAGTTTCTCCAAGGAAATAACTCTAAAGAACCTTCAGAAACCTGGCCAAATTCAGAATTTAATCAAATGGACCAAATCGGGGTGGGGGGCATAGCAGTTCGGATTCCAAGGGCACTGACAGTTTTTCTCTGTCCAAAAATTTGATACATTTGTGTCCAGGCTCTTAAGGAAAACACACCACGTTGAGGAAAGCTGGGAAAGGAGGTGCAATATTGCAAGTGGCAGCTCAAGCTTCTAATCACTGCAAATTGTTTTATCAGGACTCTCTAATCCCGTGCTTCATAGGTTGGATGCTCAAGTAATATATCACAGGTCCAGTGATCAATATTCTTTGCCAATTGTCTCTCCCAAGGGTAAGAATTTTATGTGTTTCGATGGAGTTTGTAGGACCCAGGAGAGGCAAAAAACACCAGATATTCAAGTCCTCATGAACTCCTGTTGTCTTCATCCAGGACAAAAGCAATTCCAGAAGGTGGTGATTTCATACAATCCCACCATACCTACAACATTCCCCCTGCACACAGCTTTCCATATCCCTTGAAACTCTGTTGTGGATGAAGGGAGGAAAGTTGCCTTTACCTTGATCCGTTGACAGATCCATCAGCAGATGTCATCACTTGGATCTTGGATGTTGGTACCAATTGGGCAGAAAAACACAAGCCTTAAACTGTTTTTAATTCAATTGCAATTTCAGTTGAATTAATCAGTAACTTTAATTGAATTAATCCTAGTCACTGTACCTATGGTAATGGAATTTTGCAGGTTTCTTCCCAAGGGAAATCTCAATTCCATGGGCCATTTTTATATTTAACTTCCCTCCCACCCACCCACTCCAAAAAACAGAAGAGGCTGGGGAGAGACAAACCATCTTTCTCCTTTCTACCACTTCACAAGAACCACTGCATCTTTTCTTCTGAAGTCTTGCAGCTTTATCAACTAGGACCACCATGTGTCACTTTCATAAGAATTACCACACACGGGCAAAGAGGGAAATAAGAATCAATTGTTCTGGGACCCCTCAAACTGTAAATACTATTCTAACACAAAACTCATATCCATATTTATCTGAAACTTGACATAATCAATCATTGCACAAAAAGAGCAATTACTCCTTCACTTGTAGTCCAGTTCTTCAAAGAAATAGACAAGTAATTGACAAGTCTGTTTAATTTTTTTTTAAGCACCAAGAAAATTTCATTTGTATGAAATTCATACAAATTTCATTTGTATGAAATTTTGTTAGACATAATCTCTTAATAAGGAGCTACTGTGCTTCCAAACTTCTGACAAACTAATTTCAAGTCAATGGGAAGTATGAAGATAATGATTTCTGAACTGAAATTCAAAATAAGACTGGAGTCAAAATCCAGTGGCCTCCTAATTCATCCAAACCAACTAAAGCTATTTTCCAAATGGCTCCAGACCACATCTTAATGGTTGGACTATTTTAATATAGCTATCAAGTGGAACAAAATCGATTTTGTAGAAACTCACAGAACAACCAAGCACAAGTAACCCTTCATGGAGCCACTTAGAACAAACAGTTCCAGAGATTCTCGATCCCCAGAACCTTCAGCCTCATCCGTGACACCCCAACCATGCCATAAAGGCCCTGGGACCTGCATAGATATCCTCCAAATCTTTAGTGGGCTGCCTGTAAGAAACAAGTAGCACTTTGTGAAAATGAAACAAAAATGCATAAGGTGGTCATGAGTAACTGAAAACTTGGTGGTTTGGGTGGGATACGAAGTCCAGTCCTTTAAATATTTACTCAGTTTCCATTGAGTTAAAGAAAATGTTAGCACAAGTACGAATGCATAGGACTGCTGCCTTGCAAAGCAATCCTGTACATAGAAGAAAGTGTCAGTGAGTCTTACTATAAGTCTAAGATAAATGTGCATAAGATTGCAGCCTTGGACACAGGATTAATACAGAAGAAAGTGGGATGCTCTTTGAGATTATATCAGTTTATTGGCATGCTGGCATGTTTAAGCATATCTAGATGCCTATAAATTAAATATATTACAAAGAGTCTTGTGGTTCCTTAAAGGCTAAGAGGTTTTATTTAATGTAAGTTTTCATGGATTCTGTCCCATTTCATCAGATGCTGAATGGAGCATCAGTATGTTTTATGTGGTATACAGTTTCGTGGACTTTAGCCCACAAATGATCCAGTATCTGATGAAATGGACTAGAGCACACAAAAACTTATGCTGTTTTTCTCAAAATTTTTGCATAATTTTCTACGCAATTAGGCGTGTTAGGGACTACTGATACAGATTAGTTTATGCATTCTTAATCCTTCTTAGAGCTGTCTTGCACATTATCTACTACCTTAGTAGAAATACCCAAATCTATGTATGTTTGCTAGAAAGTACCCAAATCAAAGTACATTTCTTGAGGGAAAAATAATTTGTACAACCAACAGCATTTTGTCAACCTTAGACTTATATCTATAATTTAAGAATGTCCTTTAACTAATTGGTCTATAGGCACTCTTTGTCCAAATATCTGTGTTGAGACTGACTAGATCAGTGAATGGACATGGCCATCTCCTACCAAACGCTAAATGTGTCAGTCATATTCTCCTCATCAGAACACACAGATGTTCAGGAACACTATTCACTACCTTGGACAATGCAGAGGCATAGAGTCCAGCACCAACTACAGAGAAAAACAGTAGAAGGCAAGTAAAAGATTGGATTGTGTAACTTCATAATCACAAATGACCTCAGAGAGCAATATGCATTTGAAACATTGCCATTTTACTTTGCATATGAAATTGCAATGCGACAGAGAAAATATTCCTGAGATACACATAAACCCCTAAGGATATATTTTTAGATTATCAAGGGAGATATGCATGATAACGCTTCTCAAGATATGTAATAGTAAGTGCACACTATTGCTTCACAATAAGATGTATAATAGTTTCTATGCAACAGCAGCCAAAAGGGAAATCTACACTATACCACTCTAATCTGACCAGGCACGGCCCACAAACTGGGTCCCAAAATTTACCAGTTATGATGGAACTAAGATCATGCTACAAAATGCTACATTATTATTTGGCAGGTGGGAAGAGGAGGTGCTTCCTGGAGTCAGTGCTGTTTTGGAGTGGCTCCAGAGCAGAAGTCACCTAGCACAAACATCCAAAAGGCACCATCCAGCTATCGCCATTTATTTCTTGTTTTCTCAATTTTTTTTCTGGAAAATGAAAAAAAGATGAAAGAAGCAGTATTGAGAAACACCTGAGAATTGCAAGCTGAAAAAAATGGGCCAGAATTCCTTTCACAACCTAAACTGGCATAAAGCTCTGTTCTGGCAGTATAAGGCAATTTTGGGAGCATTGTGCAACAGGGAAGATGGAGGGAGCAGACACGAAAGTCTTTTCCATCAGAGAAAGTTGTCTTGGCCTGTTCCTTGAACAGCTCAGGACCCAACAGGGCAGCTTTTTTTGCGGAGATGACTTCCTATACACGCTCCCAGTCACAGCTGTGCTGTTATACTGCCAGCATTGCTGCTGATGGAATAAGTAATACTGACCACCTGAAAAACAGGACCAAAAAAGAAAGCACAAAAATGCTACAAACAAAATTGATACCAAAACTCTAGCCATAACTAAGGTTGCTAGTTCAGGATCATCCCAGGCCCCAAGATCAGTGGGCCAAAACCTGAAACCTAGGGATGGTTGCTGGTAACATCATTAAGTGCTATGCATTAAGCACCAACTTCCTTTGCTCAATGCTTGTCATTCAATCATAGAGTGTCAGAAATGGCTGATAAGACCCATAAAACAATTTAACACAGGATCGGCCGAAGCATCAGATGTTTATTAAAAAAAAAAAACATTTCTGCAGAACCAGGTGCTTCCCAGAGAGGAGGACACCCCACCATGAGATCACCCACATTTTATCTCCAATGCAAGCTCCCCCCTTGGGACCTAATTGGCCAGGATCCCTAGAGGTCACAACCTATCAGAATCAAGTTACATGCCCCCTTCCCCATATTTACAATATATATGATCACGCACATAATCATGCTTTTCCCTCGTGGTCTCTTAATTTTCATTAGTAATTCCAAGATGCCCATCAAACAGATCTTAACCTCCCATTTTGCTAAATAGTGCCAAATTCCTGCCTTGTTTTTCTTATCGACCTTTGACTTATTACAGTTAGGCTGACCTTCAGAAGTTCAGAAGAACAGAAGGGAGTATCTTCTCAAACACCCTACTATTGAGTTCTTATCTCTTTTTGTCTGGTTCTTTTTACACCAAGGTCTCTGTCAGCTGCCAATTTCTAAAAATATGCCTCTTAGACTTCATTGTATTAGAAAAGCTCAAATGCAAAATCTACCAAAGCATATGTGCATAAATATATTTAAAATGTGTTTATACCTATAAGCTAATACATATATGTTAACAATACTGCAGAAACTAAAATGTATATTATTTCTCTCATAGAGGGAGTGGGGACGTATTTTCTTGTTGGGAAATTAAGACAGAAGCCTTAACTAAAGGGGCTATTCTCAAATCAAGGTGAAATTGTGGGATTATTCCTTTCCTCACCTACTTCTGGGTTAAGGAACATTTAATCTAGACCAGATGCTTCTAGCAAGAAGATGGATTCAGAACAGAGCAGACGGGCGAGACCTGGTGTCAGAACAACTGAGGAGGAAGCTAGCTACGCTCCTGCCTCTACATTTGTGGATTTGACCTTCATGAATTTGATTATTCGTAAGATGCGTGCATGCCTGCTCCCTCATTCTCCTCCTCTCATTCCTTTGCCTTTTGCCCAGGCATGCATGCCTTCCTAATTAATGCCTGGGCAAAAGGCAAGGGAATAAGTGGGGGAGTACTATGCACAGAAGGAAGGTACATCCATACTTCCCCCATTCCCTTGCCTTTTTGCCTGGGCATGGAGAAAGAAGGTACACACACCAGTCAAAAGGCAAGGGAATGGGGGGAGGCATGTGTGATTCTCTACCTCGTTCCCTTGCCTTTTGCCTGTGCACAGGGAAGGAAGACATACATGCCAGGACAAAAGGCAAGGGAATGGCTGGACCTCTGGGAGGGAATGGGAGGGTAGTGTGGGGGGAGTTTTTCATTTTTTTTTTCACTTTTGTGAGGGTTCTGCACACCACCCTTGCAAAAGTGGAGGGGCCCTGTATTTTGATACATAGAACCTCTCCCCCAAGAGTCTTGGCAAACTTAGCAACAAAGTCTACTAGCTGCTCTATTAGCTTAGCTGGAGATTTGCACACATATATCTTATCCTGACTGGAGCTGAGCCAAACAAAACTAAAGAATTTGCATCCTTGTCTTCTGCCTAGAGATGACCCATACCAAGTGGAAAGTCAGATCCAGGCCCTGGGATTTGGTAGCTCTAAATGTAACAAATCTGTGTTGCAATAAAGTACAAAATACATGTAAATAATCCATAATATAGGTAAAATAACTACAAAGAACATAGTAATGCTAAACACCACCACCTATACAGATGCATTGGAAAACAATTCTAGTATCCTCTTTTGGAGATCCGTTTTTTCATAGTCGTGCTGACCAACAGGATTATGGTCAATGTCATTTGAACCTGCACTTAATTTTTTTTAATAAGGTTGTATGATTGCACAGGAAAAGCCTCACTTGGAAGCACTCTTTGTTGGTACAAATTAATTTAGGGTTGTAGCTTTAAACCTGTAGGGCTTCTTTTTCTTTCGGGCCTCTTTGGCATGACAAAATTATGGTACTTCAATATTACTTTAATGATCATGGCTGCATCCTACGGAATCCTGGGTTTTGTAGTTTGGTGAGGAACTAGAACTCTGGCAGATAATTTTAATGTTTTCATGAAAACTACAAACCCCAAGTTCCATAAGATGGAGCCATGGCAATTGAAGTGACACCACAGTGCAATAATTGTGTAGTACTTCAGCATCAAGCTAGTTTCAGCTCCATGCACAGTTAAGGTTGCTAACTGGTAAATGCTGCATCCTCAGCTTCTTGCAAACTAGTTCCTTAAAAAATGAACGGAAGCACTGCTACCCAAAACTGCTATTAATAAGGGAGAATTTTAACATACACCCTCTGCTTAATGACTGCCTTGCCTTACAGTTTGCTGGTGTCTTCTGTTTTACTAATTACTAGTTCAAACTGCTGCTATGTTGATTCCACACATTGAGACATAGTGTCAATGAAGATGACATCCTTCCTTAATTGGATCAATTTATGGAACCCAAAACAAAAAACCAAAAAAATTATGTAAGCTTTCACGTGGGCATGCTTTTGCTTCAGTGTATGATGAAGTCCAAGTAGGTTTCAAGGCTGCTGAAAAGAAAAAAAGAAAGGGGGAGATTGTACTTATAAATTTAAAAAGATAATCTTCTTTTTAGATGCCATAGGGAAGCATAACAAGTGTTAGCTTATGCAAAGTTTACATAATGGTGTAATACAGTCTGGCCCTCCACATTTGCAGATTTAGCATTTGCAGATTTGATTATTTGCAGATTATTTGCCGCTGCCTCTGCTGCTGCCCTACACCATTATTAACAGGGACTTAGAACTCTTGTCTCATGTTTGCAGTCTCTCTGCAAGCTTTGTAAGACTGAAACAGACTGCAAAAGCAAGGCGTAGCTTGTAAGTCCCTATTAAAAATTATGCAGGGCAGCAGCAGAGGTGATGGCAAGTCCTGCCAGCTGCCTGCTCCTGCCTTGTGAAGGAACCCCACTATTCCAAGGCAGAACCGGGTGGCTGATGAGCTCCCAACTGTGGATGCAAATGTATTGTGTACTGTACATCTGAATTCACCATGGATTGAATCCACAGATTGCATTATTTTGGGGAGTATTAAATATGGGTTGGGGGGGTACTAAAGCTATTTGTGATTTTTCCACTTCCATGGGGGTACTGAGCCCCTAACTCCTGCCAATGTGGAGGGATGACTGTAGACACAATGGCCTGAGTCCTATTGTTTGGTCTGAAGTAGAGTAGACTCATTAAATCAATTAGTGGATGGTGAGTCAACACATAGATAAATCACATTAATTTATACTCTACTCTAGCTGTGATCACCAATAGGATTTAGGCCAATAATAGAAAGCTTAATACTATAAAAAAATTTATTTGTATATTATTTTCTCATGGCATGTTTTTATATCCTTCAGAGATGCGATGGCAGTACTGCATCAAATATTCAACAGGAAGGAGAAGAGCCCTTTGACTAGCAGACCAGAGAGGATGGTTCAGAATATACAACAAAGGGATGTGCTCAATTGTGCATAGAAAGCAACAGCTTCAAGTGGTTCATTGCATAGGAAGCAGCCTGGAGATGGGAATCTGACTCAGCCACCTGGAAGATAGGAAGTAACCTCACTCATCTTTTGCTTGTAAAACAAAACTAAATAATCAGGTCATATTAAAAGAGAGAGTGCTTTCTGGTCTCAACCCAATGTTGCAAACATCAGTGTTTTCCTAACTTTCCAGCTATATATAGCAGGTATCAGATAAATAATAGAGTATTTGTCTTGTGTCCACCTTCAATTTACACTATCCAGTCACAGACACAAGGTGTACAAGAGCTAGAGGAGAGCAAAGTTTAATTTGGTAGAAAAGCTCACATGTCAAATAATAACAGATCCTGCCTGACAACCAGGTTAAATGCCCAATGTTGTGAAACAAGGGAGGGTCATTTGCACACAGGCATATGTGAATCATCAGTAGAAATGCTACATGGACCAAAAGTTTTGCTCCTGCTTGGGCAAAACTTCCCCTTTGGTCTGATCCATCTAACCATCAGCTAACATGACATGACCAAAATAGAATATACCTCTTTCATTTTATGATAGATTATTCAACTGTGCTCATCACCACACCTCTGCTCCCTCAAATTCTCCCTTCTGCTCTATCCTCCAACTGTTGGCCTCCTACTAGGGATGTCAGTCCTGGCAGGGTTCATCCTTATGGAGAAAACAGGACCCCATCCACTCCACTCCCACATTCCTTGCAAGACAATGAGATTTTGGTGGTGGTGGTGGTCATGAAGAGATTTTGTGCATTTTTGAGAGTGAGTTTTGCTAATTTCTGTAAAATGCTTGGGTTTGAAACACATGCTAACAATTATCTGATTGCATGGGCTAGTAAAAGTAGCAGTGTTGGATCGGTTACTTGTTTAACCAGTCATTGTATCCTTTTGTGCTTATAAAGGCAATATGTTTTTCACAGCCCTGCCTTAAAAGTCGGCTCATTTATGCCTCCTGAGGGCGCTGGCCCTTCCCAGGCCAGGACATTTATGTAAGAGTAACTCTATAGTTTATATTCAATTGGGAAAACATGGTGGGACAAAAGAGAGTGGGATAGATTGTGTCTTTCAAAAATTATGCCTCCCATTGAAATGGAGGAGAAATTTATCACATCAGGCTTGGGGCCTATGTAAAACTCCATCACATAAGGGGTGAGGGCATAGGCATGGATTCAAGGGGTATAAGATGCAGTATAAATATGCTCTTTCCCATGACATCTTTTTTTTCACCCACAATTCTGCCCCATTTCAGCTGTTCCACTACTAACCTATCCTGAGTTCCACCAAATCACAGGGCCCCTCAGCCAATTAATTTCAAGATTATACTCCAAAACACTGAAAAGGTGATATGAAGATTATTATTGGTCTTTTCTATTACAGCTACGAAAAAGTCCTTGCTCTGCCCAGAAAATCAATTAACTAGAAACTATGAAAATTTAAAATGTCCCAGGGCCTAGTTTCATTGCACCAGAGTAAGTGATCATGAACAGAATTTTGAAGTAAACCTAACTACAGTGGCTGTCTGACATTTGGCATGCCTTCTCAAGTGCTGAAAACTGTACAGGTTAGGAATGAGTAGGTGAGTGCTTACACATCTGGCACAGGTATCTTAGAAAGACATATAGGACATCTGTCACAGTGATATGAGATTATATACAATGATATAATGAGATATTAGTTGAAATACTGTTTCCCTTATGGTTCTGATTGGCAAATTCAGTTTGTTCTAACTATCCTCTTTGCTCAGTATTGTCTTCTTAAGACAGCTGGGTTCAGAAATTATAGCCATTTTTCACATGGGTGATGCTGGCTATCTACCATCAGATGGGTAGAATTTCAAAGTCTGGATAATTCCCATGCTGGATAGTTATGATCTGGGTAGCCATGCTAGATGAGGATTATGGGAGTTGTAGTCCAAAACTAACATTTCCGAGCTCTGGGTATTTATTATTTGGGAGGGGCTATAGAACAGTGGTAGGCAGCATGCTTTGCAGGCAAAAGGTTCTTGACTCAGTTGCAGACATTTCCAGAAACAGACTGATATACTCCTTCCTGACAGATTAGATACCTGCTGGTAGTCATTTCAGCAATACTGAACTATCTAGACAATCATCTGATTTCAGATAAAACAGCTTCCTCTGTTCAGCTGGCAAAAGCAGAATGACGTAGGAGCATTTGATACAGAGCTGTGAAGTCTTGGTCTGCCCACAAGGAAGCCCTGAGCTGCCCCTTATCTGGATAGGAGACTACCAATCCTATGCACTTCGTTCTGATACAGATACAGAAATAAAACATCTCTTAAGAATTGCCACCTACAGCTTAACAAAACAGTTTCTTTCCTCCATTTGGAGGAAATGCCAAGCCACCATTTTAAGCTTTTAGCAGAGCCATAGAATATCCAATGTAGTGATACAGCTGAGGCATTCCAAGACATTTTAAATGGTTCCCAAATGCAGCCAGCCACTTAGCCTGGGAGTTTTGGACTAGTGTCAGCTCTGGTAGCCCCAGCAGTTGCACAATAGTGCCAAGTGCTGATGCCGGACCTGATTATGACCATGATTCAGCCAAAACAACACAGTTTTTAAAAATTCCAGCTGGTGTTAGGAAAAGTTAAAACATATACTTAACTTTTCCTATTACAATCACTGTGACTTAAAGTTGGCTTAGTTGACTGATCTATGACTATACTATATTACTACTGTACTGGATGAATTATGTCCCATCTTTTTATAGGTGAACATATGCTTAGTGAATGAGCAATGAAACTGATGACCTCAATCACAATATCACACAACAATTCCTATTGAACTCTGCAGTATGGTAGTACAATGCAGCAACACCTAAGTCACACAGTGTAATTCTATGCCTATTTATGCAGAAGCACATGTAATTGAAATGGCTGCATGGTGAAGTATGTATACATAGCAATGCACAGGATGCCAAACTGTATGTGAATCAAGGTTTGGAGGGAAAAGAAGCTGAAGTAAGATTACTGGATGAAACATGAAGGTAAGCCCTGGCAGAATAAATTCTTTCTGCATTATATTGCCTAGCGGGAAATTGTGGTCTTATGGTCACAATAGCTTATGCCATCAAAAAAGATGGTCTAAGATATCTGCTTGGTTCACAAAATGCTGTTACATAGATCAACTAGGCTTGACTTCGCAGTTACTTTTCAGTTAGGATAGTTCAGCTTTACTATCCATACTGGCAGAGCATTTTAGTCAATGAGGATGTGAGATTCCACCCATCTTGTGAAAACTTTTCAGCCTAGTTGTGAGAAACAATGGGGAAGTAGCTGCCTGGCTTTACTTTTTTTTAACAGATTTTAGAAGGAGTGAGGAGCTTGCTTCTACACAGAGTTACCAACCCAGGACAAAAAGTCTTAAAGGCCAAAACCTGAGATTTAGGGTTGACTGCTTGCAATGTCACATGAGACAGGGTCTAGTGATGTTTCAAGGGGCAGCCCCTGGTAATACCATTAATCATGACACATTAAGCATCAAGCACAGTTGCACAAAATTAAAAAAAAGTCTAGCAAATGAGGAAAATACATATGCACACACTTTTTAAGGCAGCACTCACACCCTGAGATTCCTTTCTCTCACTCTAAAGACCAGAAAAAGTGATACAGGTGTTTGTCCTTTAAGCCTATTGTTTTGATTTCACACTGGAAACTTCCCCCATAGATTATATGGTCCAGTTACCATAGCATTGGGTGGTGGGTTTTGTTTGCTGTAAATATCTTCTGAAAGATAACACAGTGTTGTAGCTTGAGTGTTGAACTAGAGGTCTGGGATGCCACTATCTGAATCCCTGCTCAATCATGGAAACCCACTGGGTGATCTTAGGGAAGTCATAAATGTTCAGTTTAAGAAGAAGGCTGTGGCGCATCTCCTCTGAATAAATCTTGCCAAGGAAATCATACAATGGGGTTGACATAAGTCAGGATTGACTTGAAGGCACATAACAACAAAAACAAAATAGCTTCTGCAATCATAAAACACCAGCACATCTACTTTTACACCAATGGGTATGTCTAACTGTGGTCATCCTTTAATCTGTTTTGGCATGGTGGCCCTGATGTATGACAGTCCCCAGTAACTTATCAATAAGGTATTTTGAATACAACATTAGTGTTAACATGTGGCACAAATCATTAACAACTGTGAGTGAAATATTTTTTTAAAAAGGAAGGCTCCCTCTGTCTTTCATCAGTGATGCTATCAGGGCAGGACTTTGAAGCCGAAGACCTGGTTGCCACCCAGTAGAATTAGTGTGACGGTGGGGGGGGGGTGCCTGTTACCAAAACGACAGCTAACATCCCAATCAAACAAGCCTGCAGCCATAAACCTCCTCCCCTTTGTTCTCATTATGCCAATCAGAAAACTGTGGTCCAGAAAAGAAAAAGCCCTTCATTGCTAAGCTCACTCAGCTGAAAACCTGTAGGCAGGAGTGGGTAAGTGTGGTGGGTTGGAGGGGGCAACTTTTTCCCCTCGGACCCCCCAGGAGGACACATGGACAGCCAAAGATGCCAACAAACTGAGTCCAAAAATGTATTTCTGGTTTTGAAAAAAAACAGACAATAAAAATTGAAATTGAAGTGAGATGTTCACAACATATTTAAAAGGAGAGTTGTTGCTACTTCTGGAGGCTTTCAGGAGTAGTGGGAAAAGGCAGTTTGTGGAATCTGGAGGAGCCAAGGGCTGCAAAACAGCCCTGGAGGCTTAGAGTCACATTTTGCCTACCTCTGCTGTAAAAGAAGGAAAATGAATTGGTACAGCCATGGATGATACAAAGTACCAGTGATACACGGTGGGTATTTGCTAATCAGACTCTCCTTGACTAGGTATATGTCTGTGCTTGTTTCTCCTCACACTGTTGATCGAGATGTAGACCATTACCAGTGATGGTCAGAGTGGTTTTCAACTCAATTAAGCATAATAATAGTTTGGGTGGATTAAAATATATATCTAAATAATACCTGCTTTTGACTGAAAAAAAGACAATTTTCCTATGGATTATAACTTCCAAATTTGTTAACATATATACAGTTTCCATACCATTAATATCATCATTGATATCAGTATTTGCTTCCTGGCTCTATTACAGGGATGGGCATAAGAAAAATCTGGGTCTGCTCCTAGATCTCTCAATGAACCACAGTAGGTTGGCAAAGATTTCTGACTCCAGTTAAAAGGAAAAAAGGCAACAAAATTATTCCCACATCCACTCTATATTATCACGCTGAAATGGAAGAAGCTTGGAGTAACAGAGACTTTCTTTTATGGAAGGGTTGTGAGGTCCATTCAGTTCTGGTAGTCAAAATAAATGTCTGGGTACAGAATTATCTTTCACACCAGGCATTGGTTGGTGGCTCTCAGCTTCCATTTTTAAAAACACTAAATCATGCAAGCCTTAAGACTGTCCCCTCTCTTCTGTGATCACAAGATGTTGAACTCACACGTATGCAAGGAAATTTTTTTTAGCCACCACCACTTCCAACTCAGAACACATGTTAAACTGATAACATTACTTTTCAAGTCTATGGGAGTCATGAAAGATTAATGTCAAAATTACAAACTCTGATAGATTTTTGTGTACATGAGTCTTCTATGCCAGTCTGTAGATTATACATAGCTACAAGGAATACTGCAAGGCAGGGCAGCTGTGACTGAAACAAAGCTGGTGGCTCATTCCCAAAATGTCAGGATGAGGCAGCTGCCCTTGCTTGGACCACAAGTCACCAGTGGCTGTAAAGTGACAGCCTTCCCCGCCTGACCAGGACTCACAGTGAATTATGAACATTTACCAGATATTATCCCAGAATCACGTGCAACATGCAGGCATTTTAACACAGGTATGGAAACATTATTCTGCAAACAAATCACTGTATATGGGGATTTCCTGAGGGCAGGAAGTTTGAAATCTACTGCTTTCATTTATTAGTCTGCCAATTAAATATATTAAAGCATGCAGCCTTACTTTTTAAGATGTTATATAAATTCCCTTTTAGGATAATGACTGAGAGATCAAATTTATTTATGTATGCATTTAGTTTTATTGCTTAAGGCAGTTCATAATTAAAAAAAAGAAAAAAGGGAATTGTGTTGGTGAAAATGCTCATCCAGAGACAACACCACTATTCCAATCTATAATAGCTTTATGGTATGTCCTTTTTAAGATATCTGTGGCCAAACGAACTCTCTAACCATTATTATCCACACCCCTCACCCAATTCATTGGAAAATGACAAATAGTTTTGCATTCTTTGTTCTCTGTAATTGATTGGTGTCAAATGGAAAAGAACAAAAGGATAATAATCCATTGCTTGTTGCATATTCCAGGTGGAGGCTTTGTTTTGTTTCCTGCTATTAAATTAAACTGGTTCATTTTAATTCATGCTGTTTTATATTCCAAGTCCCTCTTGTGGTGGAAAAGAGGAAATCAATGTAAAAATCTGTTCCAAAAACAGAAACATGAATGATGCATTAAAGGTCTCAAAATCAATTGTAGACTGTATGATTTGCAGGGATGTTTTGTTGCAAATAAGCTATCCAGCCCCCCTGCCTTTTTTTTTTTTTTAGAAAATTCCAACTACTGAAAGCATGAGTTGCTTTCTGGTTTCTGCATTTTTACTCTATGATTTTCCCCTTTTTATGTTCATATTCATTACTTTAGTATTATTATCTTCTCCAAAATTCTTCTGTCTCCATACATTTATTGTTCAGTACATTTAAAAAAAAATGAAGTAAGGCATCCCTTCAAGCACTGCGAATCATTCATACATAAAGAATAATGCCTAAGACAGGCTTCCCGCTTAAGGAAAAATGGAGATTCAATATAGCTATTAAAGATACAAGCATAACTCAGTTAATAAAGCCTGTGTCAAAGAAGTGCCTTTTTACAAAGTCTTTTTATACATACCCAGCCCCAGCTTCTTCCTTGTCCTCTATTTAACTAGAAGATTGTCAACAGCAACAGCATTTGTAGGATGGTTAAGGAGGGATAGAAAAATTCACTTTTGGGGTTAGGTTACAGCAGTATGTCTATAGTAAACAATGCAATAAAACTTGAATTGGAAAAGACTGGAGAATTCCAGTTTAGCTGATCCTACTGTAGCTATACATATAGACCTTCAATAGGCAAAGTAAACAGCAGCTGCCTCCCAAATCTCTTACTGAGTATGTGTGTTCAGTAAAACAGAGAGAAAAGGAGAGAACAGATAGGTCTGCCTTGCCAGCTACCTCAGCACATTCAAAAAAAAAATCTCTAAAAAAAAATCATAAGAAAAGCAGAGGCTAAAAAAAGGAAAGATAATTTCTGGATGCATTTTGGAAGAAGCCTTAAAGTAGTCTCGAAGGCTTTCACGGCCAGAATCCATTGGTTCTTGTGGGTTTTTTGGGCTTTGAGACTGTGTTCAGTTATATTTTCTCCTGACATTTCACCTGCATCTGTGGCTGGCATCTTCAGAGGAATCCTCTGAAGATGCCAGCCACAGATGCAGGCGAAACATTAGGAGAAAATGCAACCAGAACACGGTGTCAAAGCCCGAAAACTCACAAGAACCTTAAAGTAGTCACTACACAATTAAAAAAAATTATTTCCTTTTATAAGACTTATCTGACCTGGTTGTTTCATTTCACATGTACATATTGTTCATTTTGAAAAAAGTTTGCTGAAGCATGTTGAACTACTCTTATTTTTTGTTGCCTAGAAACCTATCCCTATTCTTTTCATGTTATTTCGGATCTCTGGTCCCAAATTTTCTGTTAAAAAAGCAATGCCCAGGGACACACAGCTATTTCATAACTGAGGTAAACCTGTACAGTCGCCTTGATTAACAAAAAACAAAAAAACAAACAAACTCTGAGTGACAAATAGCTATGCAAATATGCAAAGAATCTCAACAGTTTTGAGAAATTTAAAAAAGTTTTATTAATCATAGCAAGCAGTTAAATATTAAATATCCAAGGCACTCTTGGCAACGTAAGAAAGGGAGCAGATCGATAGCATACTTCCTCCGAATTAAGGGTTGAGCGAATGGTCTTCCTCTCTCCATTGTCACCCCAAGACATTTTGCTACCTAGTGTGGAGCAGCACATGATGTACTCTCAGGTTGAGGCACTTAATACATAAGGCTGGTCAAGTAGCTTTGATATATGAGGCAGAAAATTCCATAATCACCTCTCTTTCTTCCCAGTTGTAGAAACATAACCATTAGTAACTAACAAGTTTCTGTCTTTTCATATATGCTTTTCCTGTCAGGCGCCTCACTCTATGTAATGGTGGGATTGGCCCTATGAAGCTTACCACTGTGCTGTCTGATTCTTACTTCCAGACCTTAAATACATATATGGTATTTTAAAAAAATAAGAGACTCAGAGACCTCAGCTGTCCAATACAGCTCTGGAGAATGGGGTTACAACTGGTAGACAATCTCCATCTGACAGAAGTGGCAGAGAAAAGAAGAGGGATGTTTTCGACTACCATTGCTATTAACATTTGATGGGAAGTGAATCCACTTGTTTGCTTCTGCCCTGAACTTGAGGGTGACTGATTGGGCAAGAAAAAATTCTCTGACACACGTTATCAAAAATTGATGATGTCATGCCCTATCTTTGGCTCAGTCTACTCTTAGGTTTTTGGGTAAGGAAAGAGACAGACAAGGCTCTGTGGCTAGTCACCTTGTTTCGAATGCTTAGCAAACAATCCTTTCCCAGTTTGGATTTAATGGACAGCTCCACGTTTCTTTATATATATTTTAGCTGTATATGTTTTTGCATCACCAGCAGATTTCACAATATGTCAAGCCCGTAGAGCTCAGCTAAAGGCAATAGTCACATTCCCAGCTGTTTCTGCCCAGAATGGCTGACACAAATGCTCCAGTTATGCACTTTAGGGTATTATTACACTACAGTAACATAGAATTTGCTGGAGGGTGGATTAAGACCAGCTAAGTTATACAGCAGGCTCATTCCAAGACATTTTGCTGGCTGAGGTAAAGAATGATACACCCATTTTCCATGTGTAGAACCTGGCCAGACTTGCAGTTGAATCCAAAGCATGGCTCCAGACATTTTCAATTAATATGCATGTAATGGTGGCTCTTCTATGTAGCTGTGCAGTTGGGGGAGATAAGGATTCCTAGGGAGGAGCCTACACAAGCTCCTGAAGCCACTGAAGTAAGGGGACAAGGCCAGCAGGTACAATCCATTTTCTGCATGTGAGCTATATGCTTGGGCAAAAAAGAGTTGGTGGCTTCTATTCCAGTGTGAAAGTGAATATGCTTCATATTTTAATATAAACATCAAAGAGGCTATCCAAGGTGCTGAACCTGTTTTGGGACTTGGGCCCTCACATTTGATAGCTAAATTATAGTCTGGATTAAAATCCAGAGTGGAGAATCCACCAGTGTGTTAGAGAGAGGAGAATAAAGGAAGATATAGATATTTGGTATACAGAGGAATTTAGTATGGGGAGTTCAAAATGGGCCAGTTTATCCACTTCTTTGAAATGTTTGTGAAACAATCCATGAAATATACTTTGGATTTTATTGAAATGTATTTAAAACTGTTTAAGATTATGATTTAAAAAAACAAAACAAAATATAACTTAGGTTGGATCTAAGACTGGACTTCCACTATTAAGAACAACACAATCCAGGGTTTGTTTGTTTGTTTGTGGGCTCTCTTTCCCTCCCATTGCAGTCTCCACAGATCCCAATACCTTCCACAGGGCCTGTAAACCTCTGAATATGGTTTTTAGGTAGGTCCATGGTGCACAAGGGGAGTGGAGAAGAAAGGAAGTTCTGTCATGCTCTCTCTCTAGCATGAGCGCAATACTGGATTTAGAAAACCAACACTTAATCACTTAACCCCCACCAAAAGTATCCCACTGACAAATTTAATTTGGTGATGCAGAAACCAGCACAAAAGTCAAAGTAACCAAGTTCTTTCTCAAGTTAATTTGTATATTCATGGCAGTAATTATACCTAAAACAAACAACTTTAAAATATTTGTAATATAACAATCATTGCCCAAAATGTATCTAACATTCCTGATTTGAAGGGTAATGGGAATATTTCATATTCCTAGCTATGCATTGTTTATTTGCCCTGTATATCTGATTCCGGAGGTCTTTCTATGTTCAGACATAATGTGAAGTAAACCACTAACCATGGTTATGAAACTGCACCTTGGTTTCAACAGCTAGATACAGTACAGGCAAAGGAATCCTCCTCTGCTTTTGTTTCCCTTTGCTCATCAGTCCACTTAATAAATTGTTTTTAATCAAATAATCAATATAATATATAAAATACCTAAAACTGTTTAACAAACAAAGCGCTGAGGCTCACAATATAATAAGCCAGAGCTCGAAAAAATTACTTTTTAGACCATCACTCCCCAAATTCCCCAGCTAATGGCCATGGTGGCTGAAGAACCCTGGGAGATGTCACTGAAAAAAGTAACATTACCTAGATCTGTAACAGACTAATGCAGCACAAAAGAAATGGAGACTCTAAAAATAAATTCTTAATTTTACTCTCATCTCCAGACTGCAGAAACTTCCTGAGGCAGAGCAATGGCCCTAACAGGGGTTTGTTAATCTTGTGTGAATTGAGATATTACAGCAAACCACATTTAGCACATAAACCCATTAGTTTGTAAGTCAACTTAAGTTTGGATTTCAGATCCTCATTTGTTTGCCTATCATTTGTGTATAGGTTGTGTTTAGATTCATATATTACAATAAAAAAGGATTAACTAAACAAGCCATGATTTTGCATGATTAATGAAGTTCGCGAAAGTCAGGAACGGGAAGATTTCCTGACAAAAATAATTACTTAACTCCCAGCATAATTACACAGCAAAACATTGAGAAAGGTACCTAGACTCTTTCCAGCAGAATTAGTTGTTGTTCATATGCATCAAATGAAGCATCACTGACGTAACACACCATCTTCAGCAGGGATGGGAGTCATGTGGCTCCCTCAGATGTTATTGGGTTAAAACTTCCAGCTTTCCTCACTATTGCCTGTGCTGGCTATGAGGGCTGAGACTTGTACTCTTACAACATAGGAAGCATAGCAGGATCTTCCCTCCCCCAGACCTACTGAATATATTCTAGTGAAACCCATCTATTTGCATTAACTGGCAAAGTGGTGAATTACATCAAAATGGATGCCCAGCGCTCCTAGATTTCTCCTCCCTTTTCTGGGTTAACTCTTAAACTACTCCCGCTGAGGTTTTGGCCAGTGCAGTCTTAATTAACCATAAGCAGACTAAACTTCCTTTCAGACCTGGTCCTCTGATAGTGAGAAATGGGTCAACCATCCCACACAGATGTCTCAGAAGCTAACAGAAGGAAGTTCATCCAACACATTACTTCATCTTTCTGTTACAAATAAATTTGCTCTGGAGGCCAACAATAATTTTATATGCTGGCAAATATCAAAATACCACCGAGTGAAGCCAGGGTTCTTGCAGGAGGAATTACTGTCTTTTCCTCCCCTCAGAAGGAAATGCTAATAAGGGGTTTGAGATCCAAATGTTACTCATCGACCCAAGAGAGAGGGCTTCTGGCCCAGCTGGCCTTGGCTGGAAGCAGTGCTGAGTTCAGCAAAAGGAGCCCCAAGCGAATCATACTTCCCCCTAATCATTCATGATCACTCTAGTTAATTAGAAATATGAAAATAACATGAGGATCATTTTTGCCAGCCTGTAAGAGCATGAAAAAAACAAACCAAACTATCTGTAAACAGGACATGAGCTTTCCAGAGTATTTTATACTATTATTTCAACAGTTCAGACAAGTTCCAGACCTCAACATAGTAGTCAGTGATCAATGCTGATGACTTTTCACTAGGCCCAAATGGAAAGAAATCATGAAACCCCAACTTTTGTCTTCAAGAAAAGAAAACACAAATAACAGGAGCAGAGTGACCAACCCACTACTCATGGCTGGCCAAAGACATTGTATTGTGTGAGAAAAAGCAATAAATGGCATCACCTCAAAGAGAGTACACTGGACCCAAGTCTGAATCATTTTGGAAGCTAAATCCTACTTACATTCCTCTCCATCCCAGGCAGTAAAAATACAACAAGAATAAATTAAATAGCAAATTATTTGTTGCCCTTTCATTTCCATTTTCCAGCAGAATATACCTACAGACAAGAAACAGTAACAGCAACCTACAAGGGGGACAAAAAGATGGCCAATTGGAAAGAGAAATCCATGTTAGACAGGTTGGATACAGTATAATTTCACAAATTCACTGAGTCTTAGGTGGCCAGACAATTCCTGTATTTCTGTTAGCATATTTATTAATCTATTATCCAAGTACCATAAAAATTATCAGTGACATCAATGTTTGTCAGTGACTTTACTGAGCAGTCAATTTTTCCAGTTTTGCAGAATTTCCAAGATGTGAATGTCAACTATCTAACATTACAGAGATTTTTCTGTTGTGACACAAGCTCTGAACATGCATTAGTACCCATAAAAAGATAACATTTTTAGGCTTTGTTTGTTTTATGTCATTAATGAATAATGATAAAGAAACCAGTTTTTGGAGTTGCTGTGATATTCTCTCCAGTATTTATACTAATTTCCTCAAAAATGTCCACCAACAATTTTTTAAAATTTTTGGACAAAACCACCAAGACATTTTACATCCTTACCAATAGTTGTCATTAGGACTATTAGTGTATTTCAATCAGCCATTAATAAGGTACCATCTACAGATGGCCTTCAAGTACTGTAATTTTTACAAATCACAGAAACCTGCAATCTATATGTTGAATTGGACCAAAGTGAACTCTGTAGCTTTTCTTCAGCTTCAGATATTAGATTCCTTTTCTAGGTTTCCGAAAGTGATAAAAAAAGGGGGAGAGAGAGAGAAAAAATTGTAATTGCCTCTTCTTATGATTTTCTACATTTAAAGGCAGTTATTTGAAGACTCTTAAGGTTTTCTTGGTTTGTATCTTCACAAAAGGAAGAAAAATGAAGCAATTGATACATCTGTAGCCAGGAAGTTTGGAGTTGGGGGAAACTAATCTTTTAATGGGGGAAATTGATCTTGTCTTTGGAATAGCCCTATAAAGTTTTTTTTAGTCTCTAATTTACAAATTTATCTGTATAAAAAATAGTGGTGATAAAAAAAGAAAGTAAAGCTAAGGATGCAAGTGACAATATTGTGCAAGAAAGGATAATCAAGGGTTTGAAGATTTTTAATGGTAAGTCCCAGGCTATTAGGGATGAATATATTTGGAAGCAGGTTCATTATTACACACAAGACCAATTAATTTCAAAAAAGTTTTCTCCAACCAGTGAGATTGAAAGAATTTGTAAAGCACTTCCCAATGTAAAGCATTTCCCCACTACTTCACGACTCTTTTTGCTCCCAAAAATAAAATAAAAATAAAAATAAATCCATTTGGATGCAAAAAAAAAAACCCTCGCATTTTTCTTTGCATGTAAAACAGTGTGTTTTATAGAAACTATAGTATTTTTTGCACAAAATACTAGGGAGGAAGCTTGGGTTAAAATGCAGTTTTCATAAGACATGGTCTCAAAGGCAAAACATGAAAAATGAAATTTTCAAAAAAATGTTCCCAAAGGTAAAAGGTGGAAAATAAAATTTTCACAAAACATGTTCCAAAATGGCAAAGAAAAACCATCCAGCCACATTCTCCTTTATCATGATGCAAAGCTCCCAGATTGTTTCCACTGGTTAATAAAGTCCAGTAACAATTTTGAAGTTTGGGTAGCATCTCATGCAGCACTGCACAGGTAAAGTTTGAAACAAAAAACTCCCGTTGAGGTAACGCTGACACCTTTGAAGAGGTGACACAACCCAACATTAGGAGACCAAGTCGCCTATTTATACTTCTTTTTTTTTTTTTCCAAATCAATGTGACCAAGGAAGCATAATTCAGTTTTACCAATTTTGATAATGTATGTATGTATATATATACTTATTGGATTTCTACCTCACCTTTCTACTGCAATGGGATCCAAGGCAGCTTTATGGACCTGTTTGAGGAATTATGATTCCTAGGTACTACCAAAAAAGATGTACTTACAGAGATCTCAGATTCAGCCACAGACTGTCTTCTATTGTCATAGTTAAGATGTTGGATTTTTCTTTCTTTATCTCTGCCCCCAAATGTGTACAAAATCATGCAGAATATGTGTTGTACCGAGTATCTCTAACAAGGGATTTGACACAAGTAGGGCAATATCATCAGTAAACGAGTTTACCAGGACTTTTTGGTTAGTAGTAGTTGTTCTTGTTTTGTTTATAATATACTTATGTTTATTATTTATATACCTGATGGTTTGTTGGTCTGATCTAGAACCATGGCTAAGAGTTCAACAGCTTCTGTAAACAAGTGTGGTCAGGGTAGACAGCTGTGATCTATGCCACACTCTTATGCTGAGTTCACATCACCTGAATAGATTATAGCTTGTTGGGAACTATATAATTAAACCAGTTTCAAGAAGTTATTACTTGTATCCATCTTGGCACATATCTTGCATAGATATTTCCAATTTAATCCGATGCTTTTGTCATATCATAAAGAGATAAGTATGAAAGGCTTGGTTCTGTACATTTTACTACATTACTTAAAAGATGTCATATTGGGTCAGAGATACTTAAACCTGCTACCTGAGATGGCTGCTTCATTCTGTCTAATGGGGAGGCTGGCCCTGATAGGAACCAGGTTCTATAAGTTAAAACAAGTAAATGATATAACAGAGGTCATTTCTGCACTAGACTGTTATAGCACTATGATTCCACTTTCAACATCCTATGGAATCCTGGGGTTTGTAGTTTCCCATCCCTCCCAAAACTGCAAATCCTAGGATTCCATAGGATGTTGAAAGTGGAATCATAGCGCTATAACAATCTAGTGCAGAAAAGGCATAGCATAAACACCTGTGGGAAACTTGCAGGAAAGATATTGTCTACTAAGTCTTTGTTTTTCCTGTACCAAAAAGGTGCTAGACAATTCTGTTCTGAAATGTCCCCATCCTAAACTGTCATCGATACACCAGGAGGTGGAAGCATGGAGTATAAGAAGAGGGCTTTTATGTCTCTGTGTGTTTCCAATTGCTCATTTTCTTTATTTCAGCTGGTGCTTCTTGGGAGTTATTCCCAAAGTAGTCCAACTTGGCAATGTTCCAGTTTTTTTTTGTTTTTGTTTTTTTGCTGGATACCCCACAGCTGTTGTGAAACTGGGGAGGGAGAGAGAAGAAATCATTTCTGTTATTCCTTTTTGGAATGGGAAATTTAATACTACTCAGCTGATTATTATTGTCCTCTTAAAGGCATTTGTGTGTGTTTTAATGCAGTTTCCCACTTAATTTGTATTATTTTGAGTCTGAATCTATCCCATGCACTAGTTCCTTGCCTGTTCAGACTTGAAATCTTAAGAATCATAGAAGTAGGAAACAATTTGTGATTGTTCTCACATTTTTTACCCCTATTATGGGAGCTGCTGGATGTGTTTATTTCCTATAGCGTTTCATACCAAGTGCTTTCCTTCCTTTGCAGCACTAGCATCCCTAATGTTGCCATAGAGCCACCTGTTGCTTCTCCCCAGCTTAGAACATTCACAAAAGACATGAAGATCATCAACGCTAATTGCCGTGTCAATCCCACAGCTTACTATATGCTAAGAGTAGGTCTCAGGAAGAGATCATAAATCTCTTAGTGGGCTAGAATGCTGCACACTCCTTGCCCAAATGTGGACATTAGTGGCTGGGATTGGTCAGCCCAAGTATAACCATTACATGTTCCACTTTTAGAGCAAATCCTGAAATAGTTTCATGACTACAGGTCAGAAAGCATTTGAAAGCACTAGCTGAATAGAGACAAGAACTGCCTTATGGTTTGTTTTTTTTCGGATGTAGAAGTTAGATTGCCTTATTCAGAAACCCTCTCTTAGTTATCAGGTGACTAACTATGCACATAGGAATGCAAAAGGTAATACCATGCATGACAGGGCTCTTAAGACTCCACAGCAACAACTCCACAGTTAGTGAACTAGAAAACGAAGACATCTGGGAAGGAGGCTGCAAGGGATTTAGAAATTAGCCATACTCTGGCAGACTGCAGACACAAATCTTTCAAAGATGGCCTTCCAATCCCAGCTGCTTATGGTGCCAGCAAGTGGGGATTAAGCACCCAATTTGCTTCTTAATGCAGAGGGATTTGAGTTGCATGTAGCCAAACAGCTGCCAGGGAAAAAAGACACAGCTGAAGATGGGTCCTATCTCACCAGTGGAATGTAATTTCAACCCTTGCAAATCCTAGATTTTCACATGCAAATGGTTTTTATGAGCCCAGCGCACTGTCCATGGTCAGAGAGTGAGTGCCGAATGCAACACAACTGGCTATTGAGGAAAGTGCAGTAGACCTGGAGCCTGGCAGCAGAATAATCCTTGAGATCTTTATACAAGAAGATTCCATTATAGCCAGGTGGGAGATTCTAAGAAGTGATGTTAAAATGAATGGGAAAAATGACTTTATATGCAGTGATGGAGCAAAATGGTGGGCAGAAACAGCCAAAAACATTTTGCTGCCTGAGGCAAAAGACCACTTGGTGTCTGCTTCACATCCCACATACAGAAGACTTTACAGGGTTGTTGTGAAGCTAAAGTGAGGGCCAGCAGGATGTAGTGGTTTCAGTGTTGGGCTATGACCCTAGAGACCAGGGCTTGATTTCCTGCTTGGCCATGGAAACTCACTGAATGACCTTGGGAGCATCACACACACTCTCAGCCCCAGAAAACCCTGTGATAGCTTCACCCTAGGACCATCACAAGTTGGAAACTACTTGAAGGCACACAACAACAACAGCAACAACAATGTATACCAATGTTGGTTCCTTAGGAGGAAAATTAAGTTATAAATAGAATCCAAATAAATAAGTGACATGTTGTTGCTGCGACACACAATCCTCAAAACCAATAGGAATAGTCAACAACAAAGGCCCCCTCCTTAAACTACAAACCCCAGAATTCCATAGGATGTTGAAAGTGGAATAATAGCACTACAACCGTCTAGTGTGGAAATGGCCCAGGACATTATCAGGGAAGAATACAAAAAACACTATCTGTAGTGAAAAAGAAAGAAAAGCCTCTTTAGATGACAGATTAAATTATTCAAATGGTTAAAGATAGGTAAGAAGCAAAAGTAAACAAGTTAGAATCCTGAATGCGATTATTCAGCAACTTATATACAGGGAGAAAAAGAACTGTTATAATGATCAGTGCACAGAAACAGGAGAACACAACAACAACAACAACAAAATACAAGAGATCTCTTTCACAAGAAACAAATAAATCAATCCAAAGGAAATTTAAACCAAGAGTAGTGATGCTGAATTATCAGCAAGAGAAAACACATTACAGATGAGCAGGACAAAATAAAAAGACAATGGAAACAATACACTGAAGAACTATATAAAGGAGATGAAAAAATGATAGATTCTTTCAAAGTAGAACCTTTTGCTGGAGAACCTACAGTTTTGGAAATTGAAGTGAAAACTGCTGTTAAAACACTTGGGAGAAAGAAATCCCCAGGAACATAAGGCATACCAACAGTTTTTCAATCTATAGAAACAGAATCCATACAAATTCTAACAAAAAAAAATATCTGCAAACAAGTATGGAAAACAAAACAATGGCCCACAGACTAGAAATGCTCATATGTTCTGATCTCCAAGAAAGGGATACCAGAAATTGAAGTAAGCATGGGTCCACTGCACTAATCTTCCACACAAACAAAATGATGCTGAAGATTTTACAACAAAGACCTTTACTTTTTATGGAGTCAAAACACCACATTACTGGTGGGTTGACTCCATCAATGTAATCACAGCTCTGAGCTTGCAGGATCTGAATCTCTTGAAGGTTTGCCATAAGTTATTCAACTTGACATCACATAACAACGTCTATTATTGATGGTACAGGAAGAATGAATGGATTATTAAAGGTAACATGTTCATAGACAGGGATTAAATGTATTTCAAAATGTATTTCAAAACTTCTGAAACCAGCAGATACAGAACACAGGTTGTCTACCCTATGGATTTCAAACAGATCCTTTCTAGTGTTGAGCAGAAAATTACTATTCACTAAGGTCATTTCCGCACAAGACTGTTATAACGCTATCGTTCCACTTTCAACATCCTATGGAATCCTGGGGTTTGCAATTTAAGGAGGCGCCCTCCGGCAAGCTGCAAACCTCAGGATTCCATAGGATGTTGAAAGTGGAATAACAGCACTATAACAGTCTCGTGTGGAAATGGCCTGCCTTTTCCCCGGGAAATAACCCTTTTAGACGAAGACGGGGGCTGGGCTTCCATTCTGGTACCTTTTTCACATGAAAGGCTGCTGAAACAATCTGTCTCTTGACCACCATTCCATTACCCCCACCCCACCCCAAATAATTACTAGGGTATGGCTTGTCACTTGGCTTCTCCCCATTATACATGTAGCAGAGGTAGGCTGGAAATTTAGGGCTTGGAAATTTACTGGAGAATTCATAATTGTTAAATCAGTTAATGTAATATTGATTGATAGCTTGGACAATTGTAGCTCATTAACCAATCTTTTCCTTTCACTTGTTTATTCAACTTGGCTCCTGTTTATAGTTAACATGTACCCTAAAAGAATGTTGTTTTCTGCGTCACTGATGTCTTTGGAGATGACCTGGTGGAAGTAAACTTGGATGTTGACTGGGACATTTAGACCCTGGAAGTAATGTTTAGGTTCAGATAAAATATTACACATGTACAAGATGTGACTCTGCTGATGCATGATCTTTTCTCTTAAGCAAGCATAAAAAATGGTATAAAAAGAGAAGTAGGGATGAATAAATTATCCTTCTGGGGTCATCACTCTTTGGTGATTACTAGAGGGATCCTTTGGACAAAGCTACTTGTGTGTGCTTCTGTCTTTCTTGTCATTTTGTCATTTTGCTCCATCCCTTTCTTCACCACCTTCCTACTTTAATTTTGGGAGTTCATATCAGCTCCGTGTCCATCTGGGGTACAATAAGGTGTGGTTTGTTTATCTACCCTAACAGCAGCTTTGCTACAGTAGTACCAAATTCTTCCAGAAATACAAATACTGGCAAGAAAATGTCATCTAACCAGAAGGACACACAAAACACAATGTTCTATATATTACAGCTGAGTTGTGAAGAAGGTGCCATGTGAAAGTTTTCTTCTTCCATAGCCACTCAAACCAAGAATTACAATATGGATTTTGAAGGTACAGCTGGGCCAGAGTACATGGAAGATTTTAAAAACTGTGGCACCAAGATGATTAAAGCGAGGCCATCATATTTTGGATATATCATGAGATAATATGACTCATTAGAAAATATGATAATGCTTGGTAACATGACAGACAGTAGGAAAAGAAGAAGACTACATTATAGACAAATTGATTAAAAAAGGAAGCCAAAGCCCCCAGTTTGATGACTGGGGCTCTCAGAGATCTCTCACTCACATGGCTGCCATAAAATGAAATTAACTTGATGGCAAATAACAAATGTCAACTCGGTAGCCATTCATTGCGTATGCAAACTTATTGTCCTCCCTTAAATTAGGCCCAATTTCCTTGCTAATATGTTCAGGATTGCAGTTATAGTTTCAGACAATGATAATGCAACAGACAACTGTGATGAGCTCCCTCAAACTCCTGCTATTTGTGGGGAAGATGGCTTGGAAGAGAAATACCACAGTTACAGTCTGTTAGAAGGCACAGTCCATATTTCTTACTGGATAGCTAACACATAAAATGCTTGTCTGCTACATTCTGCAGCTACCTTAATATTTACATTGAATTTTTAAGCATGACACCATTGAGTACTCCTTGATACTTCTTTCCAGCAAAGTGGGAAGATCTGTATGCTGAAAGCAATTAACCTGCAACGGACAAATAGCTGAACACACAAGACTCATATTGATTCAAAACTCCTCATTCCTAGAGAAAAGGAAAAATTGGATCAGAACAGAGAGGGCAGCCAGTGAGTTACCAATAATGAATTCATAGAATTTCAGCAAACCTGAAATGCAAAAAGCCCGGAGAATTGTTTTTAAAAGGCTGGTCTGCTTGGAAAACGAGCATTATATGTAGTGAAGAGAACATCCAATGTACTCTTTGCATTTTTGTCTTCCTCTTCTTCAAAGGCAGTCACAGCCACATAAATGCTATCCTCATGGCAATCATGGTAAAGGGAGATGCCCTGACTTAATAAAAAATATGTTAGGCAACTTCAGATTTCAAAATGGCGGTGTCACTGAACTTTGCTGATGGTTACTTGCCATTCATATCTGGAGCTTCCAATACATGCATCACACAGAATTGTAACAAAGAAGACTGAAACTGTTGTAATATTCTCCCTAGGTTCCAGCATTGCTTCACGCATGCAAACAGTTAATTGGTTGTATTTTGACTGAACTGGTTATACATGATCCAGGGTCTTTGTCAAAGTAATTGACAGATTGTGGTTTGAACTACATCTACATGAAGCTTAAGTATCTGAAGTTTCAACTTTAAAATGATTCTCGCTGTTCAAACATCTCACCTCTATATCAGGCAGCACTGTAATAAGCAATGAAGTCAATCTCATTTAATGGGGTTGCTTGAAACTGAATATCAACACTTTGAATGATGGGCCACAGAAACAGCTCAAATCTATGGCTGGGTAAGGCCTGGGCAATCCAACTGCCAAGCACCCACTCAGTTGCCTGAAAAAGGACAAGGGATTGGCTTGTTTTCCTAATCTTTGTATAGAATCTACATTTTAGGAATAAAGTTTAGGTGTGGATTACTTATAACTATTATCACCATCACCATAATCTGCCTATTCATAACATGTGTTAACAGAAAGGCATGCCCATGGCAATAACTTCTATACCTAGCTTTTTGCTTATGTATACGTCTGCCCTAGAGAATTTCCCTCTTGGCTACTAGTTTATGTCTAGGTTCTAGCTTGTACCTGAATTCCTGTTGCATCATTCTTATTGATGTGTACTTCCATGAAGTGCCTTGTGCAACACAAGAATCACAACAGAAAACAATGCACCTCTTTGTTTCCTTCACTTTTAAATCTATTTATAGACTCACCAACTCCCTTAGATCACAAGTTAGATGGCATCACCAGTGATTAGAACAGGAGTGGAAAGGAAGAAAGACCAGTGAAACAAAATGACAGGATTTCTAAGTCTTATAATGTATGCTGAGAATGAACGGAAAGTGTAGTACCTGAAATGACACAGACTGTGAAACAACCAGACAACATCCTTCAAAACATTTCTTCTACAGAACAGCTGACAATACAATTTGAAAATTAAAAACAAGTCTCTCCTGAGCTCATAATAAAAGAAAAATAATTTTAGACCCAGTATCAAAGAATAACAGATGAAAACATATCCCCTAATTACTAATCAATGAAAACATAATTTAATAAGTGAAGTCCCCAAACCATTTTGAAGAAATGACATTTGGACATAATAATAATAATGACAATTACAAAATCAACTGTAACAGTATTTCTATTCTTGAACAGATAGGCTTTCAGGGTTATTAATGGAGCACATAATCCTGTCTATGTTTCTTTGAAAATGTCTTCAAGAAGGGTAATACGTATATTCCAGATTTCAGTTTAAATTACCAAGTAAACCAGTAAGCTCTGTCTCCATAGCAATGGGCATGGCAGTTTAAGTTATCTGTCCCTCTTCCACAGTGAAAATAGCTACTCCATTTCTCTGTAAACTTTTGTTCAGATTGAGCAGTTTCAACCGTTCAGCAGGAGGAGTTGCAAAATAGATTTTCTGTTCCTCTGAGTACTTTTCCTTCACTTCAATAATGTCCCGGTAGCGCCAGTCCCGCCAGTGGAAATTGAACTTCTCCAACAGTTCTATTCTTTCTTCCTCTGTTGTCACACAATCAATAGGGGCATTCTGCACCAAGAAGGGCACCTCCACATGTGGGAAAAGCAAAAGAGCTCGGATAGCAAACCAACCTCCATAACGGGGATGGACGCACACACCATAGATCTTCTGAAGAGAAAGAAAAGCAAAAAGAACCTAAAGGCATGAGTTTAAAGGTCTCCCTGTGCTGAAAAGGGCAAGATACTATAGGAGACAAATATGACCAACATATTTAGCAAGCTCAATTTTGAGGTAAGTGTGCCATTTCGTAACAGAATTTAGGTTAGGTTAGGGCTGGTTCTATTTATGGCACACCTTGGGCCCTTCTGGCCATGAAGTCTTGCCTTTTTACTCAAATAGAGGACAGTTTCAAAGAGAACTGAAAATTTCTAATGGAAAGAGACATCATCATTTTACATTTTACAAACACACCATTTTGCCCCATTAAAACGTTTGCACCACCGTTGCCTACAGACAAACAGGATTTGCTGGTTTTTGAAACAATACAGAAACCTGTTTTTCAGAGCTGAAAATGGGTTGAGTACCCATCCTATGAGCAATATGGTTCCTTTAACCTTTTGAGGGGATAAAATAAAACAACTCACTTACATTTTAGGCACCCAGTTCTTTCCTTGTATGCAAAGAATGGGTTCTCAATTTATAGTCCAATTCTATTTATGTTTATTTGGAGGAAAGGCCAATAAACCCAGTAGGGTTATTTTCCAGCAAAGGTGCACAGGATTGCATCCTTAGAGTATTTAGCTTAATAAATAAATTCTTGGCAATACTTCTTTGGATTTGGGGGCATGGTTTAATTTACTTTAAAAATTATGTTCTGTTCATACTTGGTGCTGTTTGCCATAAAAAAGCAAATACCTCAGGTGCTTGCTGCCCATGTGAGTCCCCTGGGCGAAACTGGAATTATAGTATAAAATAACTCGTTTATGAAATGAAAGAGCTAGGTACACCTTGTTATTTTAAACAATAGATGTGATTTTTGGAACTCTCCCTCAGTGACCTGGGTCTTAATACAGAATTGCAAGCTTGGAACACTTAGATTAATTGCAAAAGTTCTTATTTTGCTGACCTGGAAATGCCAAATATTGCCTTAGCATCCAGTCTGAACTCCATGTACACCTAAACCCCTTCAGGTGCAAACTGATTTCCACGTCTTTGTTTGATGTGCGTGAAATACTATAATGAATCTAAGAGTGCTATTTTGTGATTCCGTCTGAATCACACAGCAGAGCTTTAAAAGAACAAAAATCTTCATTTATGCCAACAGAAGCATCTAAAAACCAGTTTAATTTTGAGTAAGTAAGCAGGGCCAGGAAGGTTAGGGTGGAGCAAAGAGGGAGTTACATACTGAAGTTTCCCCATCCAACCTAAACTAAGAAAAATCACTATTTATCCTCCAGTCAATAGCAAAAAATAACTCCTCTGCTATTTCTCATGCTCTAGTTTGAATCTCACCTTCTTTCCCCAAGGATCCTGCTGCACATCTTTCCTCTGGTAGTAGTATGCAGCCCCAGATACATGTGCTGCTGTTTGGGCCAAGAATTTAGGCTTCCGACTGGGCAACATTTCATAGTCATACATGACGTCCACTTGGTAGTCAGCAAAGCTCTAGAAATGAAAAATCTGTATTAGATCTGAACTCACACATCAAGGATCACACAGAATAGTTAAAAAAATAAAAATAAATTAAAAATAAGATTCATGGGAAAAGGCAAGGATCTACAATCTCCTGCCTCTCAATTCCCCATCCTGAACCTCTTCTCATGTGGTGTCATTCATCTAATGATGAAACATTTTGATGAAACAGCCTACACTGAGAAGATTTGCTCTCTGTCAGTCACAATATTGCTCCCTTAGGTAGCACAGGTTCATAGATCTTCTAATATGCAGACAAAGCATGACCCGTAATACATTGTCTACAAACAACTCTAACTGAAAAGCAGATCCATCCATCTCTCTGGTTTTGTCACAATAACTTCCTTTAAAAAAATAATAAAATGCTAGTAACTGACAAAGAATTGAATTACTATTCAAAATTACAGAGAATGGAGACAACAACAACAACACACAACAGTCTAATAGCTTTGGTATGTGGTGACCTTAAAAATAAGGGTGGAAAAACTCTGGCTCTCCAAATGTTGGCCTACAGTTCCCATTATCCCTGACCATGGCCTATCCTGCCTAAAACTAATGGGAGCTTTTTAAAAAAAAAATAGTTTTTTTAAAAAAAAGGCATTTACATCAAAAACAGAAAAAATACACCATATAATAGGGGGAAAAAAACAGCAAGAAATTCACCAGTTAAGTAAGGAATAAAATCACAGAGCACAGTGTAAACATTCATCAAATCATCTCTTAAAAGACAGCTATAGATACAGCTTGAGATAACACATAGTAGCTATCAAAATGATGTGCTACGAGTGAATGGTTCATTATTAACAGTACCTAATAAAGGGTCATCATACTGCATATGATGTTGTATATCCAGTTATTTCTTACTCCTTTGATGTGAAAAGTTAGTTTTCCTGTAAGTGCTATTTGCCAAAGTCTGTTTAACTAATCAAACAGTATTACTTCTAACTTCTGGATATCTCTAGTCTAGCCCCTAAACAGAGGTAACTGATCATTTTTTCTGTGCAAGAGACCCTAATGATTTCTATAAAAATAGACCTAAGATAAGATGTGCTGTCACTTTCCAGTTTTCTACCTTAGATATTTCCTCAATTGTCAGCAACCAGACTGTGCTACTACTACATGTATGCACACAATTCTACTTCAGACTGATGTTTCTAAGAAATGCTAGGCATATTACAAATTATCTGGCTTAATGGGTGCATAATACTGTTTGTGGACTTATTTATTTTATTGATACTTCTATTTAATTTATACTCTGCCTTTCACATGGCAAGGGACCCAAAGCAGCTTCTCTACTCTTCAAACAGGATCACTCTGTAAATATGGCCCTCAGTGGAGGATGAAATTTAACAAATTGGGTCTTTTAACCAAAGGTTGTTTCATTATTCATCTTCAGTAGTAAAGTAAGATCTAAGTCACCTTTCCACATTAATTTGGTACCTCCAGTATTAATAAAAGAATTCCTGATCAGAACGTTGTATATTTTGGAAGTTAGTCCTTTTACAGAACTTGATATGTTAACGATCAGTTCCTTGAAAGAGGTTAGATATTTAAAACTGCATCCATTTGAGGATGTGGTAAGAAATTGGTTATTTGGAAAATTTATAGCTAGTGACTTATTACTTCCAAACAGTGCTAAAATTTGTAAATGAGACTGCATAAATGAACCAAGCACAGATCTCATAATCTCAATAACCTCTATGCTATTTCTTACAGTGAGATCAATTTTCTATAAAACAGGGGGTGGTTTTAAAAGTGCATAACTTGGATAGCACCAAAATTAATTTATTTTGCCAACCTGTCCATAATGCAAGTGTATTTGTCAGAGAGGGGTTCTCTAACAATTCAAATAAACTAAATAAGCTTGAACACATTTTAGAGAGATTAAAAAACAAATAAAGTTACAAATAAACACGGGAACTACAGTGATCTTTACAGAGATCATCATTCTGATTGGATATAGATATTTTTGTAAAATGGTTAGTTTACGTGCACATAATGATGTATGTTTGTGTGAGTATATGTATATATTGTGTGTATATATGGACATACAGGAGGAACAAAATCAACTAGCACAGAGAAAACACAGAAAGAGGTTATATAAGGAGAGGAAGTTTAGGTGATAGGTTGTAAATCGATGTTATTTTTCAGGAAGAGGTAAAGTTCAAATTAATGGAAGTAATGTTGAATCATATATACATATGTTTTGTTTTCTTTTTTCTTTTTTTTGTTCCGTGTTTTGTTTTTTGTTTTTATTAACACAACCAATGTAACATCAGAAAATATTCCTTTTCTCTAATATTTAGTGATTACTACTAGAAGATATTTGTTGACTGAGAATAAAAAAAAGAAAAGAAAAAGAAAGGGGTTCTCTAATTGTGAGAAGCATGATAGTGGCATGGGAATAAAAAGTACACCATAATTTTTACATAACCACTCCTTCTCAACTAGTCTCCAATATCCCCATTTTTGGACAAGGTATTGGAGAATGTGGTGGCCTCTCGGCTTCAGGCATTCCTGGTTGAAATGGATTGTCTAAATCCATTTCAACCTGGCTTCAGGGCTGGCTATGAGATAGAGACAGCTTTGGGTGCCTTGGCAGACCGACGCAGGGAACTAGACAGGGGCACCTTTGTCTCTGTTGGTTCTTCTGTGCTCTCAGCAGCTTTTGATATCGTCAACCACGGCATTCTTCTAGGTTGCCTTTCTGGGATGGCGCTCAGGAGCATTATTTTACAGTGGCTCCAGCCTTTCTTGGGGGGTGGACTCAGGTAGTAGTGCTGGGGGATGCAAGTTCAACATCCTGGCCACTATCCTGTATACTGGATATACAACAATTCTGTCTCCCATGCTGTTTAATTTCTACATGGAACCACTAGGACAGGTCATCTCTATGCTGATGACACATAACTCTCTCTCTCTCCTTTCCATCTGATTCCAAGGAAGAGGTTTCTGTATGAAACCAGTGTCTGTTGTCAGTAATGGACTTGACGAAGGTGAACAAACTGAAACTTAATCCAAACAAGACAGAAGTGCTCCTGGTCAGTCAGATGGCTGATCAGGGGAACAAAGATTCAGACTGTGCTGGAAGGGGATTACACTCTCCCTGAATTCTCAGGTTCACAACTTGGGTGTGCTCCTGGACTAAGATCTGACGTTGGATGCCCAGGTTTCGGCTTTGGCCAGGAGTGCATTTGCACAGTTAAAACTAGTGTGCCTGCTGCACCAGTTTCTTGAGAAGTCAGTCCTGTTATGGTGATAATGTGCCTTGACTACATTCTATTTGGACTACTGTAACACATTCTAAATGGGTCTGCCTTTGGAAACTGTTTGGAAGTATTTCCAAAACACTGTGGCCAGGCTGTTGACCAGGGCTGGCTATAGGAATCATGTGCTCCCCTGTTGGAACAGCTGCATTGGCTACTGGTCTGTTCTCAGGTAGAAGTCAAAGTGCTGTTTTTGACCTTAAAAGCCCTAAATGGCTTGGATCCAGATTATACAATATACTGTATCTCCTCATATAAGCCAGCACGGGTGTTACAATCTGCAGGAGAGGGCTTTCTCTCAGTCCCACCACCTTTGTATGCATGGTCGGTGAGGACTTAGGAGAGGGCCTTTTCCATGACTGCTCCAAGATTGTGGAAGTCTCTTCTCTGGGAAGTTTGGCCAGCCTCCTCCCTGTTCTCTTTCCACTGGCAAGTGAAGACTTTTTTTTTTTAATGGCAGGCTTTTGAATTCTGAATTATGGAGCGGTAGTGCAGTAGTTCATGGGCAAGTGGTGTGCTGTTTTATCTTTTTTATCTTTTACTGAAACTACAGTTGGCCCTCCTCATTTGCTAGGGTTAAGGGTGCAGGACCCCCGCAAAGTGGAAAAACTGCTGTGACAGTGTCTGGGGGTGTGGCTAGCCTGAGCGAAAGGGCAGCCCCAGCAACAGCTTTCCAGGTAACCAATATGTCTCTCTATGAGAGAAACCTTGCCCATTAGTGAGGAGGGACTGAGGATTGAGAGGAGAAGGTCTATATATAAGACACAGTGACTTAGATTTTCTAGTTTTCCTTCAGTGACAGTCCCAGAGAGGGAGTTCTAGGACAGAGTCTTCAGTCAACCAGGGGGGTTGTCTGAATAAAAGTGGTTGTCTTCTCAGAGGTCCAGAGCGAGAGAGAGAGACAGAAGAGAAATCAAACCATTTTTAAGTTGGGTCAGAAGGTGTGACCCTGTTTGAGAATTAAGCCTTTGAGCAAGAGGGAAGCCAAAGGCCCGTGTGAATGTGTGGAAATTCTGCCTTTGAAGACTTGGTTAAGCTATAAGAAACTAGATAAACACCTTTTTGAAGTTCTATATTGCTTAGATATACTTATGACACCGAATACCTTTCCCTGTTTATTATTTTAATAAAGATTACATCATATTTGTCCAAATTCTGACTCAGTAGAGTACTTTCCATTAGTTCTAATCAATTAGTAACATGCTTCCACAGATCAGTAAATAATTCTGAATAACAACTGAGAGGCTTTATCCTTTATACACTAAGGTGGTGGTTTTAAAGGAGAAAGCAGGGCTCTATAAGGAGACAGGGCGCTTTAGTAGATTGGGAAAAAAAGCTACCATTCCAGTCCGTGAGAAGGAAAAGCAGGCCTGGCCTCTGCAATAAAAGAGGTAGCAGCAGTGGGGTCCAAATGGGTCTCATTAGAGAGCAACAAGGACCACAAATATTAAAATGTGTGTGTGTCTGTGGGAAGGGAGCTGAGCCATGTTGGGAAGGATGAGCAGTAAAGGTCCAAACCAGACAAGGGAAAGGAGAGGGAAAGGGGGTGGGTTGGTATGTTGGCCCTGTACTCCCTCTGTATCACCCATCTCTTTCCTTGGATGTAGGGGGGCACTGGGAGACAGTCCATGGCACTGAGAAAGTGGGGTGCAAGCCATTCTTAGCTGGTGAGGGAGGAGGAGGACCAGATGTGGATATGATGAACCATGGAGTGGGGGGTGTAACCATCAGAGCCACCCTAGCAACCAAAAGTGATTTAATTGTATTGGTTCGCTAACTATAGAACCCAGTTTAGCCAGAGGGAGGGGGCAGGTGGGGGAGTCAGCATAACAGAAAAATAACAGAATCAGAGTTTGAAAAGGAGTTCCATCTGTGAGTTTGAGAGGTCCTTCGGGGGGGGGGAGAGAGAGAGAGAGAGACTTGGGGAAGTGTTTGCCTGTTAAGAACTGAAAGTGCTTTGCTGTTGGATAACATTTAATCACCATATACCTTTTTCTTGTCAGTTTGTTTAATAAATATTTATCATATTTTTTAGAAAGAGCAGTCTTCATATAGTGTCTCTTTAATCTGAGCTCAGTTACACACGCTATCACAAGTGACTCATTCATTGGGATAAACCTGAAAATGTTTTGCCCCATATCCACAAGGGTCGTGGGCTTAAGGAAAGCAGAAGGAGATATATATATATATATAAGTGTGGAGAGGGAGCCGGGGGAGGTAAATATATAAAATATATATAAATAATATATAAATATATATAAAAGGGTGCTTCTCTTCCAGAGAGGGGGACAAAAAGTAGACCTGATCTGTTATAGCCCTGGCTAGTCCAGATCTCCACATTTTGACACTGAGTTTTTAAAGGGCTATGTGGCCTGATTGGAGCCACCGAGAGAGAAGGTTCTTGCATGAAAGAAATGCTTGTGGGGAGTGGGCAGGGGTTGGAGAAACTCACAAATAACCACATACATGAAAGTTAAACCTACAAATGTGGAGGGGCCAGGGTTTTAAAGGTGTTTTAAATATTTTTACTATGTTTAAGCATCTTTTAATAATAGTGATATTTGATTCCTCTTTACCTTTTATAAATCAATGTTTTAAGTTACTGTAAACTGCCTTGATTCCCATTTGGGAGAAAGGCGGAATATAAATTAAATAAATAAATAAATAACTGCAGGTCTCTTAGCCTAATATCCATTTAGGTTAATTTGAAGAAAACACAAAATAGAGACAGACTATTAAATATGTAGAATCAAGCGGGAAAATGTTGAAGGCTGCAGGACTGTATAGGATTCCTTGTGGCAGTGGCTGAGGAGTTTCAGTGGGTTCTGCAATGGTAAGCCCTACTTCACTACCTTTTCAGATTTCTTTGAGAATGTCAACAAGCAGGTAAATGTAGTACATATTATACCCATGAACCTTTTTTTTTATACAGGCACATTTGTAAACTTAATAGTCACAAAATAAAAGGACAGATCATCTTACATTTTATGGAATAGAATCTGATCAAAGAGAATACAAAAGATGGAGTAGGTGCACACTTCTCACAATGGAGCTAGAGTGCTCATCCATACTCTCTGATTCACAGATTTGTTTTTACGCAGTTTGGAATACAGAACAGGGCCATATTCAAGGAGCACTTTTCCCTCAACAGCTATTACCTATGATCAATATACTCTGGTGGGCAAACAACATGAAAAGATTGCTGCCTTCACAATTTGGTTGTTGGCTTCCTGGGAGCAACTAACTATCCACTGTTGGGAACAGCATGTTGGACTGGTTGGAGTTTTGTCACAGCATCCAGCTGGGTTGCATTTACATTTCTTTCCACAGATTTGACAGAAGGAGACAATGTCTTAAAATCACTTACCTCCCTAACCACTGAGAGGTGATAAGAAATACACTGATCCACAGGGTCATGAATCTTTTTCAGCAGCTGATTCTTCAAGAAAGGTTTGAAGGCTTTGTCAAACATGGCAGGAATGCTGAGCACCACAAATGCCAGTGTGTTCTCTGAGTATGGCAAATGAAAAGCTGGAGGAAGGACTGCATTGTACCACCCTACCTTCAGGAAAAAAAAAAAGCAAGCAAGCAAATTATCGTTCAAAGAGGAAACCTGAATTCTTGGAATTGATAGAGTTGCTCGCTGAGCACTATAGATGATGTGTTTCCACAAAAGAAAGAACTGCAGGCTAATTTATAATGTTTTAGAAGGAATAACTTTCAGCTATCCTCACCCTACATGACAGTATGCTGGATCTACCCCAGAAACCTTGAACCAATGGACAAAAACTATGCATAATAACCAAAAGCTGGATCATTTTATTTTATATTGTTTTCAAAGTGGTCAGAATTTGCTTCTGTTTTCCCAAAGACTTAACAGATAAAAAGCAAAGAAGTACTGTATTTGCAGGTGTATAAGACACATCAGCATATAAGATGCGCCCCATTTACACACCGGCAAATACTATTTGCCAACACATAAAATGCACTGGTATATAAGATGCACCCCATTTTCAAATCTTATACATCAGCAAATAGGGTAGATACATGGGACACAGGGCATATGTAAAATGCTTATTTAACCAATGATGTCAGGAACCAGAAGGCACCACGAGCAGCAGAGGTCATGAGCAGAAGGTCACAAAAAGAGTTCTGGAAGTGTTACGTGGAGAAAGGTAATAGTAATATGAATCTTAGAACTTGTTCTTATGCATTATTACTCATAATTGAGTCAACTAGATGCAATGGTGGCAGTTTTGTGCATTTCAACATGTAAACACTCCAATCATGGAGAAGGGAGGAGGTAGAATTTGATTTCAACAGTCAAGGTGTGTGTAGAAGTGCTCATGCCAGACCTCCCACTTACCTCCATATAGTCCTCAGCTACAAACACTAAGCACCCAGCCAAGGTCAACTGCGGTATCTAAACTTGGCTGATTGGAAAAGCATTTGTAGGAAAAGGGGAATGATTGCACTCTTCCCCCTCACACTATTTTTTTTTCTGTTATGAATCAGACACACACACAACTTCTTATCCAGAGACTGGCTTTTCCATGTTTAAAAAAATATATGAAATTGCTTTCTTCACATCTAATTTGACCCTAGCTTCCACTGAGTTCAGCATGTCTTTCTTATTAAGAGCCTGCAGTTTTAGCATACTCAAATGTTTACAGGGTTTTCTGCCAGAAATTTATTCAGGCAAAATGAAAACTGTGTATGACTGAGGAATAGTTTACACGAACACATCCCCTCTCAGTGGTGGAAACAGAGTACTGTAGTTCTACTTTGTCCTCTGTTGACAAAACCTCCTACTTGCCTAGTCTTAGCTTATTACACGTGAACAAGTTTCCATTTGCTCAAAGTAAAGTCAATTTAAGGGCAGTTAGGCTAAGTACATAAGCCACTATTGCCAGTTAATTAGAGCTAAGGCATCAGACACCTCCCATAAAGTAAACAGGACTTCTCAAAATGCTTTTCATTATTCAACGTAAGCCTGTAGCAAAAATACAGTAACTGGCATGGCTATATTTATCATAGTGCTGGAGGAACATTTTCATTCACTCTTTTGCCAATGCTGCAGAGAAAGACCTGGTCATTTTCCTTATATACCCAGAGAAGTCGATGAGTGGACCTTGAATCAGAAATAAAAGTTTTCCAGCTTGCTAAATCAATAGTCTAGTTAATCCCTTGGCTACTTTCCTCATAAACTACTTTTCAACAGAAATATAACATGAACAATAACACCACAATCCATTTAATTTCTTCAGAAGGGTGTCAGACATCCTTTGTTATTCCAGGACACTAGTCCAATAGTTCAAGACAGATAAAATGTTTGCATCTATGTTATATGATGTTCTAATATCTCTTTATTTTTATCCACTTGTGACGAAGGTGCCAGGAAGGGAATTTCCCATGGAAGCAACTATACAGTGAAAGGGACAAGGTGAAAAAATATGGGTGATACATGTGGGGATTTACCATTCAATAATTCATTCTAGTGCAGGAAAATACATCATAATAATGTGCACAAACTGGAAATACATGAATATCCATTAATTTCTTTATTTTAAATTTGAGCGTTCAGAAAGAGATGAACAGGGATGCTATCTAAACTGTAGTTATGGTAAATCTAAAAATTTCTAAGTAAAATTACAAATTATGAATTAAATCAGTTGACAATAAGTTAAACAGATAGAGCATAATGCTAAAAACTTTAATATAAAAACCACAGATTCCCCCGCCTCCCAATACACACAATGATCAGCACTGTACTTTTCTACAACATGTTCTCCTAACAACAGAGGGGAACAGCCACTGAGAATGTGAATGTTCTCTTATGTAAAGTGCAATAAAAACAAGATTTTATAAGTTTAAGTGAAACTCTGCCTTGAGGAAATCTGAGTATTTAAAATCATGCTTAGTTTTATGTGTTTGTGATTCCGCTTAAGAAATTCTAATTTACACACATTTTATTCTTATTAAACAACTATTTGTGAACCTTGAATAATCATTCCAGTTAATTAATGTCTTGCGGGACCAGTTACAGGATGTGTTTTGCCAGAAGGTGAACGTACAGTGTGCCCGCCCCATATATGCGGGGATTCCATCCCAGGAACCCCAAAGTAAAACAAAAAAAGGTGAGTGTTACATCTTATTGTAGCTAATGGATGAAATGTGTGCATGCCTATGCTGGTGCAGCCACTCACCTATCACATCCATCGACTATAACGGGACATGACACAATCCTTTGTATGCCTTCGAATTCGTGCATGAAGAGGTCACACCAGAAGAGGGCGCACTGTATGAGCTTCCTGCTCATATTTTTTAAAGAATGCTACACCAAAATCCCAGCTCCCAATATGCCCCACTCATATTTGGAAATTACTTCCAAAATATTTCAGGCGACTTTTTTTGGATCTCCTTTCACTGATAATCACCACAGTGTCAAAAAAGTAGCTACTAGGGCTGCATTCTCATAGCTGTGCAGAGATTTCAATTCTTCTTAAATACTTCTTATTACAGTGAAGCTGCTACCTTGCTCCTGCCAGTAGCTTTTGCTTCTGCTTTATTTATTTATGGAGGAATGCCCTTTTAAATTATCTTGAATTTGATCTTTGTGGTAGAGGGCCCACAAGAGTTTGCTTAAATTACAAAGGATTGAGCGGTTTAGTTTTGGTGTAAATATCTTGGGAATTTGCAACTACCAGAGACTCTGTAGTAAAAGAAAATGGGATAGGTTGGCATGACATTACGTCAGTGGAGAAAGTACAGAAAGAAGGATGTGTAGGGGAGGGCTGGCCTTAGCCTCAACAGCTGACTTCCAGTTTCTACATCAGTGTAATGATACATAATTATGCCACTGAAAAAAATGAGGAAAAGTTTACAAACAACTTTCACTGAGTTCTGTGAAGCCAAAATAGAGCTGGCCCTCCCATCAGGAAGAGTGCAGTAACTGTCTCACATATTGGATGACAAGTGATGGTGCCTTGACCATTCCTTTTTCTTGTAAGACAGAGCTGTGCGTGCCATGCAGGTTATTCTTCATATCAAACCTATCCTGCTGGTCTTGGGTGTGATAGAGAACATAGCTGCACTGCAGTTTTTGAAGCAACTGTCAATCCAACCAGCTTTCCTACATAGAAAACAGGGGATGCCATCTTTCCTGTGCCTCTTGGCACAGCTATGTTGAATCAAAGACACCTTTTTCTCTCTGCTCTGCCAACATTACTAAAAGAGAGCATAGGATTCTGACTGGCTATGCACCCAATTGCAGCACACTGATATCAGTTTGTAAAAACCCCTGCTAGGGAGCCATTACTCAGATAAAAGAGGAACAGGATGATACCTCTCTGATCTCCTGTTGTGTATACTTAGAGCAAACAAGGTATAACTTCAAAGATGGAACTGAGGAGTATAGAGGAAGGAACAAACAGCACAAGAACGAATTGCTCACGAAGAGTATGGCTCTGAACTAATATAGGAAGAGGAGATTGCTAACCCTTCTCTCAGAACCCTTACAAATGACTGCCCTAGCACACATGCAACCAACAGGATCCTTCACATGAAGATGCAAATGCTAAGCAGACAGGTAAACAAGGAAGGGAGAAATTAATGCCTCAAAGTATGACTGTTACAAGTACCGTCAGCCCTCCACATTTGTGGATTTCACTTTTGAGGATTTGATTATTCACAGATTATTTGCTGTTACCTCTGCTGCCTCCCTATGCCATTTTTAATAAAGACTGCAAGCCTTGTAAGACCAACAAACTGCAAATGAGGCTTGTAAGTCCCTATTAAAAATGGTGTGGGGCAGCAGTAGAGGTGGCAGTAAGCCCCACCAGCCACCCACTTCTGCCTTGGGAAGGAATTCAGATGCCTCAAAAGAATCCACAGTGTGCTTTTGTGTGTTAAATATGGTTTGGAAGGGGCCTAGAGTTATTCAGTTTTTTCACTTTCATGGGGGTCTTGTGCCCTTAACTCTAGCAAATGTGGAGAGATGACTGTATCTTTCATGTCTCTTTCACTGCCTCCCTCGAATATGTGGAAAATGTGTATTGTAGGAGTGTGAAACTTTGTCCCTTGAAAATCTATCTATCTGTCTATCTATCTTCGGCTACATTTGACCAGGGCTGCTGGGAATTGCAGTCCAGCAACCTCGGGGAGGGGGGGACACTTGCTTGATTCTGATAAATGATATGATAATATGGTAAATCGTATTAGCTAAACCCTTCCTCCTCCACCAGTAAATAATGCCTACACAGGAGACCCAGTGTAAGTATGAACTGTGTGTTAGAGCCCTCCACAAATATCTCCAATCACTTCTACTGCTAGCCAAACACTTATGACTCCTTTGTCTTGCAGTATCACAACCAGATATAAAGAACAGAACTGACAATCACTGCACACACAGTTCCATTATAATTCCCTGCAGAAGAGAGGTAATTATCATTCTAGTGACTATACTTTCTCCTGCAAATGAAAGGCGAAGTTGGGCAAGGGTACCAGCAGAGTACTTATATGGCAATACTCCATCTTTCTTTCTCAAATCACTCACTTTATGCATCTAGACCCAGAGATCATATGATTCCTGTGTATTACTTACTATTCTCCACTCTCTCTAACAGGTGCAAACACAAGGATGTTCTCAGTTCTCAATACAGTGCAAAGGCCTATAGCTTGAGCTGAAGCTTTAGTCCAGCTGTTCCTCCATAGGATTGCAAGGCTTCTTGTCCCATCAAGGTCCCTGCATTTCTGCAAGCTTCTTGACAGAAAATTATATAGGCAGGTGAAGCCAGGCCTAGCATGGGAATGAAGCAACTGGATAGATGACCATATGTTACTTGGCTTCCTGTTGTGCTGCTTTTAAAAGCACAGCAGCCCTGTTGAGACACAAAAGCTGGCAATCCTATTCATGCATCCTGATTTTCATAACCCATTCTGCCCCTGTTGCTGTTTAATAAAAGTTTCTACTTTACTGAACCTGTTGTTTCTTTCCTGATGGGGACCTCTTCTTCTCGCCTTGTTTCTAGCTCACTTAACTTGGCATCAAGTTTAGATTCTGAATCAGAATGGGGCATAAGTCTATCTGAACACACAAGAATTTAGAATCTACATTTTTATACACTGGATCCTTCAGCTCCTGTAACAGGAGAGGGCTCCCAGTTACTACCACTGTGCTAAACCATGCAGTCAGCTCTTAAGAGAGAGCAATGAATAAAGAGCTTTGACAGAAATGATGCAAATATCTGCAGTGAGTAAGTGCAAAAACATGCAATGGCACACTATAGTGGACATGCAGTTTCGGGTCAGCCCAGAGGTCATCTCGGCTGACCCGGAGGCTGGGCGACACGGAAAGAGAATAGAAGGCATGCTCCCCCCGCAAGCGGCAGAGGAGAAGAGTAAGAAGGCAGCAGGAGCCAAGAAGCCCAAGAGGCGAGAGCAGCAGAGGCAGAGAGCATGAAGGCACCATGGCCCCCTCCTTTGATGGCAGCGAGAGTGACGGAGCTGAAAACCAAGGCAGTGATGGCGTGCGAGGAGCGTAATGGAATAAGCAGCAGAAGGGCGGAGCTGGCAAGGGACGGCAGCCGAAGCAGAAGCAGAGGAGGCTACCCCCATCCCGCTCTCATTCCCAACTTGTCGGACCCGAAAGGGGGGATCCACCCCCTCTTTCTTAGTTCATTTGATGTTTAGGACTTTAGAATTGGACAGAAGAGAAAAAGGGGGCCAAAAGAGCTGAAAGATTTGCAAAGCAGCAAGCTTCTGTGCTAGCTTCAATGAAGGCACTGAAAGGAGAGAGAAGCAAAGGCTGTAAAGGTGTCTGTGGCCAGCTGACAAGGGCAGTCTGAGGAAAAAGTTTTGTCCCTCATCCCTCAGACAAAGAAGGGCAAAGGCTTGGAGCTGTGACGTCCTGGAAGCAGTCCAAATTGCGAAGAAGCCCCCCACCAGTTCCCAATAGAGCGGCAATTGGTAAGGCTCCTTGGCCCAGCCCAGCAGGCTAAGGAGGTGATGGAGCACCCCTTCAAGCTGGAAGAAGGCGATAGAGCACCTCTGAGCTGGGAGGGAGAAGGCAATGGGGCACTTCTGAGAGGCGATAGAGCGCCCCTCCAGGCTGAAAGTGGAACTGCGGCTGCAGGTCTCTGACTGAAAGGGCGGAGGACAGAGAGAAAGGGACAGTTGAAGGCTGCGTGACAGCCAGGAGACCAATGTATGGGCTCAAACAACAGACCTGCACTTGTCCACAAGATCATCAAAGATTAAACCACTGTTCTAGGAACCACCTGGAGAAGTCACATTGTATCTGCAGACCTCAGAACTCAAGGAAAGTGGAGAAGATGAAATAAAATCCTGAAGACACAGTAGTTCAACGTGTAAGGCCCAGATAACAGCCCTGGCTATGTTTTTGGACTGGACGCCACCACGGGGCAAGTGGCATGATACCACATTCATCTTCCTAGCCCATTTTACAGAAACTTTTCACTTTTATTCCATGTGCAACCCACAACAGAGAAACCAGGAGTGTTTTTGTTCTTCCCAAAGCCCCATTATGATAAGGCATAGGATAAGGTGCACACCTCACAGAACTGTAAGGTTGTCCCCTTTTTAGCCAAAGTATGAAGCCATTTTGGGTGGATTAAGGAGAGGCACAAAAGGAATTAGGAAACATAACTCTATAGGAAGGAGTTAGTGCATTAGGGAAAGCTCTGAGTACAACAAGGGAGGAAATGGTAGAACAGGGTTTCCCCCTTTTCTACAGACACAGGCACACCCCTTCAAACCAAGAGATATGGGTGAAAGATTGGGGGCAACTTGGTCATGGGTGGAGGAGACCCTATCAGGTAGTGGTGACAACTCCCACTGTAGTAAAGGTGGCCAGGATGAGGCCTTGGGTGTATAACACTGAGGCTCACTTTGACTGGACTGCTGCTCCAAACTTAGGGCAACCTCTGAAGCTGAAAATCATCAGAAAGCAGTAAGAAGATAGAGATTAAGCCTTGCTGGTGCCTGCATACCTGGAAGCCAGGCACGCCAGCGCACGGCTAGATCTCCACCTGGAGAGGAAAGAAGATAGGATTAGGCCTTACTGCAGTGCTACCTGGGAAGCACTGTCCTGCGTATGGCCAGATCCTGAATGTTGGAGACAATATTATGGGTTGTGGCAGGCATAGGAGGGGCAGGAACCCTGGCCTACCTATTTTATCACTACAGACGGATGTTTTGTGGGATTGGAAGATATGTGTATATGGCAACTGTTGGTGATGATGAGGATGATGCAGAACAAGGGAGGCTGGGAGGTGAAACAATTCCACCAACTAGTCATTCAGATCATGAACACCTTGAATGTCAATAATGGCTGGGTATGTACTCATGGGCTAAGCTAGGAGACTATCCCCACTGAAATGTAAAGTTTGAAATCTCTGAACAGGCATACCCAGGAAAATATCCCAATGTTAACTTCTTCTTTAGTTATAGCAATGGTTTCATTGAGTTATATGAGAATAAGGGGGGCTGGTCATCCTTAAAGGAGTTCTAGAAAGTAACCAGCTTTTACAGTGGTAAATGGGTATATGGTTTGTCTTCTGGGATGAATTGGTTTGGCCACTGAGGGTATCACCTTTCACCCAGTACACAAACCAATATAGTTTGGCTGGGTAAGAATGAAAAGAGTCTATAATGAAAGCAATGGGTATGATTCTGACAACACATATCTGAGAGGTTGGGAGTCACCATGATCCCCATGGAGGGAGTTGCTTTCATGTAAGGCAGATGCGTTGTTGGCTGTCAGTCGTGAAGAGGGTCTGTGTATTTGGATAAATACAACCTGTTGTCAATATGTAAATGAGTTTAAATTTAAAAAGAAAATGCACTCTGAAGTATTCAATATTAGAAAATCATTCTTGTAGTCTGCAGGCATGTGGACATGATTATCTGGTTCCCTAAGTAAGTATGGGTAAAGACATTGCTTGTAGAATTGCTTTGTACATAAATAATGGCCTTCCTAAATCTGCTTGTCAATAATCTGCATGTTAAAGTATTTCCAATCTGTAATGATTAGAGTAATAGAGAAGGCTGCTGTATATGCTTTGATGGCACAATTGAAATAGATATGCTTGAATTGCTAATGAATTCAGCATAAAGCGGGGAATATAGTGGACGTGCAGTTTCGGATCAGCCCAGATGACCTCTGGGTGTGAGAGAAAAGCAGTTAATTTTCCCTGCAATTGAAGTGACTCTATGTTTGAAAGAAGAACAATAGGACACTGTGAAATAGAATGTTAGGGAGGATGAAATGTGCCTCGCTATGGCCTCGCTATGCTTTGCAACATTAGTAAGATTACGCAGGAGAATGATGAGAACTATTGTTTGTGTCAATTTCCTTTCTTGGACACGTGATGAATTTGCACTGGAGATGTATAAACTGCTTTGAATGTAAAGAGGCGGGGCTCAGACTTTTGAGAATTATCTCACTGAGACATTGTGCACAGTAAATCTTTTTTCTAAACCGTGGGTCTCTATCTCAGTTCCACTACAACACGTAAATGCGATGCAAGAGCTGGGAAGCTCACCTATGTCATTATTAGAGCTTGGAAAAGTTACATTTTGGATGGCAGCCCCTAGATTCTGGGAGTTGTAAACCTTCTCAAACTCTGATCTTAATTTTTCAGACTGGCACTATGTGTCTATGTATGTGGACTCCTCCCAGACTGATCTAGGACTGACCTTGTTAACTTGTTGCTTTCTGTATACAAAACTGCAGCTGCTCCACAGCGCTAGATCTCCTCATCCAACCCTATTGTTCCTGGCATGTATGGCTGGGTCTGTGGGATGACAAATCTGTCATGACGTACCTTCCTGTTTCCTTCAGTCAGGCCACAGCTACAGAAACGGAAGTTTGACCTTAACTATGACACTCTCCCAGTGGGTCTTACACATACATCTCAAGTTTCTCCATCCTGGTGCATAGTTTAGCTTGCAAATGTCAATTAATTATTATTGTTATGCTACATATCTTGTAAGCCACTTTGAGCAACTCCATTTTTGGAGTGGAAATTGATATATTTATAAAATGCAAAAGCAAATCACAAGTGTAGATTCCCTTAATATCTGTCCTAATTTTTCCCTTTCCTTCTTTGGATGAAAAGACCAATCCCCTCAAATGGAGAGTCCTCCTCCAAGGAGACTGGACCACTTATTCTAGGGATATCCACATATTTGTTACAGATGTTTCCTTCCAAAATGGCTGCCTAGGGTCATACTGTGCTGCCCAGTTACTTTGCTGCTGGTCAGTTGAAACTACAATTACTTGCAACACCTGTGTATATGCAGACATGGTTCAAGAGAATTTAGTGCAGAGATTCCTACCACTTCTCAGTTTCGGGGCTTTTATTACCTGCACTACAAAGACTTGCTGTGCAGTATTCTGCAAGCACGCTTGCATGTAGTAGGTTGTACCAGGTACATACATGGGATATAATGATGTTGCGGAGACACTTCCTCATTGTCATGCATGTATTGCCTCAATCTAAACCTAGCAAATGTGGGTGTACCAGTATGTCACTTCACGACTGATGGGAGCCAGTAGTGTTGCCACAGAGTCCAGTGGTTCTCAACCTGTGGGTCCCCAGATGTTTTTGGACTTCAGCTCCCAGAAACCCTGAGCACTGACCATAGTGGCTGGGGCTTCTGGGAGCTGAAGTCCACAAACATCTGGGGACCCACAGGTTGAGAACCACTGCCACAGACACTTAGGGAGTCAGTCTCTAGAGAATATGCTATATTACCTGCTTGTTGCTTATACTGAAGTTACCATCCCCTCAGTCTTTTTGCTAGAATGAACTCCACTATCCCCCACTAACAGCAGCACACTAACAACATGTAGTATAAACTGGCTGCTACCATGGGATAGCCACAGGATTACACTAGCAGTTAAAGAATATTACAATTATTGCAGAATTATCACATTCCTATTGTGTCTTGATTGCTGAAAATGTAATGCTGAATGTAATTGCTGAAATCTGGCAAAACTTACTGTGAGCTAAATTCTTGGATTCTCTAATCAAGAAAATAAACATCTACTGAGAACAGGTTAGGCAACTCTTACTCAGCAGGAACGGCAAAATAAGATGTTTTGCCTTTCAGCCTAATGTATTATGTGTTTAAAGTTCAACAATTTAACACTTCCAACTTTTAACAGGTACAGCTGTAGTTAGCAAAACGTCATGGTGATGTTATGCATTTAATTTTCCCTCAAGAGCCCTAAGGCCCCATTACTTTAATTGTCAAGTCAAAATAGAGAATGCTTTCATAGCCTCTGGCACTGGTTGTGTGTTTGGAAAACTACATGTGGGTTGTTTCTACCATCTGTATTTCTCTTCCCCTAAAGTGCCAATTCTTCAAAAAGTCTTCTGCAAGATAGTTATGTTCTAGACAGAGCTGCTCATGTGAACATTGGTTTAAGCATGCAAGAACAAGGAAAATGGTTTAGTGGGCCCTAGAGAGAAAGTCTGATTCCTCCTTTCACTCTGGTTAATGTTTCAGTCACAGGTGGGACATGCTTCACCTCTACGCTAGTAAATTATCAGCTCCGTGTCAATCTTTAACTTCAAAAGGAACAGAACCTGACTTTCATCTCTGCATCCAGCTATTATTGGTAAATTCCCCAGTTTTTCTTCATTCTGTATTTACTATTTAGGCTGTAATCTTGACGGCTTTTCAGAATTCTTCTGATACATTTTTTCATGCTCTTCCCATTTCTATGAGCCAACAGTCTTTTATGTGTCTGCTCTAGTGTGCTGTCTGTTTGAATTTAAGAGTACAATTAATGGTCCTTTACTAGTGTTCTTTAATCCCAGGGACAATACAAAATGTTAACTTTGGATACAATCATCAGGACAGGAGATAGTATACTTCCAGAAATAGTAGTCAAACACAAAATAGTGAAACATAAAGATCTGATGCACAACCAACCTAAAATAATTACTGTATAAGCTAGTATCATAAACATCATAAACTCTCAGCGGCCTTTATAGTTTCTTAGCAGTCATTTTTCAAATGCTCTTGGCAGAGAAAGATGAACACAGGTTGAAAGCAGAGTGATCCTCACCTGCTCAGGTGCTGATTAAACACACTTTACTGCTCATTATATTAAAAATGTATCAAAAGATAGCTGGCACTACTATACAGAGAAAGAGAGAAAACAGAGAAATCGGACTGAGAAATAAGCAAAGGAACAAGCAATTAAATGCCTCCAGGGGGCAAAATGGAAGACAGTCCCATCTTCATAATGATTTGCCAGAAAAAGTCCAACACAGGACTTAACTGCTCACAGATGAACAACTCAGTATGATCAAGAAATAGTTTACATTTATTAATTCATTATGTCTTAATCTATTTGGCACTATTTCTACAAAACAATCATTAGATGCTATAGTCACATAATTCTTTACTCTAAGAGAACTAAATTATGATGCAGCAAAATAACACGTTTTTGTTAGTGTTTTGTTGCATGAACTGTTTTCACAAATAACATTGGAAAGAAACTGTAGTGAGATTTCCTTAAACTATGCACAGTGGTTGTATAACATATCAATGTAAAACACAACAAAATTCAAAAACCACAAAACAGTGATACCTTTATTGGGCCAACTAAAATGCCCAAAATACCTCATGCAAGCTTTTGACGCTTCACTGGCTTCTTCATTAAGCAAAGATATTAAAATCATCTGGGGAAGCTTTAACAAGAGGGAGCTAATGCACTGGAACATAACTCTTTGAGGTTCCTACCTGTAACAAAGGGAAAACTCTTTCTTTGGACTACGACTGGAAAGTTTTACCTATTTGTTATTGTTAACTGCTGTCAGGTCGATTTCAACTTATGCAGGCCCTATGAATGTGAGACCTCCATGTCATCCTATAATCAACAGCCCTGCTAATGTTTGCTCAGGTCTTGCAGACTCAGGCTTCCTTGACTGAGTGAATCCATCTGTAATGCAGTTTTTCTCTTTTCCTACAATCTTCTGCTTTACCAAGCATTATAGTCTTTTCTAGTAAATCATAATATGTCCAAAGTATAACAGTCTCAGTTTAGGCATCCTGGCTTTTTGGTAGAGTAAAGGCTTGATTTGCTCTAGGACGCATTTATTTGTCTTTTTAGCAGTCCATGATATCTGTAGAACTCTTCTCCAGCACCGTATTTCAAATGAGTTGATTTTCTTCCTATCAGCTTTCTTCACTGTCCAGCTTTCATAACTATACATAGTAATTGGAAGTATGATGGCATGGACAATCCTAATTGTAGTATTCAATGAAATTTCTTGACACTTCAGGATCTTTTCTAGCTCCTACACAGCTGCTTTTCCAAGCCCTAGTCTTCTTCCAATTTCCTGATTGCAGTCTCAATTCTAATTAGTGACCGACCCAAGGTATGGAACTATTTCAATGTCTTCATTGTCTGCCTTAAAGTTATGTAAATCACCTGTGGTTATTATCTTTGTTTTCTCTTAATGTTCAACTGTAAACCTGCTTTTGTACTTTCTGGCTTGACTTTTTAAACTATCATTCCAAGTCTTTGCTATTTACTGCTAATAATATAGTATCATATGCATATCCTAAATTGTCAATGTTCCTTCCTCCAACTTTTACACCTCCTTCCTCAATGTCTAATCCTGCTTTATGTATTACCATACATATAAGTTAAACAAACCCCCTTACCAGTTGGAAACCGTTCTGTTCCTTCATATTCTGTCCTGACAGTAGCCTCTTGTCCTGAGTATAGGTTACACATCAGGTTACACCCATTTCTTTAAGAGTGATCCTTAGTTTTTCATGATTTACACAGTCAAAGGTTTTGCTGTAATCTCTAAAGCACGGGCTGATTTTCTTCTGAAATTATTGATGAGCTCCATTAGCCAAAATATGTTTGCAATATGATCCCTACTGCCTCTTCCTTTCTTGAACCCAGCTTGGACATTGGCATTTTTCATTCTACAAAGAGTAAGTCTTTGTCATAGAATTTTGTGCACGACTTTGCTTGTATGGGAGATTAATGCAATGATCTTGCGGTTACCCTTTTCTTGGGGATTAGAATGTATATTGTTTCCATATTGAGTGTTTCAAACTTGTGGACCATTCTTTTGATTTCCATATTTGTTAACAGATTTTAGTTAGAACTAGACTAGACTTTGCCTCTGTAGAGCGAAGCAGCTTTACTGGTATGTCATTTGTTCGTGGTGGTTTATTTCTCCCAAATGCCCTGAGTACAGGTTCTACTTTACTTTCTGCAATTCTAGGTTTGTATTCAAATGGTTCTTCCTTGAATAAAGCTGTCATTTTTTCTCTCTTATACAATTCTTTAGTGTATCTTTTCCACTAGCTTTTTATTTGTACTTGGTCACATAATGTGTTCTCCTAGTGGTTGTAGAGCATCCCCACTCATGGTTCAAATTTCCCTTTGATTTCTCAGATCTTGTGCAATAGGTCTCTTCCTCTTCTTTTTTTGTTGTTATCTTCTATCTCTCCCTATTGACGATTATAGTGGTTCTCTTTGTCCCTCTGCACAAGTCACTGAACAGTTGCAGAGGTCTGATCCTATTTCTGTCACTTTCTACTTTTGCTTCTCACCTGTCCTTAACTGCTTGAAGAGTTTCATCTGTCATCTTCTGAGGCTTCCCTTTCTCTTTGGCTGCAGATAGTGTCTGTCTGCATTCTTCCCTGACAACATCCCTGGCTTCTGTCCAGAGTTCTCTGCCCCCCAGTCAATTAAGCTTATAGTGCAAATCTACTTTTAATATTATCTTTTAATTCTATGGGGGACATTCTTTAGGTTGTAGTTTGGCATGATGGTTTAGTGTTCCTCCTTACCTTTACTCTAATTTTTGGTATCAGCAGTTCATGGTCTATGCCACAATTTGCACCTGGTCTTGTTTCACAGAGAGAATGGAGCTTCTTCATTTCCTGCTTCCACTTTTGTGGTCTATTTGATTTCTGTATTGGCCATCAGATGATGCCCATGTATATAGTCACTTCCTGGGTTGCTTGAAGATTGTATTTGTGATGAACAAACTCCTGGCCTCCCAAAATCCAATCAGTTGCTCTCCTGCTTCATTTCTTGTTTCTGGGCCAATTTTTTTTACACTCTCTGATTCTGCTCTGTTTCCTACTTTTGCATTCCAATCACCTATGATTAACCTTTCATTAGCAAAAAGTCCTGTTTTGGTATGTGGTCAATTTCCTCCTGGATTCCAGCATACAATCTTTCGATTTCTTCTTTTTCTGCCTCTGTAGTCAGAGTACAAACATGGATTACAGTTAATGGATGGGTTTTCCCTGAAGTCTTATTTATAATATTCAGTCAGACTTTGTTTTATATCCTTTGACTGCTTTTGCTAATCTCTCTTAACAATCAATGTCATTCTATTTGTTCTTAGGTTTTCACTTCCTGAATAAAGCGCTGTGTAATTATCTGACTGAAAATGTCCCATTCCTGTCCACTTTAATCATTCCAAGGACCAGATGAATTACATCCAAGGATATTAAAAGAACTGGCCGAAGTAATTTCAGAACCACTCGCAATAATCTTTGAGAACTCTTGGAGAACAGGAGAAGTCCCAGCAGACTGGACGAGGGCAAATATTGTTCCCATCTTCAAAAAGGGAAAAAAAGAAGACCCAAATAATTATTGCCTGGTCAGTCTGACATCAATACCAGGAAAGATCCTAGAGCAGATCATTAAACAGTCAGTTTGTAATTACTTAGAAAGCAATGCTGTAATCACTAAAAGTCAACACGGGTTTCTCAAAAACAAGTCATGCCAGACTAATCTTATCTCTTTTTATGATAGAGTTACAAGCTTGATAGATGAAGCGAATGCTGTGGACACAGCATATCTTGACTTCAGTAAGGCCTTTGATAAAGTTCCCCATGACATTCTTGCAAAGAAACTGGTAAAATGTGGGCTGGACAGTACTACTGCTAGGTGGATCTGTAATTGGTTGACTGACTGAAACCAAGGGGTGATCACCAATGGCTACTTTTCATCCTGGAGAGAAGTGACTAGTGGGGTGCCACAGGGTTCTGTCCTAGGCCCAGAGCTATTCAACATCTTCATCAATGACTTGGATGAAGGAATAGAGAGCATGCTGTTCAAATCTGCAGATGACACCAAATTGGGAGGGGTTGCTAATACCCCAGAGGATAGGATCAAAATTCAAAATGACTTTGACAGATTAGAGAGCTGGGCCAAAGCTAACAAAATGAATTTCAACAGAGAGAAATGTAAGGTCCTACACCTAGGCAGAAAAAATGGAATGCACAAATATAGGAAGGGGACACATGGCTGGACAACAGTATATGTGAAAGGGATCTAGGAGTCTTGGTGGACCACAAGCTGAACATGAGACAACAGTGTGATGCAGCAACCAAGAAAGCCAACGCAATTCTTGGTTGCATCAATAAGAGTATGGTGTCTAGATCAAGGGAGGCAATGGTACCACTCTACTCTGCTTTGGTTAGACCTCATCTGGAATACTGCGTCTAATTCTGGGCATCTCATTTCAAGAAAGATATTGACAAGCTAGAATGTGTCCAGAGGAGGGTGACCAAAATGGTGAAGCATCTGGAAGCCATGCCCTATGAGGAGCAGCTTAGGGAGCTGGGTATGTTTAGTCTGCAGAAGAGAAGGTTAAGAGGAGACATGATAGTCATGTTTAAATATTTGAAGGGATGTCATGTCGAGGAGGGAGTGGGCTTGTTTTCTGCTGCTCCAGAGACTAGGACAAGGAGCAATGGATTCAAACTGCAGGAAAAGAGATTCTACTTAAACCCAGGAAGAACTTCTTGATGGTTGGAGCTGTTTGGCAGTGGAATATGCTGCCTCACAGTGTGGGGAGTCTTCTTTGGAGATTTTTAAGCAGAGGCTGGATGGCCATCTGTCATGAGTGCTTTGATGTGGGTTCCTGCATGCCAGGGGTTGGACTGGATGGCCTTTGTGGTCTCTTCCAACTCTGATTCTAAGTATTGCAATGTTTATATGTTCTGTTTGTGTTTTATGCTGTCTAGCTTTCCTGGATTCATGCTTCTCATGTTCCATGTTCCTACAATATGTGTTATGTAGCTTCACATTTTCCTTTCACTTCTGATCATATCAAAGCTGAATGTCCTTTCAGCTTGAGACCAGCTGCCATCATTAGCCACAGTATACTTGCAGTTGTTCTCTGTTGTACCCAATAGCTTACTGAATGCCATCTGACCAGGGAGTCTCACCTTCTGTACTATTTCTTGTTTCATTTTGGATTGTCTCAGCACTGTGTTTTCATAGTAAAAGACATTCAAAGGGGGTTTATCATGCCTCCTTCTGTGCAGTATTAACAAGTGTTAGCTATGGAGCCACTGCTGTTGTCTCTGAGAGATCCTCCTTACCGCTGCTGCTGCCTAGCAGCTGTTTGGCACATTTAGTCTGTCTTTTCAGCAAAAGTCTGTCTGACATGTGAGACTCTACCAGCAGCACGGCTACCATCAGCACAGCCTTTTTCCTCACAGGAGCACGCAATCCCACCACCATAGAAGTGTAGTGCCATGGTGGGAAGTTTAATATGTATAGCACCTAAAAGGTTTTCCAGATGTAACAGTACAGAGACTTCTTGAGAAATTCAGTGTTCACTGCCTAAGATAGTTAGCCTCAATAAGGTTGCTTGGATCTCAGTGGAAATTACTCTGCTACTGCTAATAGATTTGAAATTTTATTGCCTGTGCTTTATTGCCCTTTGTTCCTGGTTCCCACATAGCCAAGAAGGGCGTGGTTTCTGCTAGCACTGATAGCCCTCCAGACGATCTTAACTGACAGCAGAAACAACATCTGCGAGAAAATGTAGGTCTGTAACTCTAACTTCATCACTTTTCTTCTCCTGTAGGATTTTTAACATCTTTGCCTGATGAAGAAGCTAGTGAAGCTTTGAAAACTTGCACGGTACGTTTGCTGCATTTTAGCAAGCTCAGTATAGGTATGGTGAGCCTTTCCTTACCACAACCTCCATGTACATGATCCCCATCTCAAGAGAAGCATTCCATTCCTATACTTAAAACAGAAGTGACATGAACACGCATGTGCTGCTGTGTCCACACACACAACGCAGCTGTTGAAAAGAATGGGACATGAGCATTCACATTTTTAAGTGGGAGTTCCTGGAATGGAACCTTGCGTATATGAAGGATGCACTGCACACCTGTTTTGTGGATTTTGTTGTATTTTGTTGCATGGCCAACACAGATATCCCCAAATGTGTTTCCTGATTATGTTAACGTGAGACATTCTAGTAGGGGGACAATTGAACATGGAAGCCCATGTTCAGACTTCAAAACATAACACGAATAACAAAATGTGCAGCTAAATAGTAAAACGTCAAATACCATAAAAGCAGCAGCCAGTCCCACACCAAAAGCAATGTCGCGTTTGGCAATAACTGTAATGATGCAACAGCAGAACAATGGCCATGTGGGTATTTCAGTGAAGCACAAATCACATGGGACACCCGTTCAGTTCAAATAGCATGACCAAATAAATCAGTATGGGTAGAAACCACAACACGGACATTAAACACGAGGACACAGGAGTCACCGGCAGCTCACAATGTTCCACCACGGTAACCATACGCCTCAGTAGACGCAAAGAAGCAATGAACGTATGCTACTTTTATTTTTCTCGCTGCTCTCCTTTTCCTATCCTATGCAGTACCTTAAATGGATAAATTTCAAAACCCAGGTTCTCCAGGTGACCTCGGATCGCCTTCTCCAGATGCACCACACGAGGCTCCATGGTGCCGAATTACGGAGCACTGAGGGACATGTAGTTTCCCGCGAGCCACGACAGCCTGGCCACACGTGCCGCACAAATCCCGCAGCTGCGCCTCCTGGCGACGCACGGCCTTGTCACTGTATATACGTATGACCTCACGCTAATGGCTACCGGTCTACGTACAAAAAGAAGCGAAGCTTTTTTTTTCCCGTCAGCCCACCCATTCAGTGGCGAAATGTCTGTCGGGAAATGTAGTCCTTGTGAAGTTGCTGGGTATGGTTACTCTTAGGCCTTAAGGACTATCTTCTCCAGAAGCCTCCGCGGTGCGGCGGAAGCTGTTTCCGGGCTTTTAGCGGTCTCCGAAGTGCGTGTTCGAATATCTGCCGTGGAAAAGACCGGGGTGCGGGGTGGCGCCGCCGCATCTTTTCTTTCCTCCCCGTCCCGCCGCCTTTCCTTCCTGGGGCTCCGCTTACCGTCTTCCAGTCGCTGTAGCCAGAACCGCCATGAGGAGGACCCTTTGTGCCTCAGGCCTCCTGAGGGAGAGGCTGACCTGACGTCCATAGGAATCCTCTGAAGCAAACACACCGGCGAAGCCTGGGTAGAATTCTACCCTGCTTTCTTACTTGGCGTGGGGCAGGAGAGAGTCCTTTCACGAAGCACTCGAAGACGTTACCGGGGCCCTCGCAGTAATTCTGTGGCCGTTTCCGCACTGCACTCTTATAGCGCGATTATTCCACTTTCAACATCCTATGGAATCCTGGGGTTTGCAGTTTCAGGAGGGGCCGACTGGCCCCTCCTGAAACTGCAAATCCCAGGATTCCATGGGATGTTGAAAGTGGAATAATGGTGCTGTAAGAGTGTAGTGCGGAAATGGCCTGTGTCTTGCCATAGTTCATGAAAAAGGACACGCATTTAGAGTTGCCAGAGAGAAAGCTGGAGACGCCTTCAATGGTTGTGTAGAAGAGGGAATTTCAAGAGGTGTTGCTTGTTATGCAGTCAAGGAAAGAAGCAATGCGTGCTGAAATTCTCATTTATGCACAACAAAGGTGCTGGAGTTGTCTCCAGCTTTTTCAGTGAGAAACCTAAAAGTGGCCCCTGCACACCTGTGCAATGGAGAGAACCTGCTTGGATGATTCTGCCGCAAGAGGTCTTGTCCATCCCCGAGACAGATTGTGGGTTTGCTAATGCATTGTATCTCTGGGAATGGGCTCCTCAAAATGTGGTTCTGATTCTGTGGTTAAACAATGCTTCAGAGTTCCTTCAGGAGATGAAATGATACATGTGAGGTAGTGTTTTCTCTTTAGTATACAGTTGTGTGTGCTAGTGTGCTTAACTGCTGTGATGAAAACTTACAGGCAGATTTGGAGGAGTACCTCAGTTTTCAAGTCTTTTTTTTTTCTTGGTATTCTTTTTCTGTCTGCTGTGATGAAATCTGGTACAGGTTATGGAAGGAAAAGTAAAGACATTCTCCTGCTGCTTTTGTAGGCACTCTTCACTTCTGTTGGGACTCAGTTCTAGCCAGGGATTGCTCCCAGGTTACAGATCGTCAGCAACTGGTTACAAATCGTCAGCAACTGAGTTGTTAAAAGCATCATTTTGCTAGCATCATGGATTGGAACACACAGCTCAGCTCTATATTGACTGAAGCAGACAGCAGCATGGCCAAAATTAAGGCAAGTTTAGCTACAGAGCAACATGTAGATCACTGCTCACCTGTTTGAAAAAAAAATACTGATCTTCTGAATAGGGGTTTCTGCTAAAGATTGTTAGACAGTATCACATAGCTTGTGTGTTTTTTGAGGGGGAAATATGTTGATATTTTCTAGTTTCTAGATTTTTTCTAGAATGAGTCTTTACTACTAGCTTTCAAGACTGCTGAGATTTCTAGGCTGATCACTAAAGCTGGCTTTTAGTGCTTATGCAGGGTATTTTTAGTGTGTTAGAATGTTTAAAAAGGTAGAATCAAGCACTGGATTAAGATATAGGGCACCTAAAGCCTAGGTGGATTGTACTTTATTTAAATTGTTATAACTGTGAAACATTACCAAATTATTCCTCATCTACTTTAACTGTGTCATCTTCAAATCTTATTCTTAGGCATTTTTTCTTTTTATTTCTTTTTCATTTAATTTATTTTGTCTAGTTTGCCTAGAGGTCAGTTCATGTAAGCACATAAAACTGGTTGCTGTATTCTAGTTGCCCCTTTTCCACACTGAAGGGCACTGCAATATAATGTGAATTACTCAAGTTGCTCTCTGTCATCAGTTATTGGATGCCACCCACTTGGTCTTGAATAATCAGTGTGAGAAATGACAAATCATGTTATGGTCTCTGAAACAATTATTTCAAGCGTAATTCAGATAAGACAAATTGATAAGTTCACGACACACTGAAATACGTGGCTAGACTGGGGACAGACATCTTCTTGACATATTATTCTTGGTTGAGGAATAATTCAGCTTCTGAATTTGTTCTAGAGGAGGCTGCCAGGTTTCAATAGAGCTGCTCACCATGATACTGTGAGTGGCCAATCTAGGAGAAATGTTCATTTTCTTTTAGAGGAGGAAAGGCACTGGGAAGGCCAGATACTGTTTCCTGAAGGCCCATGGAGTAACTCCCTGTAGAAAGGTTCTTCTGCCAGCCTTTCCCACTAGAAAAAGCAAGGCAGGATGGGATATCACCAATAGGAACAGTAAGGAGGGAGAGTGGAGGGAGGGTTGAACAACACTGGGCAGGGGTAGTTGCGATGTCTTCAACTGACATCATTGCAACTTGCTGGCTTTTTTTTTTTGGAAAATTGTTTTTTAAAACAATTTATTGAACAAAAAAACTCCCACAAAAGAAAACATAACCCCCCAAAAAGGCAATTGAAGACAAGATAGCTAGTAGGGATGGATGGCGGCAGTGGATAGATTACCTGATGTTTATAGTCAAGCCGGTTGCTCTCTTGCCAGCTTGTCTGTCAGCAAAGGATGGCACAAGTGATGGCATGGTGGAAATAGATGCGTGAGTACAATTTTTGGTGCAGTTAGCAAAGCTATCCAGAGTAATGTACTACTGGCTAAGGCACTGAGCCTAATTCCACTTGCCAATACTATGTAGAGCTATTGACTCAATTGATGGATGATGTCGGCACTTTTGTAAATCCTACTGTTTCTATTTATCTACTATAGTTTTGATTAGCAATTCAATTTAGGACATAGAATGTAATTTGGGAGATCAAGTTCTATTAACTACTGAGCCATGGCTGATCGTGGACCAGTCACCATCCTTCAGCCTGACGTACCTCAAAGGGTTGTTGTGACAAGCAGGTGATGAGGAGGAGATACTGCCTTGAGCTCATTGGAGGAAATGTGGAATATAAATATAACAAATAAATAAAAATTATGAACCCTTACTGTAGCTCAAAGTACTTTTTACCAAGCTCATCCAGTGTGCTCATCTTTGTTATCTAGTGTTACAGTATTTTAGTGCTCTATATGTGGGGCTTCTCATGAAAATGAATCAGAAATTTTTAACTGTGCTTGGATTGTACTTGAATTGTATTCCCCAACTTACAATTCATGTAAAACTGGGATGTCTCAGAAAAGCCTCCTTCCCTGTGGAATAATAACACAGGTACTGGGAATCATGTGGCTCTCTAAATGATGTTAGGTTGCAGTTTGCAGCATTCTTCATTATTGAATGTTACTGCCACAGGCCTGTTGAAGTCAGTGCAATAATACATGAGAGTATTTCTTCTTGCCAGCTGCTTTTTGGATATTCCTGTAGAACATGCTAGTGAATTTGATGCTACATAGCAACAACTTACATTTGTGTGATTAATACATTGTTTCTGATTAGAATATTCGAAATGTGCTATAACTTGCTGTCTCATCTTTCTTGTTACAGCAGCGTCTGAACACAACCAGCATTACCTCCAAAGGTAAGAACAATTTTGTATCTCTGAAACACTGCTTCTGGAATAAAAACGTTCATAATGCCTTGAATTTCTTAAACCACAAAATGAAACAAAGCCTTTCCAGCTGGAACTTTAATGGAACAACTCTCTTTTGACTCAAATTGTTGTAAATCTTAGGAGCAAGCAATAAAGGAAGGCCATAAACTGCATATGAGCACCTAGCGGTATCTCATTAACTGTTATGGGCATTGAATACTAGATGGCCAGGAGTGGGGAACTTACAGCCCTCAGTTATTGATAAATCTTATTCCCCTAGCCACTGGTTTTGATGGTGAGGATTAGAGACCAATGATAACTGGGTGGTGGGGGAGATAGGTTCTCCACCCCAGGATAGTCCTTGATCTGATCCAACAAGTCTAATGTTCATGTTTAAGGTGTAATGTCTATTTTGTGTACTGAATGAATCTTTCTCTAAATTTCATTGACAATTCCCCTATCTGTTTGAACAATAAGTTTTCCTTTTAAATAGCTGAAATGTAATGGAAGAAGCAACAGGGAGTAGGAAGAAGAAGAGACTGACAGACCTGGTCAATAAGTTCTCATACAGTAATTAACTAGTCACAGACTGAGAAGTAGCAGGGGTGTCTGTCCCAGATAATTAAATATTGAGCTGATGTTTGGACTGGGTGGATTGCTAGGCTGTTGCAGTGTCAGTTTTACACTGATGCTGGCAAGAGGCCCTATATTGCAGCTCTACTCTGGGTGGGAGAGAGGGAGGAAGAAACATGATTTGTTTTTACTGGTAAGTTAAGTGTATTTACTGTGAAGGGCTGCAGATGGAAGGAAAGCTGCCTTGAAGAAGAACTGTTTATTTTATTTAGTGTGAGGAATATCACATACTCAGAGGAGCAATGGACTCGATACCATTTCATGTCCTGGGGTATGCACTGAAACTTACTGTATCCTGAGCTTGGTTAATTTTGCTTGCTGATTCTTTTCAAACCATATTTGCAAATACTCAGTTCTCCTCTTGATCTCCTCTCTATAGTTTAAACAGAGCTTATGCCTACAGACTTCTCCAGTTGTCCCAGTATACTTTCATTTATCAAGTTGATCAGACTGGCTATTTTAATAGATGTGTTATATTTCCTTTTTATACTTTTAATGAAGTGGGGTCCAGGTGAAGAAAATATGTATTTCAAAATACATAGCAAATGCAAATACATTTTTGCTTCTTGAACAGAAGCTACCAGATGTCAGAGTTTATTCTTTAATTATGGAGTTCCAGTGGAAACTAAGAAGGATTTTAACAACATAACCCTAGAAGCAACATACCATTAAAAAAAGAAATGTCTAGCGTCAAGGCAAAGTTAGAAATTGGGCAAAAATAGAAGACTAGATCTACATGGCACTGTGTCCAGTGACTTCTTGGCTCTGACATCTTCCCCATTAGACTTTGTGGACCTGAGCAATTACTGTTTTAGACAACCTTGTGCAATTGGGGCAAATAAAATATTATAGATGGTTACTGTGCTCGGTAGACTGATCAGATTTGTTGTTTTCTGTCCTCACAGCTGATTTATTGCTGGGTAGAATAAACACTGAGAGTGCTATTTTGACTGAGCCACAGACTGGGGCGCCACCCCTGCATTTTACATGTGAAGCTCACCCATGCTGCAGAATGGCCACTGAAGAGCTTTCAGCAGTCACTAAACAACTGCATTCTCAAGCTCAGGTAATCAGCACTGCAATGATACATAAGATGCCTGCTCTTGGTCATGAAGGGATTATGAACATTTTGCAAAACAAACACTATAAATACATAAATGAATATATATAAAAAGAAAAACAGGAAAAAGAAATGCCCAAGCATACAAAAAGGCCTATGAATTAACATATGGATTAAAAAAGAAAAAAGGAAAGAAAGGGGAAAAAAAGAAGAAAAGAAAAGAAAAAAGAATTGACCTCTTCCTTCCTTTGGATGGCATATGACCTACTCCACGCCACTCTAAATCACTCAAGAAGAAATCTAATGTTTTCTTCTTCCTGCCTCCCCGATTCATACTTTCTAATGGGAAAACATATGAACTGTCTGTTTTTGTTGATGTGTCTAACACCATATCCATATTCCTTCTTTCAGCTTCTGTTACATTCTCTTACAACCTATTTGTGTACTGAAGAAGCATTACATTGTAAATGACCTCAATGCTGCTAAATAATCAACTATTTTTTCTAAATACTGCTAACTGACTTAATTATTTGTTATTTTCACTAGTTAATAGTTCCACATGTATCCATATCCTAAATATATCTATACCATTTTATATTGTAAAGACCATTACAGAATTCATAGACCAGTCCATTTATCATTCTTAATCTATTGCCATATTAACCTATTTTTACCAAATCTTCATCTTAAATTTGATTCCCCGCTTCGCAGAAAAACATTCTTTTCCTAATATCTTCAAAAGCACTATCCTGAGACAACACCTTCATTTTAGATATATTTCCTTCTCCTTCAGTTTCACTGGGTAAATAAGCCATCACATTTGACTCCAAAAAAATCATCTTGAAAAAACATCATGTTTTGTTGTTTTGTTTTTGTTCAGTTTGCATAGAGATCCCAATTAAATCCAACTCCCCTTCTCCCTGTCCGTGAAGCATGATCTCCAGTTAATCAACCAAACTCTCCTGGTCAAAGAGCAGTAACTCTCCCCTTGAGCTCTGGTTCTGTTTTCTCTGCCTGCCCATCTGCATTCCATCTTGTTTCACTTCCATGTCCACTTTGATATTTTTCTGTATCTTCTGTATTTCTCTCTTATCTCTCATTTCAATTCATTGAATTCTTGCTTCATAATGTCAATCATGGATTTAAAATCTTGACATCTTTGCTCCATTATCCCTGTAGAAGGCCTTCTAACTGTTCCATCTTCCATTTTTCACTCAATCCAACAATTATAGAATTAATAATTAGCTTCCCTGGAATCTGGCTAGAGGCTGCCAGAACAAAACAGTGTCAGCTGATAACAGTTCTTTCTCATGCTTTAATTTCCTTTGCTTTCCTTATTTGTTTTCCTTTTTGCAAGTAAGGTACAATTCAAGATACTCAATAAATAAACTTAGATTTTATAATTCTTGGTTATCTCTTTTTAAAACATCGACTCAGGTTTTTAAATTCAGCTGTCTTGGTCTTGCTGGGCAAAGAGACTTATTTAGCTCTTGATTCCAGGAAGAGTACACTGCAAGCAACACCAGTGATCTATCTTAATCGGAAGGTTCCTTCAGTTTTATGATTTCCAAAGTTAATTGAGGTTTCTTCTGTTAAGAAAGTGGGTTGTCGGCATAAGGCCTTCAAATTTTACAGTCTAAACAGTTGCATTTCACAACAAGGGGAAGATGTTACTCCCTCAGTCCTTCCCATTCATAGTACCGTTTACTGAAAAGTAAATGCATATAAGGGGAATTCCAGGCCTGAATGGATAATGCTCTGTTCCCCTGTTGTCCAGGAGTGGTGATGTGGTAAAAACTCCAGCCAGAAATCCTTCTAGATGGTACTTTACCATAAAAGCTGTCCTAGCTTCAGAGTTGCAGCAAAAAGCATCCACTAGCTTGCTGGAGGTTGATAAGGGTTTTTTTAATCACAACTAATTGTATAACAGAAGTGGGTAACAAATCGCCCGCAAACCATGTGCAATTCTTGCCTGTTTCTGCTGCCTTGTAGCTTCCATAACCCCCTCCCCTATTACTGAAAAGTTGTTTGTTGGGAAAAAAGGAGGTTGTTACTTTTGTGTACATCCAAGAACAGTGATTCTACCATATAACAAGTTACAGAATTTTTGAATAACTGGAAGTGGACCTCACTCACTTTCAGTTTGGGTTTGCAGGGATATATGTGACTCACTGTAAGACCAGTAGCTAGAAAATTGGTTTGTAGACCCTCAGAGTTGCCTGCCTGTGGGGTATGCACTAACACTCTCTTTCTTTTACACTGTTTTTGCATGGAGTTGTTGTGATAATGGGGCTTCCCATTATCTAGGCTTATCAAAGGGAGATACTTCCCTCTTCAGGTAAACCAAGGGTTAATGAGATGTTGGGATTACATCAAAGGTCACAGGGTGAGAGTTGACCAACCAAAAGGAAAGGGTCAGCATCACAGGTCACAAGGTGAGAATTGACCAACCAAAAGGAAAAGAGGTGGGCATGTTGGAGATGCTTCCAGATCCTTCCAAGGAAGAAAATATAAAACTTCTGAGAGGCCATGTGGCCAGAGACAGAGAGACACAGAGAGAGAGAGGAGAGCGGGGCCAGAGGAGCTGGCAGCATGCCTTGTCTCCTGGACTCCCCCTCTCTTCTCCTTTAGACCACCTACGCCTGTAACCTAATTGTGAGTAACTAGAAATAAGTAGTTAGTCGCGTTAGGAATGTTGTTATTTTGGGAATTGGCTGATCTTAAGAATGTATCTGTGCTGTTATATCTGTTTTGTAAATTATTGTAACTAAGTGCACCTGGGAGAGGGGAGTCTCCTAAGTATATATTGTTTATTTGCATGTCTTGATTAAAACACTTCTATAAACCTCCGTTTCTCTCCATTTCCACGCCAGGGTTGGCACACGCTACATAGGACCTCTCACTCAGGGGAAGGGGGAGGTGGAAGTTCCTTATGCTTAGAGATTGGGCAGGGTCCCTCCTGTCCTGTCCAAATGATTCTTAATTCAGGGGGGTGGTGGCAGCATACCTGATAGAGTTGGGGAGATTGCCAGTCGTTCCATGCGTGGAAGTCAGCTTTGGAAGGCTGGCAAGAACCCTAGTAAAAGCACTGGGAGGGAATTTCCAGTCTTGCAAGGCTGGAAGTCAACTTAAGACTGGAAATAAACCTACAGTGTCACAGTTGTCTGTACCACTGAACTTTCAATGCTAAACAACAATAAATACAACAAAACTGTATTCAGAGTGTTGCATAGCAGTGCTGTATAAGACATAGTGGGACATAAGCAGACCCAAGTTCCAAGACCCTCTTTAGCCATGAAGCTCAATGTGTGACTTTAGCTTGGTCATTTTGCCAGTTTTGCCCACCTGAGACTGTGATGACAGGATAGAAGGAAATATTTTGAATTCCACCCTTGGTTCCTTCGAGAAACTTTAATTCAAATAACGAGTGAGGTGTCCATCAAGAAACAGAACACATTCTCTAAGCATTTATCTGGCTAAACATAGTTTTATTGACATCTTTTGTTTCACCTGGAGGTTTTAGAGCTCCTTATTTAGGTGAAATTTACTGTTGCCATGTTTCTCCTTTGTTTTTCTTCAGGTCATAGAATCCCTCACCCAAGCAGTACAGCGTCTGAAACAAGAGAAGGAACTACAGCAGCAAAGTATCAATCACTTGGAAGGTAGGAGAAAATGCCTGGTTCTGCAGTTCATCTTCTAAAGTGGATCTCTTCTCTCAGCCATCTATTCTGTCTTTGAAACAAAGATTTCTGTCTAAATCTTGAAAGACAGTTTCCTTAAATCTCTGTAAGATACGTGTATCTAGTTTTCCATTTAAATACTCAAGGCATCTATCAACAACAGTTTTAAGATGTGTACAGTATAAGAGGTCAAGATAAAATGGAGGTTAGGAAAGAACAGATAAAAACCTAGAGCAGAGAGTTTAAAACATTGACAGTGTCAGCCCAAGTGATTGCCAAAAGAAGATTTTGCAACCAGACTGAAAGCCAGATAGGGAAGGGAACAAGACAGATTTCTGCTAAGAGGGTGCTCTGTAGTCTGGATGCAGCCACAAGAAACTGAATTCCTGCAAAATGTAGGATGGCAGGATTCAAAGGAGAGCCTCTCCAGCAGATAAAAATGAGCAAGCAGGCTCACAAAGGAGGTGTAAGAACTGAACAACACAAGATTTCCAAGTATCTGCTCTTTAATAGCCTTTCCCACATCTGTGTAAGAACATTTAAGACCTGCCAAAAGTAATGAAAAATAGAAGTAGGAGAATGCCTGTTTCACTGCTTCTGTATCATTCTTCCTCTCACTGCAGTCAAAAACACATAGTGAAGTGAGGTGATACCAGCATTCTTGCAGTATATTGTAACTTTTACAGTCCACATATGAAAGAGATGTCTTCACTGGTATAAACTGATAGGTTAGTGAAGATCTGGGAGAAAGAAAGGTGGTAACATGGGGTGAGGGGATATGTAAAAGGATGAAAGGAAATCTGGTATTTGAGGAGCTGGTAAGATCTGTGATGAGAAAAAGGAATGAGGAAGTAGAAATGGGAAGTACAGTACAGAAATTTTATTGTATTTGACTAAAAGCCATTACAAATATAGTTAAAACCATAAAACCAATATAAAGTATATATACATCCATCCATATACATATTAAATCAGTGAGTCCCCGGCACAGTCTATGGCAATCTCTTTCAAATAATTTGCACGAATGCTTTTAGCAGCTTTGGCAAATAAAGCTGTTTTATATGAGTGGAGGAGAAAAATGTTCTTCACCAGGAACAAACTGGTTTTAGGAAAAGTCATAACACAGTGGATCAGATTTTTGTGTTACACCACCTAATTCATAAATACACCACAGAAATGGGAGGTAGTTGAGGAAATGTACGGGATTTGTGGGATAAACAGAAAACTGTTTAAAACTACATTAAATTAATAAGCTATGACAGTCCATGATGGTGCCATAGTACATGTAGAAAAAGAGGGTGCAATTAAGAAATGAGGCGGCAGATAGCCATGTTCGTAAGGAATCAGAAGAAGGGAGATCACACAGAAGTGCAGTCATGTAGTGGAAAGAAGGAGGGAGAGGAAGAAAGGAGAAAGTGCTGTGAAGTGGGGGAGTCTTGTGCTAACAGAACTTTCTGAAAAATTAGCAGAAGATGATGATTAAAGAGCTCAGATGGTAACATAAATTGTGATCTTCTTGAATTGTTAAAAACATAGGATTGGCTCATGGAGTGATTTAATTTGTACACCCCTTCTCCAGAGTACTCCTTTCCCATTAATATATGAAAACATCATTGAAAGGTAAAGATGTTGTAGACTGTTATTTCATAGCAACTTCTGTGCATGCAGTGAGGCCATGTATTGTGGAAGGTGGAAATTCAAAGCCATATTAAGGCAAGCTTTGTTTGACGTAAATCTACATAGAACGGTATGAGTTTGGGATCAGGTTAACGTATTTGTAGTTGTCACGTGGAGAGCATTTAACACATTCATCTTCAGGAAACAAATAATAGGATATTACCTGATGAAATATGTGACATTTTTACAAACTGCCTAATTGTGGTGTATCAGAGTTTAATTTTTTTCCCATTATATTTTTATTTTATTTTGATCTCACATAATAAAAAAAACAGTATATGTGTATATGCATTATATCCATCCAACAATTCCAGCAATTCCAGCTAAACATATATATATTAAATCTTCGAATCTCCAGAGCAAAAAGAAAAAAGGAGACTTCTTCCCGCGAGATGGCACAGTTAGGAAAGAAAACCTTTAGTACATCCTCTCTCCAACTTACATTACAATTAATACTTGATATTGTGTACATAATTTTATAAATACTTCCATTATAATAATATCCTTATAATAATTTCTTTAATTTCACTTTTTTCTACCCCCTTCCCTTTCGTATATATTCTCTCTCTTCCTCTTTATCTCTTTATGCCCCCTTAGGTAGTGCCCGGCCCAAACAGAATTGGTTTTGTTTTATAAACTTATATTAATTCTTTAACTCTTTAACATAATTCAATAACGGTTGCCATACCAACAAAAAAGATTCTTCTCCTTTATCCTTTAAATAATGAGTTAATCTGTCATTTTCCATAATGTCCAAGATCTTATCCCACCATTCCCCTTCCTCCGGTACTTTCTCTGCCTTCCAATATCTTGCATAAACCAACCTCCCTGCTAGTAACATATACCATATCAGTTTTGCCAGTCGATAATTCTTCACTGCATTTAGCACCATACCCAATAAAAATACCTCGGGATCCATCTCTATTTTCAGTTTTGTAATTTTTTCCACTCTTACCCATAAACTATGCCAGTATTTCCTAGCAAGGGCGCAATCCCACCATAAATGAATAAATGTACCTATTTCTTGCTTACATTTCCAACAAACGTTAGATGATTTGTGATTTATTTTAGACTATCTTGTCGGGGTGAGATACCATCTAGTCATCATTTTAAATGTTTGTTCCTGAAGAATGCAGGAGTTCGTCCATTTACGGTAACAACCCCATAATTGCTCCCACTTCTCTAACATAATCTCATGTCTGACATCTCTTGCCCACTTGACCATATAATCTTTTACCACCTCATCTTCCAATTGCCATTTCAGGAGCATTTTATATAATCTGGATAAAAGTTTCTTCTCCCCTTTGATTAAATTCTCCTCCAGTTCTCCTCTTTGTAATTCAAATTCCCCTGTTTTCAGATCCTTCCTATATCTTTCCTGAATTTGTAAATATGCAAACCATTGTATTCTATATCCCTCTTGTGTTAACTGATTTCTGTCCTTCAACATTATCTGAGGGCCCCGTTGATGTAATATTTCTCTGTAAGTAGACCACTCTATGTCATTTCTTAAAAAAGGAAGAGAAAGAGATTCTGCAGGAGAGCTCCAGAGGGGGATCTTAGGGCATAAATATCCTCTGTACTTTGACCATACCGAGAATAGAGATTTCCTAAATACATGGTTTCCAAAGGATTTTTGAATCTCGCTTTTCCCATGCCAGAGAAAACCATGCCAGCCAAATACTAAATCAAACCCCTCTAAGGTCAGCAATTTGCGATCATTCAGCAATATCCAGGGGCGCATCCAGACAAGGCAGGCTGCTGCATGGTATAATTCAAAATCAGGGACTGACATTCCTCCTCTCTCTCGTTCATCTGAAGAATTAATACATATCATTTTTTTTAAAGCTGCTTATTCTGCAGTTGTAGAGTGCGTGAGAATCCTATAATTTAGTTTTGTCTGTGTTGCTTGTGCTACTTATCTGCTTATTCTGCTTGCAATGATACTTGTTTTGACAGTGAGGGGCTAAGCTGTTGTGAAGTCTCACAATGATCAGTGGCACAGGAAGCTAACCAGTTTGTAGTCCAGTATGAGTGAGAGTATAATGTGGTCAGTTTGACTGGGACTGCAAGCTTGTGGCTGGAAACAGGAAATGGTGCTAGAACTTAGAGAAGCTTAGAAGCCTAAAAGTATGATAGCTGCAGGAAGAGTGGAGAGTAATTGGTAGAATGGGGGGGGGGTGAAGGAAGCTTTGGACACTGAATCATGAGGAAAAAGGCAGAAGAGACAAAGAACGGAAACAAGAAAAGTTTTGATCAGAGGGTATCCTTTTTTTGAAAAGACATAAATGCAACTTTATAGCAATTAAGATTAAGCCAACTGTAGGCTGTGCAGAGACAGGATAGGTAAAGAAAATGGGATTTAGTAGCCAATGGTCAGGAATTCAAGGCCTTGAGAAAACTATGAGTGGTGAATGCAGAAGGAAGAAACAAGGGGAAAGTAGAAATGGGGCAAGACTGTCTTCCCTTCAGACAAGAGAATTGGAGGCTTAGTAGATATAGGGTTCTCAACAAACCCTGTTGGGAAGCCATTTGCGGCATTTATTGTCCCTACAGCAGTATGTGTCAACAACCCTAAATGAGGAGTGAAAGTAAAATAAACTAAAACTAAAAAGTAAATGTGTAGATGGTAGATTCCATATATGAATACGGAGTGTCCAAGGATTCTATTTGTACGGTATATTTAGATGTGACTTTAGGCAAGTTTTATAAATCTAGATACCCACTTGCTTATATAAAAGTCCTGTGGAGATGCATGTATAGGCATACCACATCCCAAGTTGAAAAATAATATCTATGGGAACACAGGTAACTAAGTGTATGGATTCTTCTCCCCAACACCTTCTGCACTACTTCATAAATGAAGCAATGATATCTATGTTGTTGGTGCTCAGGTTTGGATTCATTATCTGCCTCTCATTTTTGCTTCCTAGCTCAGTTTGCTTGTGAATAGTATCTGAAGGCTTCCTTGCTGGTAGTGCCTCAGTGAAACCTCAATAGTAACAAATCTTTCTCTAGTGATTAGTGGAGCACATTGCAATAATAAATTGGTATCAAGGTCCCTGTATTGCCTCACATTAATCTGTTACAGCAGCCAAGAGGAGTACTGTTGGCTAATACTTTTCTCCCATCCTGCTTACTGTTGCAGAGGAGGTAGATCGGCTACGGCACAATTCGCAGGGTGGCTTGGAGTCAGTACTAGGACACAGGATGGAAGAGCTGAAGAGTGAACTCCGTAGCCTTCGGCAGCAGGTGTTTCAGCAGTCAGATGGCGACTGCACTCCTGATCCATTTTCCACCACTGGTGTCATGCAGGATATCCTGGAGAGGTCAGCATTTGGGTTATCAAGCAAAAGCACACAGTTTTTATCCTCTGTTGAGAATCACATTGAACTTAGGGCAGTGTAGGAAACAACAAAGAGCAGTACTTTTCCAAGTGCCATATGCAAAATGCTTAATTTGGCCCAAAGAGCTGTAGCCAGATTGCTAAAGGGAGCTGGTTACAAGGAGTATACAACTCCCTTGTGGCAACAGGTCCAGTGGCTGCCCTCCAGCTTTCAGATATAATTCAAAGGGCGGGTTATGACCTACAAAGTCATATATGCTTTGGGTCCGGCTAGTTGAAGGACTGTATCTCCCCTTATGAGGCCATTAGAGCTCTAGCATTGTCTGGAGAGGCATTCTCTCTGTCCCACCCCCTTCTTAGATTCATTCGTGGGAAAAAGGGAGACAGCCTTCTTGTTGGCTGCTCCTAAACTTTAGAACTCCCTCTCTAGGGAGGCTAGGATGACTCTGTCCTTGTTCTCCTTCTGACAACTTAAAATATGATTATGCTGTCAGGCTTTTAGAAGCTGACTGGGGTGAGCTTTTAATGATGTGCAGTACCTTTTTATGGTTTGTATATAGTTCGTTATAATTTTATACATAGCTTTTAAATAACTTTCATATTTATACTTTTATTGAAGTTTTTGGCCAGCTTTTTACCTGTATTGTTTTTAAATATGTTGTAAACTGCTTTGAGTTCCATTGTTGGGAGAAAGGCAGGATGTCAATGAGTAAAATAGTAACAAATGCAAAAAGATTTAGTTCAAAGCATGTCATTCAGAATTTGGGCTTTATTTGTTTGCAAAGGTTTTAATAAACTGTGGATTCTGCCAAATTCCTTAAATGTAGTTATTCCACTGGAGAAAGTAAAGTCCCCTCCACTTAGGTGACTCCTCATTGCAAATCATGTTACCTGATTGACTTCCAATAAGTTAGAAATGGATGGATTTGCTTCTTTCTTTCATTTGTAGGCTATGGAGAGCCAGCTAAGTTACTTTAATTTACTTACTCTCTCGAGGCAGCAGAATGACATAGGGCCAGTTTACTGTATTTCAAAATCTGCTAGTAGATATTTAAAACATTGGCTGAATTTTCAGAGTTTCTTGCTCTTTCTCTGAAGAAGTGATCCTTGCTACCTTGTTGCTGATGTGACTGTTGTGTTTTGTTAATTTTTATTACAGTAAGAAAGTCCTGTGGCAAGAATATGAGTGCATCAGGAGAGAGGTTGAGCAGCTGAAACGCAAGCTTGGTGAGTACTGCTTGATGGTTCTGCTCCCTTGGCCGCTTTACTGTAATAGCTGTCAGGCAAAAAGACTACTTGCCCTGTGGACCTGATGGGGAAGAGGGAAAAATGAAAGCAGCTATGAAAGTGACATGGCCTGTTACATCTTTTAGATCGACAAGAGGAAGAGTTGTTCAGCCAGGTGTCCGCAACGCATGAGATTAAGAAGACCCAAAGTCAATACTGTAAGGTATGATATCTAATAATACTTTCCTTGGTACTGCCTACTCATTTACTGCCTACAGTGCTAGACCCAAAATGGAACACAGAGTGGTTGCAGCCCCTGCCTAAGATGCTTTATAATCTATATTATAAAGTCAAAAGAATTGGAGGTGGCTGACATAGGTCTAGTGAGCATGGTTGTGCAGGTGTAATTCTAGCCAAGTGATCCAGGAAATAGTTATTTTACAACTGTTTTATTTGCCCAGATACTGCTTCTTCCTTCCTGTAACTGCAAGCACTGTGCTGTAGGTGTGTTAGCTTTAGTGTACATTTTTCTCTCTTGGTTTTCAGATGTACTGGAAGATGGGATGGGGAAAGAACAGGCACCGGAGTTGGGAGAAATGGGAGGATGGGCATATGCAGCGGTCAAAACACTGCTGCATTTGTCTAACTGAATAATCATAATGTGATGTTAACTGCGGTTGTGGGTTTTCTAAGGCAGGAATGTAGCCGTTATACTGCTATGCTTTGTTTTCCTGGGTTGAGAAATGTGGTACAGAGCTGTGGAAGCAGGACCATACGTACAGATGTGTATCATTTTACGTTTGTGTATGGGGACTTTTTAATCTCTGCAGAAGAATATATGATTGAGAAACAATAGAGTTGCACTTTAGAAAAAGAACCTTTTAAGTTCTTTTCCTGCTTTTATGATTTTATGGAAAGGTACTTATATGTGCCTCTTAAAAAAATAAAATGAAAACCTAGAATTAAAAACCTAGAATTATCATGTTTTTTCTTTTTTCCAGATGCTGGAAGATCTGATGAACACACATAAAGCTCAGACCCGGGATTTGGACAAAGCTAGGAATGAGACCCAGAGCACCCAGCAGGAACTCAGTCATGTCAAGTAGGGAAAACCATACCATATTGCAGTGATCACAGTGTGTTTGTGGTTCTTATGTAGGATTGAGATGTTCATTTTCACTAAATGAACATGTTCTTTTTAGAAGAAGGCAGGCTAGTTGATGGGGAAATCTCAGCTTGGTGGCTAGCAGGTGAATGTCCACCAGAGGGTGATAAGCAGTGCTGCCCAAAAGCCAAAGGTTAAGGAGAAAACTTCCCAAGACAGTGCAGTATAAGGTTAACCTTTTGTTTTGACCACAACCTCCCAGTAAATTTGATGCTCTTACTGCTATTTAGAGAGATATTACTAATAAGATGATATGCCTGCCTATAGCTTCTCATAGAAATGTCTAATTCCTGCTGTCTTCATTCCTTCTTCCTCATTTTGAAGAATTATTTGCTGTTGCATTTTGTGTTCTTTGCCTGGCATGCTGGGTCTCATAAACTGATGTGGTGAGCAGCACAGTATCTGCCTATTTCCTGAAATTCATCTCTTGGAGATGGAGCCTTCGGTTGCAACAGTGATGATCATCTTCATCCTAGAGTCAGTCAATCACATAATAATGGTGTACATCCAGAGGAACAGATACTGTTTACTTTCATATTACCTTTTACTCCCCCTGCTTATCTGAAAAATCTATTGATAATTTGAAGCAATACCAGAGAATAATTAATTTGGCACCATTCTCACTGAATCTGCTCTTCCTATAACTTTTCTTTTACTATAAAAGTTATGGCTTGATTTTCAATAGTTCATTAGACACCAAATTCCTGACTGTGTTTCCCGTCTGTAGGCACTTTGGGACATTAATCATCCCTTTCATATTATGCTACGTATAATTGAATTGCAGAGAGCTATCTGGAATTTTACTGTACTTTAGGGATTATCTGTATTATGAGAGTTTGCATCTCGCAATGCATCTGTTCCTTCCTTTAGAACTAATCATTGCTATGTGTTCATTGGTTTTTAATAAGATCTACAATTATTGACCTAAAGGAACAGGTGACAAGTCTCCACTTGGAGGACAAGCGATACACTATGCCACCGAAGGAGAAAAGCATTCATCTGAGTAAGTGCTGATGCTTGCAGCACACTAGCTGTAGGAAATGTCCAGTTAGGCAAAGGGGTGCTCATGGTCTTATGTGAAATGTGACGCGAGTATTCATTTTACTACAAGTCCATAGACTGGGCTGCTGTTGTGCATCAGTCAGTCAGTCTTTCTGGTAAAGACTCGGATATGTGAAAGGATACTTGGGGAAATGGGGTTGTTACACAGATTGTGTAAGAAAATTGCACTAGTGATTTAAATTGCTCTTATTCTACTGAACCTATTATTCCATCACCTTGGCTTCTCTTTCCTGCCTGCTGTGAATAATCTTACACAAGAGAAGATAAAGTTGGTCAGTTAAGCACTTTCTTTTATTCCAATTCTCCATTTTACAAATTAAGTATTGAATGCCCATGGCAAAATGTATACAAGATGGACTCTCAAAAGATGTGTAATTAGGTGCCAGCTACTGCATGCCAATATGTCTCGTATCTATGGAAACAAAACCAGCCTTGACTGGAAATGATTTTGCATAGCATGTAAAATTTCCTTTTAGATCATGAGGCTTCAGACAGTAAGAAGGCAACTTTTCTGGTGGTTAGTAACAGTTAATGTTGCATTAGAAGACAGCCTAAAAATGCTGTGAAATTCTGTTCTCCCTAATGTATATGGATGTTTGTCTCCTAGAAAAAAACAAAGAATTACTACATCTAGAGGCCTTGTTCTCTCTCAGTGATGATTCGGTCTCTGAGTTCAGTCTCACAGATGTCAGCTCAGATGAACTTTTCAGTGAACCAGAGATTCCACAGCCTGGTGGTGAGTCTGTGTATAACCAGTGCACTCCAAAGTATTGATTGAAATTATTACTTATTGGTTTTTATGGGATCCTCAGCTTTATTTCTACATTTCTACCTGAGTCCTTGTTTTGAATAATGGTGCCTAATAAGCCAAGAAGATGACAAGGCTGTTAACTGAAAATGCTTCTGTGCAATCTTTACTTTTTTCCCCCTGGACCTTCAGGTCCCAAGGAAATTCACATGCTGCTTCATTAAGATGCTTTTTAAAATTCTGAACAGGGACTGGAGGTAGGGCTAGATCACCTAAACCTAATTTTTTGTGTGTGCTAGAAGTGATCTTTTCCTGCTGAAGTGATCTTTTCATAAGAAACATGTTGATCTGTTTTAGGGCCTAGATGTTTTCAGAACTTTTTGTAGCACTGTATCTACCTGCGAACTTCACTGGTTCCTTTTGCCTTGATTTCTTGCAGTCCAGCTCTTGCTGGGGCATGAGCTGGATAAACTCTTGGATTTTATAGAGGGAGCTACTTCATATTTGGCTCTACTGGAGCTCTTTACAAATGTCTGACATCACTGATAATAAACAGTAGAGGGCACTCTGCAAGTATATTGACTTCAGTAGGTGGTGCAATGTGATGGTGGATGTGTGAAGAATCAGAGAATTAGGCTACCGGGCTAACTATTCTCTGTTGTATTTCTAGATGACAAGATTTCCTTGCCAAGCTTGGAGCTGGAGGAAAATACTCATGGAGGAGCAACTGGTGGCATGTTAGAAGGTGCAGAACTCAACAGTGAGTTGTCCACCAGTTTGCCTGAGCTCAGCCTGAGTGACCTTTAAAGCCCCATGTAAGAACTGCCTCATTCTTTCTAAAGAGGAAACAAATTAAAGAGAGGAGATACATATGGATTGCTATTTCCTGTTCTGAGCTGCATTTTTGTACAGTTGCAACATGAGGTAGAAGGTAGAGGACATTGCCTCAGCCTATGACTTATGCAGTGGCAGCACATCAGAGTATTATGTACATGCCTGAAAATATTCAGAAAGACTTCTGGCTCTTTCAGGGCCTTCCAACATTCCTTTCTGGAAAGGACCCATTGTATTACTAGTCCTGGTGTGTGGGGAATGGAGCTTCCTTCCAGGAAGCAATCATTCACAACTCCCATAATATTTAAATAGACTGTAACCAATTGTTGAGGCTGAAGTATAACAGAAAACACTCCAGAAATCAATCCAACTGAAATCTACAGATTCTGTCAGTCTGTTCCACTGTGCATACCCACACAAGAACTTCTTGCTCTTCTCGCATTCCTAAGGGGAGAAACAGATATGGAAGATGCAATTCTCTGAGGAAGCATGGAGCATTGGGGACGGGGGAAGGAGCCAGAAGAGACATCTTACCCATTTCTTGCCCATTTTGCTACCTAGAGATATACTAGGATCTTCAGTAACATAATCAAGCCTCTTTGCCAGAGTGATGATGCATGTGAGGCTTGTAGATTTTGGATCAAGGAGGACAGAAAGCAAAACATATGTCAGTGCAAGATATCTACTGTCTTTTTAATGTGGTCTTGCTTCCTTTTCAGTGAATGGTAACAATAGGATTGGAACTGAAGGGTCTTGCTTGCCATTGGGAGGTGTTTTCAGGGGAGAGGTTGGAATTATGCTTCCCATCAGATGTTGTTGAACTGTAACACCCAGCAGTCCTAGCCAGTGTAACCAATGGTGAGTAATGTTGGGAATTGCAATCCAACGATAGCTGAAAGGATACATGATTCTCAGCCCTACTTTAGGACAACTGCATAGATAACCTTTATAGACTGATTAAGGATAGGTTTTAAACTGAACTAGAAGGTTACATAAAATGAGGCGCACCAACGTGATACTATCCAAAATGATAAATACAAGGTCAAATTGCACGTTACTCTTAATGCTTGTGTAGTGGAGTCCCTTTTCATAGAAAGGCAGCTATAGATTACTGCAGTTTTGACCAGAGAGTTGTTGAGGCAGGAGCTGCTCGACTCCTTCAGCTAGCTGTTTTGATGATTTTAAAAAGCCCCTGAAGCTTCTTTTTCTTCAGAAAATATATTTGGAGCAGGGGGAACCATTAAGCTGTCTTCATTCCACTGTGCTGCTCCCCCAACTTGTAGCGTCCTTTGCTTCTTCTTTTTATTAAATCAAAAACAGGTTTTCATTGCAGAAATTATTATTTGCCCCTTAAATTCACTGATGGGGAGTGACTAGCCTACAGTGTTGACTTCACGTAAATAATGAGTATACAACAGAGACCATTCTTATCCCCAGACTTCAGTTAACTGTTGGCTTGCTCTTCTTTTCTGTCTCTATAAAGTACCAGAGCAGTAGGAATGAAGCTGTTCTGTCTGTCTTATCACCCCAGAATTTTTTGTGATTCCTTATTTAAAATCTAGAATTTAATGACAGTCCTGGGATGGAGTAACTCATTGTGAAACCTTTTTCAGTGTTCTTCCTCTGGAGCACCTAAATTAGACTTTCAGATGACAAGAATAGACTGGTCTGAAATCTTAACTATTTTCTTCTCTCTTGCTCAGGCAGATGTGGGAAGTACAAACCTATTAAAGTTGTCATTGAGTTCTCACATTTTATGCTTAGTTTACAGCATCTGGGGTTCATGCATGTGACAACATTAATATACTGAGCAAAGTTGAATCTCCCACTCCCTGCAACAGCTTGGGAAGACTCTGTTAAAAGAAGAATCCCTCAAAAGAACAGCCCACATTAGCAGGCATGTTTAGTTTCTGAGTAAAAGACTTCAGAAAGGAAAAGGATTAAACGTGGGGGGAGTAAAAAGGGGGGAATTAGTCCAGAAGGGATTAAATAAACAGATGCTCCATTATAGTTCAAAGAGTTCTGGCAAGCAGTAGTTTCTTCCTAGAGCTTATTAGTTCTGGGCTACTCATGACACTTTGGATTGTTTTTCTAGGGCTGGGGAAGTATAAATTGACAAGTGTTAATTCATGACCTCTGGACAGAACTGTTTCTTACAATGAATGGTTGCATTTCTAGGGTAAATCCTGTGTGAATTCAGCAGCAAATTTTGACTTTAGAACTTTGCTCTGTCTTATTGTTCATGGATGTCTGTTTTTCTGGAAGTAAGACTTTGTTAAATGGGAAAAGGCTGAGGAGAAATAAAGATCTGTGGTAACCAAATTCTCCTTGTACTTGGGTGATCTTACTTGGTCTGTTTTTACACTGTTACATGGAAGTCCCCTCTTCAGAGATAGTAGAACTGATACCATGCAAACATGTATTGCAAGATTTTTTTTAAGTTGTTCTTTAGCCCAAGCATGTAGCAAGATCAAGCTCTTGCACTTTGAGGCATAGCGTAAAAGTTTCACAGGTGGAAGTACACAATTGCTTTTGTCTCCTATCATGGTAAGTCCACATTTGGTATGCTGCTGTCCCTCAGCACAGCCATATAGTGGCCAGTGAAGAGTAGGAGATATCAGAAAAGCATCTGGCTGTGTTTGTATAACAAGCTGCATGGCACTGAAAGGCATTCTCTGGAACCTCCTAGGCGTCTTCCAAAGGTTCTAGGAGATTGTCACGTGTCTGGCTATAAGGACATAGCCAGATGCTTTTAGACATCCCTTGCTCTCCATTGGCCACTATATGGCCATGTCAGGAGCTGGCAGCATGTAAAAGGTTGGTTCATAGGAAGCTTTGGTCATTGCATGAGGCAAGTAAAGGATTCCAACTGCCACAGTGACCAAAAATGTGAGTTATGCTGGCATTAGTTGGACTTACATCAGGTAACTTACCATCAGGATGCCAGTCATTCTTATTGTTCAGGAAGAAGGCATGGCATAGGTGTACATCTTGGGAAATTACATATGCTGTTTTGGAATACTTTGTCACTCTTGCCTCCCACCTCTGCAGTCTCTAGGACAGTCTTCTATTGACATAAATAAACAAAAGGTGGTGCTAGCTTGCCTTGCTGCAATGCTGAAACTAGATCATCACTGCATCTATTAAAGCAGCGGCAGGGAAAATGTGGCGAGTGGGCCATACTTGACCTTCCCAAGCTGTTTTTGTGGCCCGTCTATTTCCCTGAATTTTTTTTCCAAATCTTTTTCATCCTAAATGCCTCTTAGGAGGCAATTTTGGCAGGTTTTGTCCCTCCATGCCATTTTAGGTCCAGGAAAGGCCGATTTTCCAGTTGGAAATGGCCCAGAAATTGACTTCTGTATCACTCTGTTGGGAAAAAAAGGGTCTTTCCTGAAGCTAAAATGACTACAGAGGGCCAAATGTTTACCAAAATTACCTTTTACACCCCGTTGAGGTATTGAGGGGCATTTGGGAGCAACAAAATTTCTGTTTTCCTTGGGAGTGCATGGTGCCCTTCAAGGTCCTCTGGATGTCTCAATTTGGGCCTCTAATAGTTCCCCACCCATGTATTAAAGAGACAACTTCTTTTGGCAAATTGGGAGCAACCAACACTAAATGTTTTAAGCAGTTTAGTTTTAAAAGTGCCAGCTGAAGGAAGCCTGAAAGACGCATCTGAATTTGGTTTATCTGCTTTAAAAAATATGAAATATGAATAAGGTTCATGGATGCACTCAGGTTTCTCACTTGTTTAAACCATTGGTTTCTGAGCTGGTTTGAGAGCAGGCGATTGGAGCTTTCTGTATAGCTGGTAACATTTAATCATCTGTAAAAAAATAAATCTTGGATTGTGAGTCTGCATTATTGGTTCAAAATAAAACCCTGTGGCTGTTTCTATTAAGTGATGTCATAATAGTCTGGTTCTTATGTAACTCCATAAGGTTAGCTAGCCTAGATTCCAGTGATTTGGTTTACTTTGATTTAAAGGTGAAGCACACAAGATACCCATAATATACTTTTAGAGAGCAATATTTAAGTGACTCTCAGGATAGGTTTATTTATATCTTGTAAATAGAGTCAGCCTGATTATACAAGCAGAAATAGTGACTGCTTATGCCCCGGTGTTAGGCATAAATGAGCCAATGTGATGTAGTACTTCCAGTGCTGGATTTTGGGAGAATAGGGAAGACTTTTCAGCCCTGGAAACAAGAGCATAAATTTTGAGATTGTTCAGGGTAGGCATTTCATTTAACAAAATGCCCTGGACAGCTCTGCCCATACCTTAATTCAGTGGTTCTCAACCTGTGGGTCCCCAGATGTTTGTGGACTTTAGCTTCCAGAAGCCCCAGCCACTATGGTCAGTGCTGAGGGCTTCTGGGAGCTGAAGTCCAAAAACATCTGGGGACCCACAGGTTGAGAAACACTGCGAGTAGGAAACCCCTTTCCTTCCAGATGTTACTGGCTTACAACTTAATCAATATCTAGAGGGTGCTTTATCTGCTTGGCTAACTTACTTAAAGCCTAGCACATATTTTTTTTCCCAGTAAAGCAGTGAGCTGTTTCACCCATTATGTAATGACAGACATTTGCCACACATATATTGAGGAGCCCTAGTGGTTTCTGGCTTACCACTCTCATTTTCCAATATAATCCATATAATAAATACATTTATTTAGATTGTATTTCTAAATACCCACATAAAGAGAATTCAAATAGAAGGGGTCCTTCAAGCTAATGTTTCACCACTGCTTTGAGGGAGCCATAATCCAGCATGTGCCTCATTATATTTTGGTAGTGCTCCTTTAGGGAGCATGGGGTGGGGCACAGTATTCCTTCCACAGCCATCTTACTTTCACTGTAACTCTAAAGAGAGCTTCATGACTACATGGAGATTTGACACCTGCTCCTTCCAACACTAACCTAAATACTACAGCAGTGGTGAGGAGAAGATGGCTTGTAGGTCATATGCAGCCCCTGGGCCCCCAAAACGCAAAAAAGTTCTTAAACTAACAAAAATCTTCAGCTGATTTTTCAGTCAGAGCATCCTCCCAGAACACCCAAACTACCACAAAATGTTTAGATCCCCTTGTCCTCCATGGGCCTTTTTCATGTGGAAAGCAAAGCTAGAAGGGATGTTTTGTCACTTCCAATAGTCTTCATCCCCTTCACATTTGCCCACTACAATATTATGGCTTTTACTGATGGAACAACTATGCACTTTGGGTGGGCGTACAGTCCAATTCCACTTGCACTGCTGTAGTTTGCTGGAAAGAGTTTAATAAGCTATAAAAACATGAACCCCCCGCATCATAGTCTCTAACTGATTTTCTAGCCAAAGCTCTTCAATGAACACAGAGCAAGGAATTTCTGCTCCAAGAAAGTAAGTTCCAGTTCTGACTTTGTTAACTCCATTTTGTGTATAAATCTGCCAACTAACCTATTGCTCTACCACAAACATATGGAGTCATACTCCCAGCGGGAAGTGGCTTGCAGTAGTCCTGATTTCTTTTTATGTGAACATATGCCCCACCCCCTTTTAGCTTCAAAGGTAACCACCGAGATTGATTTCTAGCCTCTTGCTAATGAACATAATTATGCCTGAGCCTGGAATTAATAAAAACTAACCCAGAGGAGCCTTCAAAGGCTTCTGCTGCCTTCAAAGGGACATATAAGGAGCTGGCACCTTGCCCATTGTGGTGCTGTCAAACAGACTCCTTGTTTGTGCAATGAAACCTCAAATAGTATTTTTGGGCTAGCCCCAGGGAAACTACAACACTTAAACCCAGCCAGTAAACAGAAATCTCCTGCATAAACCTGCCTGAGAGTTCCTCCTTCCCTAGGAGGTCAAGTGGATGATTATTACAAAAGAAGGCCTTCTGGATATAGGAATCAGAGTGTGAAAGAGTACCCCTGTCCAAGTATACCTGCCCCCCCTTACTGCCTGCAGTTAGATGGACAATTATTAGGACACATTTGTACAGGTATTGGAGCGAGCTTTGTAGATCTTGGTGGAATTTCAGTATGCCTAGAAGCAGTCAGCAAGACTTCCATAGCAGTATCTTTCAGACTTGTTTGAAAGCATTTGTACGCGGATTCACCTGATTATTGCTGTGAATCTCACTGTTTAAAAAAAGCAGTTCAACTGACTGTGGGAAGGGCACTACGCATTCTTGAACAACTTGTTTTTCTTTTTAAAGGGCATCACCTGTAAATGTTTGGCAAGCATCTGCCGCCCTCCAGAAGTTTCCGGGCTACCACTTCCATTATTCTTCACCATTAACTATACTAGCTAGGATTGCATGATTTCCACCTGCTAGAGGCTATGGATGGGGACCCTTTTTCTCTGTGGAGGACTACTGTGTCACAAGAATAGACAGTTGGGGGTTGGAGCTCACATTGGACAGAGGAACTCATTTTTATTTTTCTGCCACAAGGAGTGGGTTTGGGACCCTGATTTTATGCTGTTATCTTTGAAATGCAGAACAAGGAAAATAAGAAAAGCACACAAGCATTCCTCTCCAGCCAAGAACTAGTGAGAAGTAATGGAGGCATGCTGATTTTCCCCCCAACTCTGCCTGCCCACTCTTTGTGGCTTATTACGATATGTCAGTGCCATTTTATGGTTCTCCATTTTATTTTCCCCTGAAGTCTCTCATACACAACCACATTTTTTTCTAACAACACAGTGAAGGAGCTGCTCTGAGAGGCAAAAGCGCATGTCCACCAGGTTGAATGCTGCTGCAGGTTGTGGGAAATTCAGCTGTGACTTGATTTGGCCAGTGAGCAAGGTATATCCCGCCCACCCTTTCTGCAGGCCTGTTGAAAATCCTTCCTAAGTAGCATCATTTCAGGCAATGTACACTAAAAATAAGGGAAAGGAAAAATGGGTAGGGGGATGCACATAATAATAATAAAACATGGGCATGTTTTATTGTCTCCCTGAGTCTTCTGAAAAAGCCCTCAGAAAGCTGGGGAAGTAGAAACTGGGAGAAAAAAAACAGGATTAGTTTGAGAGAGTTAAACAAACAAAACAAGAAACACCCCTCCTTAGATGGAAGCCACGGCCTTTTTGAGGGGTAACTGAGGGTAGGAAATTAACTGTTCCTATCTTTCATACAACAGCATAAGGGGCAGTATACATTTTACAACTGCTGGAACTATACAGCAGATTTAGGAGCTGGCTAATCTAAATTTGACATTTAGACATACACACTAATTTGGGCTTAACTTTGCAACAAGGCACAAAAGTTCATATTCTAAGGCAGTGGTTCTCAACCTGTGGGTCCCCAGATGTTCATGGACTTCAGCTCCCAGAAGCCCTGAGCATTGAACATAGTAGCTGGGGCTTCTGGGAGCTGAAGTCCACAAACATCTGGGGACCCACAGGTTGAGAACCACTGCTCTAAGGTATGTAACGGGAAGAGCAGGTGGAGAACGAAGGCTCTGTGTGTGAACAGTGGTGGTGGTGGGGTTACTGTGAAGAGTCCATCCTAAGACTCTTCCCATTAGCCAGGACTGTTCAAATGCTGATCTAGTTAGCAAATAAGCAGCATCGATATCTGGATACATTTTCCAATGGCAGAAATAAGGGCAGTTATAAAACAGACTCTCATTGCTTGTGAGGAGGAGGTTTAAAGCAGTGATGACAGGATTGTGTACTTAAGGACTGGATATGAAACAATTAACGGGCATTTAATGTGGCTTAGTGATGAGCACAGTAGCACCATTTGCTAAGGAAACACAGAATAAACAGCTTCTTTAAGCCAGTTGTTGTCCAAATCATAGCTATCTTTCACTTCATCTTGAACTCAATGTAAATGTTAAGAGGGAAGTACTTCTGAAGTAGTCAAACTATGCAGCAGGTCACCAAATACCATTTGCTAGACCCAACACCAGTAGATGATTATTGTTGTCAATCCCTGTTTGAGCTTTTCGGAAGCATCTGGCTGGCTGCTGTGAGGAACAAGATGCTAGACTAAATGGACCTTTGGTCTGATCAGAAGGGCTCTTATGGGAAGAATCATTTCCCATTTTTCCTGCCTTATCTTCCTGATACATCTTTGGCTCCTGTGGATAAAAAGTCAAAACAGAAATGCAGTTAAAACAAAACTAAGCTCAATGAGAGAACCAACAATGTCTCTAAGTCATAGTTTGTTGGATGTCTGTTCACAAATAACACTCGCAATGGGCTGGCTTCCTTCACTTTCTTCTTGTGTAAGAGTCCTGCAGTGCAACTACTTGGAATCCAGGCAAGTTCTTCCTTGGTTTTAATGAATTAGTGCAGTCACCTGATGAGAGCCTGTGAAAAAACTTCCCAGAGCTGTTTGCCTCCAAGCACAGAAAGTACAAAAGTAACAGGGAGAGGTCAGGTTGGCTTCAGTTCTCAAAAATAAGAATAAAAAGGTATCTTTCTGCAGTAGTTCGCTGACTCGCAACTTCCAAGTCACATGCAAATCAGCACAGCAATTTGCAATCTAGAAGAGAAGTCTCTTCCCAGTTGGGATCCTTTGCCACTTTGGGGCCTCTTTTGATTTATCAGAATACAAAAATGGCCTTCAAGTTGTTTAGTAGCTGTAGAGAGAGAGAGGAGTATCTTCCATCATGTCATCCTGTGAACAAAGAGAAGATTGTTAATTTGGTGCAGGACTACAGGAGTAGGAGTAGGGGAAGGAAAAACAGGCAGCAGAACACACACTGGCTCAGTCTCTGTGTTCTACTCTAGAACTAGGTGTGGATTCAGGCCTCCACAGAACTTTGTTTGGTGCTGAACACTGACATGTATTACTATCATAAGCTTTATCGGTGGCAAATGATGCAGCAGATAGCATAAAACAGAGAAGTATTCCTGTTCTACCGATGGGGTCTAGTATCCTTTCACAGCTAATGGTAAAACTGGACCCTAAAAAGCTAACTATTCAGATTATCCTTTGTCAGCAATCCAGTTTTCCATGATTGTCCAAATCGGCATCCCCTGGTCTGGGTTGCATGCCCTGCCTCTACTCCTCACTGAATAAGGCAAATGGAAGAAGGACTCCCAAAGTTATATAGTGCAGAAGTAAAGAAAGAAAATCAAAATGTGCATAGGTGACCCATCTCCCTTTCATTAGCTATGAGAACCATGCAAGCTGGCCAGTAACAGAGGAAAAATCACTCCATCAGTCTATTTCTAATCTTCCTTGCCTTTACTGGCTTTAAACTTCCAAGCTAATGCAAAAAGATATCCAACAAAGTCACTAATAGGTATTAAGTCCTGTTGAGAGAGTGTGACCTTGGGCTAGTAATACTCTCTCAGCATCAGAGGAAGGCAACGGCAAACCCCCTGTGAACAAATTCTGTCAAGAAAATCCTGTAATAGTCTGCCCTGGGGTCACCATAAACCAGAAATGATTTGAAGGCACGCAGCAACAACAAATACCCCTGGACAGCTGTTAACATTTGGCAGTAACACTAATAAGGAGTCTAAAACCATCTGCCTGCTGATAAAGGCCACATTCACTACACTGTGTCATGCCATGATTCTATGGCCTGTTTTTCCATAGACACCTGCAAAGCAATTCAAAGTCTTTAACCATATCCAAGAATCACCATTTTTGGAAAGAATCAATAATCTCAGATGAAGAGAATAAATTCCATAGTGTAATGGCATCAAGTTCATGCCCCAGAGGTCCTTGCTGAAGAAAACACCCATATCTGGAAAGCTCATTATGCTTGAAAATGGTTATCTAACTTGTGCAGTTCCCACAGGTGCTGATTTACAGTGCTAATTTCCAACCTTTTTCAAATGGGATAGCAATATATAGAGTGGATGGACACTGTAACTTTTCCCATATATATCCATTGGAGAAGGGTATAATGTAAGCCACAAGAGGTATTCTATCTTCCACACCTAACCTTTCACAAATCCTGTCTGGAACATTCTCCAAGTCAGGAATGATTAACAATATGGATCTCACCTCCTCTTTGCAAGTATCTTCTGATCATGACATCTGAATAATGCCTTTTAAAGAAGAACTTCCCTAAAGTCCAGAGCAGTGTTCTTAAGGTAAAGCAAAGCATTATACTTCAAACAGGGGAAAGAACATGAAGACTAGACAGAGGAGTCTATGAGGAGGCCTAACCAATGAGATCTGGTTGTAAACATTGTTTTACCATAGGTAAATCCTGAAGTCGTCGAAACTGTAGACGACCACTGTGCTGACGATACCGCAAGAAACCCATGAGAGCCACAATCCCTACTGTTACAGTGAAGATGAAGATGACAGCAATTACCAGTGGGTCCTCCCCTACGGTGGTGGCTTCTGGCATACTGGGCAGATCTGTGAGGAAGAAATTATGAGATGCTAAAATACAGATTATGGCCATGCCTCTACCACCTACTTCAAAGATTCATGCATCTATCATCTACTTCATACAAAGCTGATCAACACACCTGGTAGGTCTCAAAGTGATGTTGGATTACAGCTACAAGACATCCTACCCAGTACAGCAAATGGAAAGGAAAGATGGGACTTGAAGCCCAAAAACATCTGGAGGGGCCACAGTTGCCCACATCAGTTCTACAATAGGTCAGGCTATTGGACCACTGACTCAATGTTGTCTACTCAGATAGCAATTCTAAAAGGGTTCAGACATGGCTCTTTCTCAGTTTTTCCTAAAGATGCCAAGGACCTTGAACCCTCTTCTCCATACAGGTATTCATTCGACAAATCGCCCCCATTCACTCAGTCACAGGCAAATGCCCAGGTAATTATTTATCTGACATCCCCACTATATATCTAGTCCACAGCCTACTCTATCTCCTGTTGCCTGGCATGGGATAAGGTCATTTAACTGTGTACCTTCACCAATGTTTCCTGTATCAGTAACAGCTGTCTTTTGTACATGGATAGCTGGTTGCTCTGTTTCTGCTGGTCTGATACTGTGGGCCAGGAGTGTGGAGGAGACTATACCAGGTGTTAATGTGATGGTGCTGGATGGAACTGTGAGCACTCTTCCATCAGTAGTAATTGGAGTTGATGTGGATTTGATAATGCTCTCATCTGTGACAGCTTCATGGTCTTTCACTGGTGTGGTTTCTTGTCTCCCTTTTGTAGGTTCCAATGTGCTGAATGTGGAAGATGTTGCCTGGGGAGCATCTGTAAACTCTGCAGAGACACATCCCAAAGTAAACCAAGACTGCAAAATGTTGGTTCTTTTCAGCTCAGGAACACATGAGCAGAGTCCAGCATGGCCACTTTTCTTTTACTGTTTAGCTCTATGACATAGGTAGACTAGGCTCCATAATCAACAGTATACCAAACACATTGATCAAGACACACCAATGGGTGCTGACCAACCATAGCTACTACCTAGTTATGACAGAAGTGACTCTGGGAAATATTTGCACCTGTGCTTTCTTCACATATTGCTTCCACATATTCCTGCTTCCTCATGGAATGGAGCTTGGATAGCCTATTCAAATTATAGGATATGGGCTTTTTGATTTGTGGAGACTGGAACTCTCTGGGAACAGAAGTAACAGAGGTGAGCCCTGCCTCCTTCTACTCAAGTATCACCAGAAAGGGGGCTCCAAGTGAAACCTTCAGAACCATCTATTTTTTTTTAAAGTAGGCTTTAATTTTATCTAACAGCCCACTATTTAGTGGTCAGAAATCTTCTCTGTTATCAGCTTATTCAAGGTGGGAGACAGACTAGCATAGCTTACTCCATATGGACCAAACAAATTCACAGGCAAGCCTTATTGCACTGTGCATTGTAGTGTCTCTTGGAACACTATAGCATCAGCAATCAATTGTCTGCTCACACACAACAGGAAGATGGGTGCTGTCAAAATCAATATATATATCAATATGTGGTTTACGTCATTAGTTTCCAATTCATCAGGAACAGATTTTAAAATCTCCCATGAGTTCCCTGAGAGAAAGTATCCTGAAATGATCAGGACTGGTAGAAATAGTTAAAGACAGATCTAACAGCTCTACTCCCCTGACATAGACTGCCAGTATATAATGTTCCCTGAAGATCACAAGCAACTGTGAAGCACAGCTGCTGTGACAGTCTCGTCCTTTAAAGCCAGGAAGTAACTATGACATCTAAGTTTCTCCATTTTGTTGAGTTGAGAATGGCTCTAATGTAATGAGGCAGATACTGCTGTGTTAAAACATGGCTTTAAAAAGGGCAGGTTAATTCTATCATTCCTCATGTACATCGTCCCTTTGGTCTTGTGTCTTGGTCTATAAAGTCAGTTAAAAAAAGACTTAGCTTTTTGTATTGAAATTAACTTCAGTATCAGTTAAGCCTCCAACAAATTGCTGGGCAAAAATTCAAGAGCAGTTTTTACTTGTTGTAGTTCTGTATGCAATAGATTGTATACAGAGCCACATAAGGATCTTCTGCTTATCTATCCTACCATCACCATCAATGTCTTCCTGTCCCACTGTGTGGCCAGAAAATCTGGGGAGCTCCTAGATCAGTGGTTCTCAATCTGTGGGTCCCCAGATGTTCTAGACTTCAGCTCCCAGAAGCCCTGAGCATTGACCATAGTGGCTGGGGCTTCTGGAAGCTGAAGTCCACAAACATCTGGGGACCCACAGGTTGAGAACCACTGTCCTAGATGGTCTCATGGTCCATGTCTGAGTCATTGTTCATCTTATATCCCCACTGGGACACCACGACCCTTGATTAAATGCTTTCCCACAGACACCATGTGACTGAACCTAAGCTTTCCAATATCCTTTATGCAGCATTCTTGGAGGCAAAAATGTATAATGCAAAAATAATTATTTATTAAACAGAAATTAAACATAAAATCACAGATTACTAGACATAGATTACTAGACATTTAGGTTTTGACGCAAGAGCCAGTGTGATGTAGTGGCTTGAGTGACTATAACTCTGCAGACCAGGATTTGAACCCCTCTTGGCCACAGAAATCCACTGGCTGACCTTGGGTAAGTCACACTCTCTCAGCTTCAGAAAGTGCTGTAATAAGTTCACCTTAGGGTCACCGTAAGTTGGAAACGACTTGAAGGCACACAACAACACAAACCCTAACTCCACTCTAGCTCACATCTCTCACTCATATCCTAATTAACTCTGACACTAAGCAATCTCGATCTTCGAATCTAACTCTCATAATATCTCTAACTCCAAAATCTAACTCTGACAGACTCCTAATCCTAGCCTTAACATACCCAACTCTCATTCCACCCCCATACCAGCCTTTTCAAAATCCCCTCACACATTCAGCCAGTCAGCACTCATTTCCATCATTCCATTCTCTCATCCCCTCCTGATAGATCCTTACCTTATTACACACACCATACCCTTGCATATACAACCACATTACCTAAATTTATCTAATAAACGCAACAACATTTCCTCCTCAAAAGTTCCATAGTATTACAGGCCACTCAAAAAAATGATTTCCTTTTTGTCCACCAAAGGTCCAGTCATATGTACACTGAATATCCTTGGCTTCTAATGCAACTAATGGAAACACAAAGATGTTCTCTATGACAATTCTTGACTCTGACTTTTGGCAACCCTATTGAATGACCTCCAAGTCACTTATCATCAACAACCCTGCTCAAGCTTTGCAGATGCAGGCCTGTGACTTCCTTGATTGAGTCCGTCCACTGTAATGTAGTCTTCCTCTTTGGATTAATTTATTTCCCTGTGTCTCACAAACTTTTATCTACTGCATGCCTTTCTTTGAAAATTGACTTTGGTCAATTTTGTTTTAAGTATCACAAAGCATTACCTATCATTTTTCTAAAATGATAATGGCAGTTGAAAAAAATAACTTTGCCTAGCTCCTCTGCTTGTTACTGATTTGAAACAGGTCAGCTGCAAGTCCAGTAAAACTATATGTCAAAGCTTACAAATGGGAGCAGAACGAGTAACACTCCAGCCTATTATCTAGCAGTGAACTGTAAGAATTTTGTTTTTCAGAACAGCTTTTTTAAAAATATGTAACAGAACAAAGCTAATGCTTAGGAGCTAAGCCTTCCGAGTGGCTGCTCCCAGGCTGTGGAATTCTCTTCCACAGGAATTTAGGCTGCTCCTTTCTATGCTCTCTTTCTGCTACTAAGTATTTATTGAAACAGAAATGTGATGATTAACTCCTTTTGGAGAAAGGTCTTTTAATGGAGGGGTTGCTATACTTTTATTTATATTTTTAAATCCTTTTATACTTATGTTTTAAACTAGTGATTTTTTAAAATAGGCCAGCTCATTTAATTGTATCTTAAATTTTTGTTATCAGGTTTTTAGCTTACTTAGTTTTAATATATACTGTAAGATGTTTTGGGTTCCAAGTCAGAAAAAACAAGGGTCACACATTTAACTAATAAATGAATAGCATGATCCACCATACCCACCATTAACTGACTTTTCATGTTGACATAGTAGTATTCAGTAACATGACTGTCCATGTATCTTGATGGTCACATGGGGTCATTTATTTATTCAATTTTTAGCCTATCTTTTTCCCTAGACAGGACCCAAGGAACCTTGCAATATAGATGAAGACAAAGTGCAGCTAAAAAACCCCTAATTATAAAAAAGTTTTTTTTAAAAAAAAAAATTTAAAAAGCAATCCTACTAAAAATACTAATCTAAAACAATTTAACATGTAAAACATAGGAAAAGTTATAAAAGTACAGAATATTCCCCATTAAAAGACCCTTCTGGGACAAGCAGTAAATAGCCAAAGTCCTGTCTAAATAAAAAGATTGGTGCAGACGGGAACAACTAAGCCTTTCATGGGAGGAAATTCCACAGCCTGGGAACAGCCACTGAGAAGGCTCTGTTAGATATTACTCTGAGTCCCATCATTATCAGGCTTCCAGGCTTCTCTATCACTGTGTCCTTACCAAATATGAATGTGATGGTGGTAGGACCGAGAAAAGGTCCTTCCCTGAAGATGTAAAGATTTGGGCCACCTTATGTAGGAAGATATAATCTCAGATAGCACAATGTTAGATCCACCAAACAGGGCTTGTTCAAAACCTATCCATTCATGTTGTCTGAGGACTGATCTCTATGCCCTAGGAAATGGTTTGATAATTACTTACTCTTACCTTGCAGTTCTGATTGAGAGGTCTCTGTAGCTGTGAAGTCAGGGCTAGAGGTATCCCAAGATGTGGTATTGATGGCTTTGTCATCATTCAGAATAGACTGGTTAGCTTCCACTAGTTTTGCAGTTGGAGTAGAAAGTGAAGGAATGCCACTGCTAATATTGGTGACCCAGTCTGTACTCTGGGATGTTGTGATATTTACAGAGCGAAGTGTTGTGGCAACCAGAAGTTCAGGTGGGGTTGAGCTGCTGGCATTCAAGCGTGAAGTGACTGTGATGTTATTGTCCTCCGCACTGGTAACAGTTGGTCCATTTGTCCAAGAGCTGAGGTTTCCAGTGTCACTGAGGGGAAGTATGAAGTGTGACACACTGCTGGGTGGAACTGATGACAAATTCTGTCCACCTCCTGGTGCAGAATAGAGGAAAAACAGAGGGAAACTCACATCACTGGCGTCATTGTAACAAATGTTTTTGGCTAGAAGCTTAGCTGCTTCTAACAAGAGGAAATGAGAGAGAAAGGAGCAGAACCACAGGACAAGCTCATTGCTGTGAAAAGGTAAGCAAGGTATGGAAGGTAGTTTTCCTTAGACTCATTTGCTAGTCATAATGCAGCTATCATGTTTTCTGAAGAATGGAAATAATCTCTAAACCTCAGCACACATACATACACGCACATACCTGCTTTGACAAAACCAAAGCATTGGGGTTTCCTTCTGCAACGAAAGGAAACAAGTTGTGTATGATTGCTGGCAGTCACTGCTGGACATAGAATAGCGGCAAAGAAATCAGTAGATTTACCACACTATGGATCTGAAGGAGTACTGTCTCCCTTGAGACCCATGTTTGCATCTGTCCAAATTGTGACATTTCCTAGGATGTTCCATTTGTCCTTGTAAAATATCAAATAAAGAGGTAAATATATAAACACTCCAGGCTATGTTTGAAATCCAGATTATTCTTAATAGCCTTGAGACTGGGGTACAGGTCTTCATCATCTCCAAGTTTTATTCTAGATTATAAGACCATACCCTTCTGTCAAAAGGAATCATACATACTGACAGTGAAATAGTTTTCTAAGTTCTTATCTTTATATAGCCAAAGCATCGGTATCTAAAACAGAAAGAAATCATCAGACTTGTTTGGAGCAGGGAAGCTAGAACATTTGCAGAAATACAACAAATCTTAAAGAGTAAGATTCAAAAACTGGTCAGTGAGCATTGGGTATGCTCAGGAGACACAGAATTGTGAACGAATGTTGCAGTGGGTGAGGAATGGCACATTCTAGCAGAAGCCATGTGTGGATAGGTGGCATCCTGAATATCAATATTAACTCCTTCCTGCAGCATTTTTCTGCAATGAGCCATTTATTGTTATTTTGTATGCCACTTACAATTTAAAAAAAAAATGAACAATACAGCCAAAATGCTAAATACTGTGTGTAAAAAAACTCCAGGTCATGCGCCAAATGGAATTCCACTGGACAATAAAGAACCATCTGGAACAGCAGTGAATAGGTTCTCTCTCCATTAAAAGCCACCCCCTTTTGATACATACACAAGGTGAGACTGTGTAACAATCAAGATGAGGCTATGTCAGGGTTTGAAGTGAAAGGGGCAATGTGACTTATGGGTTATTCAGCAATTTGTCTGGCCATGGAAGCATGACAGGTTCGGTTTTTCTCTCTATATAGTAGCACAACCACTAAAGATGGAACAAATGAAACGTGTGGTGACAGAGTCAGGAATGAGTACAGACAATACCAGCCTGGGAGGGAATAGAGCTGCATGCATGCAATACTGGCAGCACATAAATCGCTCACTAATTTGTTCCTTGTCAGAACTCTCAGTTCCTGCTCCTATTTGGTTTCTAAAGAATAAATGAAAAATGTTTTGCCCATTATGACAGCTGCTTTTTCATGTTACCCATAAATTTCAGCCTGGTATTGTAGTTTAGTAGTATGCCCTTGTTATTACTAAAACTGAACCAAAGTGACATCTTGCTTATCCCACAGTGTGTTCAAAATCCCCAAAGATCCAGCCACAACAGCAGAAAAAGTGATGTGAAGAAGAAAGAGGTACCAGTACCTCGAGAGAAGAAGAAAGAGGTACCAGTACTTTGAGGGAGGTACTGGTACCACTCTACTCTGCTTTGATTAGACCTCATCTTGAATACTGTGTCCAGTTCTGGGTATCCCAGTTCAAGAAGGACATGGTCAAGCTGGAGCAAGTCCAGAGGAGGGCGACCAAAATGGTGAGAGGCCTGGAAGCCATGCCCTATGAGGACAGACTTAGAGAGCTGGGTATGTTTAGTCTGCAGAAGAGAAGGTTAAGAGGGGACATGATAGCCATGTTTAAATATTTGAAGGGATGCCACGTAGAGGAAGGAGAGGGCTTGTTTTCTGCTGCTCCAGAGATCAGGACAAGGAGCAATGGATTCAAGCTGCAGGAAAGGAGATTCCACCTGAACCTCAGGGAGAACTTCCTGACAGTCAGGGCTGTCCGGCAGTGGAATCTGCTGCCTCGGAGTGTAGTGGAGTCTTCTTCCTTGGAGGTTTTTAAGCAGAAACTGGATGGCCATCTGTCGGGAGTGCTTTGAGGGTGTTCCTGAATGGCAGGGGGTTGGACTGGATGGCCTGTGTGGTCTCTTCCAACTCTACATTTCTATGATTCTATGATAAGTCGCACAGAATTTACTCTACAGTAAAACAAGAGTTAAAATTAAATTCCTGTTCCCCATCCAGTGTGACAAAGCACACAATTATAGTTCCTCAATAAGTTTTTTACTTGTTATATTTCAGTCTTTGGTCTCTGCTGAGACAGTGGTTTATTGCAGACCTGCAATTATTCCTTTATTGCAGAAAGAAAACATATGAGTACAGCTGGGTTAGCATCTTCATCCAGACAAAACAACACACGTGCACTGCTTGCCATAAGGAATTATGGGAAACTCAAGTCACAAAGTCTCAACATTCAGGCAAAATGTTTCCCTGAATGTGAAACATGAGACAGGGAGGCAGAGGATATTCTGTGGCCACCCTTATGTGGGCTTTGGCAATCTTCTTGAGACAAGAAATAACATGGCCCTCTGAGCTTTGATGCCTTAGCCAGCTCTGTCTTCCTATCACAGCCAGGACCATAGTGACATTGAGCTGCCAAGGGTTTGATGGTTGTGTTTGGCAGGTTTCCATAATGCACCCTTTTAAAAGACATCTAATGAAAGTTCTCTTAAGTAGTCGAAGACATAAGCAAACTTTAATCTTAATTACCTTCCCAATGATCCGTAAAACTTTTAATACTGCTCGAATTTCATGATCTGCAGAAATTTCTATTTGGTCTTAGTTTTTTTATATTGCATTTTTTCTCTGGTGGTGGTTTATGCTATATTTAGTTTTGATGGTTTTACCTTTATGTAACAGTCTTATTTGTCATTATTGGACAGCATATAAGGATAGTAAATAAAGCAACTGAAGGCAGAATAAATCCTGCTCATTTGCCATCTTGTTAATCCTACACACACTAGCTCTGGTTCACTCAGCAAATCCCACTGAATTAGTGCATGAGAAAGATAATGAGAGCACTTTTCACTGTATGGCCAGCAACTAGTTTGCTCTTTTTTCACTTGCAACATGCACCTCACATATTCATGTGAGAAATTTCAATGGTAGTTTGCTCTTGGTGAAGCACAGAAACACATTTCCCTTCACTTCAGTAAGAACAATCTGCTGAATTTTTTAAGCCAATATTTACAATGGATGCTGGGACGTTAGATTGTTCACATTGGAGATAGGAACCAGCAGATTTTCACAGATCTGCATTGTTAAGAAATTGAGAGGATAATTTTTGCCCATTGCAACCAGACCTAACAGCCCAGGCTAGCAGTGACTCCATGAGTGTGGACTACATGTGGCTTTTAGGAGAAGACTATGAGCCATGGACATATAATACAACTGAGAAAAAAAAAAGTAAAGAAAGACAGCATTTTGCAAGCAGAATGACATGGAAAATATCTCCCCCAATTTAGTAGATAGTAACCACTTAAGAAAAAGTAATTATCGTCCATAACTACAGTGCATTTTTTGAAGCCTAAAACATCCACCAAGACACTAGCAGTACCTCCTTCCAGCCCACCTCCATGAAGAGGATAAAATTAAAACACTGCTGTCCTATCACAAAACATGCACACCAGCAAGCCTGACAGAGAATGAAGCAAGTAAGCTGTCTATTGTTTCATCGCTGTCATTCTGAAATTTTCAGTTGACTCTTGTAAAGCAAGGTCCAAATAACAATAGTAGCAGAAATGATGCTGAAAAAATTAAAAGCAATTGATGCAAAGCTTCCTATGTCCCCCTCCCTCTCCATTCCTTGTTAATTTTTTCACTATCTTGCTTGATGAAAAGCACTAAAGAAGATGAAAGCTTGCATGATATTTTGGGAGCTGTGAGCTGAAACAAGAATGGTTTTATTCTAATTTGGGATTTTCTTATGGTCAAAAATCTTTGCTTTATTAGAAGTCAAAAGTGGTTTGACTGTCACAGAGAGACAATCCTCATAAAACTCCATATTTCTGTCCAGGGAACTTTAATCCTTTTTTCCCAACTGGCTCCTGAAACTAAACATTTCCTTATATCAGCCCTATCTTATGCTGAAGCAGGAGAATGTTAAAAATACTAAAATTTTATGTCAGAGTAAAGCAAGCAAAATTGGCAACAGACATATTTCATCACAGTTGTAAAATGTGAAGAGCTTCACGTTTCCTTTGTAGCTGAATAACAAACAAACAAAAAGATTTTCTGTAGCGCTTTGTCTAGCTGGTTCTTTCTGGGCTGATCAATGTGAGCAGAATAGGCTGCTGATCCAGAGCCTCAAAACTGGGGCGCAGCTGGTTAGTGCAATAGGCAGCAGAGCACAGCCTCTTGGGAAAGGCCTTCTCCTCCTGCCAAGTGTAAATAATAATTATGAGATAAATTAAACCTTCAGCATCAGTAATGAAAAACTTGTAGGAAAAAAACAGTACCTTAGAGACCAGCCTTTTTCACGTTATGTCCACATTCACACCCAGAATCTCCTTGTTTTAGCTGTCTTATGATTCCTCTCCCATTAGTATTCTGGGAGTTCTAAATGCTTCCAGGAAAATAAAGCAAAGAAGGCAGTAGAGTACACAGCTTGGCTAAAGGGCTCGCTAAACTTTACAAAAAACTTGGGGTTGCCACTCAAAACAACAGCCAAGTGACAAATCCTACCTGGTAACCTCTGATATTTAACTGCAAACTTTGACGATGATGATGATGATGATGATGATGATGAGCCTGAATCCATGTTGCCAAGTCAGGGGATGGGCTCCACCTAGAGATGGAACTATCCTGAGGGAAGGCATTGCTACTCACATCTTCCTTCAGACTTTTGTCATTCCAGTGCACCTCCAAGTTCCCTGGCTGCTCTCAAGGGCTCCCCTCCACAGCACTAGCACCCTCCACATGTGTATGTCTCATTCCTGCTGTGAGTGCAGGAAGTGTGCTGGGGGGAGTCACTGGTTGCACTGGCAGTTTTCTCCTTCTTCCTGGGCATTCTTGCAGCAAAATTCCTTCCTTCCTTTTGCACACCCAGTGGTAGAAGTAAGGGAGGAAGGGAAGAAGGAAAGGTGGAGGACTAGGTGAGGATGGAACTTTTACAAAGAGTCTAAGAACATTTGAAAAATGAGGGGTGGAAAAAGGGGAGTAAAGATTGATTGACTGATTGATTTGAAGAGAGGTGAAAAAGAGATAGAAAGCCCAGGAAAAAGACCAACATAAGAGAGCTTTGGAGCAGCTGTGGTGACAAAGTTCTTAAAGCTCAGGTAAGCACATCCTCTAGGAGCAGCAGGCAAGAAAAAGACTGTCCTCCAGATGGTTGCTCCCCCAACTTGTTAACACTGGAAAAAGTCTTTCTTTTTCTTGCCTACTAGGAGTGAGTGGGGATAAGCAACCTAATCTTGGAGGATGTTCCTCTCATCCATGCTGAGAAAAGAGGGATGTCAAACATGTCATAGTTCCGGGGGTTGACATAATGAGTAACTATGGGTTTTTTTTAGATTCATAAGCTGAATCTCCAATTTTTTTACTGGTGCAGTAGAGGAGTGGCAGAGGAGTGGATAAGTTTGGGACTCAGTGCAGCTTGTTTGTGTACCAGGAAACCATGTTTTCCTGTTGTGTCTGAATTGGGCCTTAGAAAATTTGTGCAAAACACAGACAGCAATGGAACACTGATAGATCTAAACAGTATTTTCCTGTCTGCTGGCTACTATCACACACTGGATCAACAAATGAAAGCACCCCAATCCAAAACAGCTCCATATGATTCATTTAACTTTACCTAAGAACATGGTGCATGGTAAGGCCTTTCACTGAAAGATCTCTGGCTACTGAAGGACTATACATTAACCTTCCCTCTCTTTAAAATATCTAACAGTTGTTAAAGAACAGATTGTAAAGCAGACACAAACAGTGAACACATGTTCAGTAGGCAGGCCCAGACAGAGATCTGTAGGTCAGTAAATGAACTTGAAACTAGGAACTGAAATTAGGGCTGCAACATCTAGTCCTTTAATTGAATTGATTAGATTGAGAGGAGACCTATAAACAGATTTTAAAAGTGTCCTTGACAAGTAGAATTTTAAATGAGATGCTTATGTAGCTGTTAATTGCACAAGCTCAGGCCTGAATATTTTGAAAGGCTTGCCTTCCTGGTGCATCCAGCCCATATATTCTTCTAAGCTATCAGAGAGAAGGCTACTCAAAGTTGTAGGTATGGGGAGAGCAGTTCAAGCAGTCTATGAACATTCTGAAATACAACGTTGCCATCCAAAGAAAAGGGGAAGGCAAAATTACTAAAAGAATACAAGCACAGCAAATAAAAGAATTCTAGACATGAATAATGTTCAATGGCTCACTCTCTAAAATGCTAGAAATTTCAAGAGTAAAGGAACATTTCATGGGGGGTTTCTTATTTGAGGGGGCAATACACTTATTTTGTGACACACATGCCCCACAGCTACTTCCCCAGAACTGCTATGGAAGATACAGCAAGTGCAAACTTCTTTCAGAACGTGCAGTTACTTCTTCTTTTTTAATGGCACATGACAACCTGCCAAAGCCACCTATAACTGAAGGTGCTCCGAGTACCATTCTACCACTGTTTGGTTATGAATGGTTTCAGCATTTCATCACAATCACTCTTCTTAGAAGCTAACTGAAAAAGAGACTGAAAGGACCAAACTTTGTCTGTCAGTTCCAGGAACCAAAATTTCTGCTGCCATACCATTTCAGCATTGCTGAAATGAGAGGACTGCAAACGAGGGCATTGCCCTGCCCTTGCTGAGTATTGCAATGCTGCTTGCTACCTCTGGATTGTCGCTCATCTACCTTTTTGCTCTTCCAGTTTCATTTGGAAAGCTAAACCTGGGAGTCTGAGCTAAGGTTTGCTTTCTCACATTGGGACATGGAATGGCTCTGGAACCCCTGGTGGTACTGAGCAGTAATGTGGCAGAATCAGGGGCTTAATAGCTGAGCCATTGGCCTTTGTGCTTTTAGGGCAACTGAGAAAGATCTGATACTGCCTGTGTATGCATTCTTGGAGGATGAGGCCTTGTATAACCATTATCATTACGTAAAACCCATGGATTTCAACGGGGCTTACGTGGACAGAAATGTACAGACATGAATAGCAGCCTTAAAATTGGAGCACATATGTAAATTTAATTAGTTAATCACAAACCTCTAGCTGAAACTAGATCTGTTTTAAAACACATATTATTTAAAACACATGAGTTTTATTTGTTTATGCCATTAAATTTTCAGAAAACAAAAGCTCTATTGGAAACTCAAAAAGACTTAAATGTCTCTCTATAGGTGGCACTTAGATAACTTATAGCAACTCAGCTTTCTTGGACAGGGGTGGGGAGGGGAGGAATTATGACTCACATCATTTTATGTTAGAGAATCACTTTGCTTACTTCAGCATTATGTAGTCCACTTGCCCAATGAGACACTTTAATACTTGGGATTTATGTAGCACAGTCCACATGTTTCATTTACATTATCTTAGTAGTCCTTGGGCCAAATAGTATCTTTGATCCTAACTCACCTTGGAGGTTTGTGATGAAAAAAGAGAAGGTGAGGAGGAGAGAAAGTCAAAGTATACCTTTTGGAGCTCCTTTGAGGAAACATGGCATATAAGAGTAATAAACTAAAGAAAGATAAATAAAATTGTCACAATAGCACTGTAAGGTAAATCAATATGGCATTTAGCAGATGGTGATTTTGAGACTGCAATACAGCACATAACGTATAATTTTATTTAGTATGTCTATGACCAAGGCAAGGTTTGGCCTGTACTACAGTTTAGTCTTTTAATCAAAACACTTTGTACACAGTAGTGGCAATTTTATTTGTATTCCACTTTTCTACAGTAGACAGATAAGCTGTGTAGGCAAATAATAATTTATATGGAGTGTGTGTGAATGTGTGAGAGAAGAGAAGGAGAGAAGAAGGGATAAAAGAGCTCAATAATATTTTTTTTCTGTGTAAAAACACCTAATGCCAGAGTTTTGTATCCATCATTTGCGGGTGGGGGGGCAGGGAACAGGAATCTGGTGGCTTGCCAGGCTGTTTCAGTGTCCTGAATAATTTCATTCATCTCATTGCATGTGTTTACATCAAAATTCAGAGTGCATGGATCCAACTCATTTACTGCCAGCAAAAGACAGGATACCTAAATTCTGAGACCAGATGTGTGACCAGGATGCAAAATACTTTACTCTTACAAACTGAAGCCAAGAACAGTTTGCTGCCAGTATTTGTCTCACATCCTCATAAAGAAAACAAGCTATTTTAGTGTAACTCTTTAAACAGAGTTAGCTCCTCCATTAAGGTCACCCCACAAATATTTTTTTATAGCAGTAGAACCAGGTATGCAGCAAAATCTGCTAAAGGAACTGTAGTGCTAAATGAACTTTAGTGCTAACTTTAGGCTGCAGTCCTATGCATACCTGCCTGAGATTAAGCCTCACTGAACTCAGGGAAACTGATTTAGAATTGCATTGTCCAGGCATGCATATAACATTGGGTTAAAAGTGCTTTGTGAAACTGAGTACCTCTTTGTTCTTCACCCCACAGAGCTCAACTAAATCTAGCAATTCACCACCTCTCAGCACAATTTGCATGTCTAAATGGAAAAATATACTCAGGGCAGCTCTTTTCCCAACTTTCTCTAAGCCATATTTCTCCAATCTGATGCTTTTGTTACCCTGTTTACTGGGGGTCCCGCGAGGGACTCCAAACATGCTCAACTATTGGTGGGGAAAATTAGCTCAGAGCACAAGTTAGCAAAACGAGAGGTAGGGCAACGCAGCGGAATCTTTAAACCCAATGTCTACGGGGTCAGGCCAAGCCAAGAAGCACGCCAAATATGAAATAATAACTGTGATTTTATTAAATACAAGTAAACAGTGTACGTAACACACTCACACAAGTAACTATAGAAAATAAAGGTGGTAGCAGTATAGAGGAATTTTAAGAGGGATTGTCGAATTGGGTGATACTACACCTGTCCGAAGCCCGGGGTAGATCACTGCATAGGTCCGTAGGTGCGCAGTCTCGGACTGAGACTGAGGGGAAAGCTCGGTGGATGAAGTGGCAGCGAGGCTGGATGGAAGTTCAGAGTGATCCGAGGAAGGTCTCGGAATCGGGGTTTTTATAGGGAAAATATGACTGTAGGCTAGTCTGTACCTGGGGAAGAACAATGAGGTTTGGGGACGAGACAATGTCTCTGAAAGGTCAGAATTTAGCATGATTGAGTTAGTTCCGAATCGACAATGGAATGGCCAGTATGCAGATGCAGCGTACTTGACAGTTAAGCATCTTGCTCATCAAGTTGCCTGCTCAGGGCAGGGAGTTCTTTGTATTAGCATGCCTCTTTAATGAGGTCTTTGTCTAGGGAGGTCTCCTAAAGCAACAATCTGGCTGAGTCTGGCATGCCTGGGTGGAGAAAGGAATGTTCAGCAATCAACGGCCATGCCTAGTTCTGTGCTTGTCTGGGGGCCTCGCAAACACTTGGCCGAGGGTGGCAGAATGGGGCCAAATTGTGATATCAAAAATGATATCTAATATCTTCCAAAGTCGGGCTAGCAAACAGTGATAACACTTTCTACATGTGCCTCGATCCTTTCCAGCTAGCAAACTTGAAGAACACTATGGCCATTTCTGCACAAGTCTGTTATAGCGTGATGATTCCACTTTCAACCTCCTATGGAATCCTGGGGTTTGCAGTTTCGGGAGGGGCCAGCCGTGCTATAACAGACTCATGCAGAAATGGCCCAAGTCAGGGAAAATTACTTTCACACCTATTAGTACTACCCATAACTTAACCAAGGAGTACCAGTCAAAAAGCATTACGCAGCTATTCTACCATTCTTTTCCTCAATGTATTTTTGTATTTTGGCAAGAAAAAAAAGGCCAACGAACCAGTAGGAAAGCATGGGCTAAATGCAAAGGCTTTAGACTTGTGTCATAAAATTCCCTGAACAAAGTAAGGTGATGGCACAATAAAAGACTGTGAGAACCAGGAAGGCTTTGGTTCAATTTTTACCCATCCTCTTAAGGATGGCTCATGCAAGCCAACATCTCTCAGGCCCATCCCATGAATTGTAGGTTCCTTTTTTCCAGTAGGAGAGAGGGCTCTTTCCTGATCACTTCTATGGAACAATCTCCCCCAGAGGTCCCTTTTTCTGCCTCTCTCATGGACATGCTGGCTGGGCATTCTGGGAATTTGAATCCAATTATGGATTAAGTCCAACTGCTAGTGCCAACTAAAGTAAACCCACTTAATCAACTGCTGAATGATATATCCACACCTATATAAATCCCCATTGATTCCGAGTAGTCTAACAATTGGATTTAAGCCCCAGAAAATAATTTTTCTAAGTTCTGGTCCCATTCATGTAAAGATAAATTATGTAAGACATATCCTTCTGTCATCGCCTTTGGTTAGCAGGAGGACTGTGCAGAAATGGGTTTGTTAGGAAGCAGTTTCTATGCTTTTGATTTGACAGCAGTGACTTTTATGAGTCACATAGTGGCAAATTTTAAAGAGCAAGTGTTTATTATGACAATTTCTGTAGCCATACCACCAAGGAGGTCCAAAAATGCCAGCCACTGTCTTGATTCATATCAACAAACCAGTTCTAGCAATTTTCATCTCTATCAGCAGAAATGAAAGCTAATTTGCCATTCAGGACAAAGACTCCCTAAAATAATTTGCATTACAAATGGGTTAACAACGTGTTATTGCTTGACAATACATTCTCTCCCTCTCCACTGCCCACTGCTACTGCAGCTACACTCAGTAGGAATAGGCAGATGAGTGTGTATTTGTGTACATGCACGTTAGAAGATATTCTTCTTGATATTTAATAAAAGGTCCTGCAAGCCCTGTCTCTGTTACACCACTATGATTTACTGTTTTATTTATTGATTATGTCTTTTAAATGTTAACAGCCTTGAGTAAATTTGAAAGGGCACCATAGAAATGAAATAAAACCAAAACATCAGTAAATCACAATGCTTAAACAATACTTTTACCAGAGGCTTTGAGACCATAATACTTGGGGCACAGTTATCTTTTTGATATAGCTGACTGTGACATACCTCCATGTTCTCTTTAACAAAAAGGAATTGGTCAAATATGAGGTACTGTCTCAGTGTTCCAAATATTTTGGGACTGCAGAGCACAAATCTATACTAGATAACTTTTGCCAAAGACATTGAACATCATCCATTTACTTTAGATTCCCTGGCATTTGCTTGGTTCCTGTTCTATGACTGAAGTTTCCACACAGAATGAGGTTCTGTTCACATGTCAAAATAGTCAGCAAGATTGTTTGTAGCCAGCACTCTCCACGAGGCCTCTTGGAATGAACAGGCTCCATTTAATTTTCAGAGTTGGCAAGAGCAGTTTACACGAGAACAGACACTACTCACATTAACTAGTGTGTTACACACTGCTCCCAGTGTATTTGCAACCTCAAAGTAACAGAGCATAGCTTGGAACTGTGACAATCTAAGCTTTATCCTCTGAAAATCAGGGATCTGTTGAAGACGTGCATATAGTGAAGACAAGCAAATACCTACTACCACTCCCCCAGACACCGCCAGAGGCTTTAGGGAGGGAAAGCCAAAAATAATCTGGAGTTTTATATTTTTAAGAGTCATTGAAGAAAGTGGTTTTCTGCTGTCAGCTGGAAAGAACTACTGTTGAAATTCAAGACAAGTACCTGCTTAGTTAATCAAGCTAAGCCAGGAGGTGGGTCAGAGATCCTAGTATAGCTGAACTTGAACAATTCCATATAGGAAGTTTCTATCAGTGACTATAACTGGATGTAAATCTGGTTAAAATATGTAAGTATCATCCACTTCTACGTCTTTTCAGAGACACATGGGTTGGGGTTGTTCCCTACATTACATTTAGTCATACCTTAGAGCTCATCACAACCATCTCTTCCATACTTTCCAAAAAAACATGTCCTCACTATCTTCCTAACCAGCAATGGGTAGCTAGGAAAGTCTTAAAAGAATAAAAAAAAGTGTGCCTATTTTCCTGTGCTGGAATTAGCACAAGAGGGAAACTTGAAATCTTGTCTTTACTGCTGCCAGTTCCAACATGGTCAGTAAAGCTTTGTGCAGCTTATTCAGCAGGGGCAAGGGTGGGAGAGAAAGATGACAGCAGGTTCTCAAACAAAAGGCTAGCGAACATACACAAATGGTTGCACCCACACAGATGACTGCAACCTCACCTGACTGCATATGGTGAATATTAGTTGTTTGTAATACATACAATTCAATAGAAAAATGACCAGCTGTCTTCTAAATTAGAAAAACCCACCAAATTTTCAGATCCCCCCCCTGCATTTCCTTGTGACTATTGCCAACTTCAAGCCTTGGAAAAGGCAATACCACTGCATTAGAACGTCTTTTGAAACTAGCATAAACTTTGATATTAGGAGTTTTCTGGTGTTAATGAATGATTGTAAGAATATATATTTCTGCATTATAGATGTGTTCAAAGCATTGCAAGCACTGCCCATAAGTGATAGCATAGCAAGTGCCATCATCTTTCTCTCAAATGTGAAAAGAAGCTAAGTAGATCAAGTTAGGTAGAGATCAGATATCCACAGCATGGAGATAGTTCTACTGATCTAAGTCTTGGAGGATTGTTATAAGGATTACAAAGATTATGAATGTAAAGTTGTCATACAGATGTCCATTTCCCTGAGGATCATCTATACATCTTCTCCACTGCTGGAAACCCCATAGCATCAATTCTCTGTTGTATTAAAAAGAGTCTTCCTGCTTTAAATTGGGAATGCAGTTGTTCTTCCCACTCTACCACTGAAAGCAACATCTACTTAAAAATACAAGTTGCTAATTTGAAACTGAAAAGCTGGGATGGACTTTTAAAGGTCAGTCATGTGATGATCTCACATAGAATTTAAGTGAGGACTGCAGCCCTTTAAAAACAGCAAACTAGTTTGTATGCATGTATCAGTATGTTCCAAATAAAATAACAGAGACTTGCACATGTCATTTCTCAAAGATGAACATGATATCCATATATGCAGCATTCTATTACTTTTTAACCCTCTCTCAGACCAAACAGCACTTTTGAGTAACATACTCAATCCAAGCATATTCAGGATCTTACACTGAAATTGTAAGCATGTTCATTCAGAAGAAGTTCCCATTTACTGTAGTTCAGTGGGAATTATTTTCTAGTAAGCGTGTTTAAAACTCAGCCCTTGCATGACATTCCTACGCAAACGCTTCTGAGTTCAGTGCAACTTCTGTGTGAAAACGTACTGGGCAAGCAGCCAAGTTTTACTTGTTAAGACCACAAGTTATCAAAAAACTACTGAATTTAGTCAGGTAGCAGAAACAGATGTATAGTCAATCATCTGTAAAGCAGTCTACAATGTTTAAAAATATTTATGGTGAACCCATGGAGCTGAAAAGAAAAATAAGCCTTCCACTAATGTTTTCAAATGCTTTAATTAGCATATATTCAACTTCTTGATGAATTTATCAATGGTTCATTATGCAGTTATGAGGTACTCTGGTTATTTAATCTTTACCTCCCTATGGAAGAGAGGTAATTCAGCAGATAACATCATGTATTGCACTACAGATTATGTATTAGAGAAGCTCTGCTAGAGGAATACACAATCTTTATACACTGTATGCCTGAAACAGTCTCCCCAAGCAGCCGAAGGACTTCTCACAAAAAAGGGTCAATACTTTCCTGATAGGAAATTTAGTAATATCCAGAAGATTTCATAATATGTTCATTTTCAAGTTTTTGGAATAAAAAACTCTAGTGGTAGCACTTTTTTTTTAAATCAAAAAGGCAATTTGCCAAAGTATGCTTTCTGTAAAGTAAGACTTCGAAAAACTATGTAAGCATAAACATTCCTAAACAATCTGGAACCAAATTAGTCATCTTGAAGTAGTAACTGAACACTGTTCTTAAAGACATGATTTTACTACCTTCTCCTTATATATCTGGGTGAGCTAAAGAAGAGACATCGATCTCAAGTGGAAATGCCCCAGTTTGACAAGAATGCACCATAGTGTTTATTAGAACAGGGACAGATCGAAGATTTTTATTTTGAAGACTTGTTATCTTAAAAATACCATTGTTCTTCCATATTTCAGCTCATTATGACAACCAAGGCAGACATCTGGTCTCAGTTAATTGCAGAACTAGTTAAATCCATCTAAGTTGCTCTTCCCAAATGTCTTCCCACTCATTCTTCCCTCTTCCATTGCAATAACACTGTGAGGTAGGCTGAGGAAATAGCTAGTCCAAGGTCATCCAGTATATTTTGTATCCAAGGGGGGATTGAACAATAGGCTTCCATTATTTGAGCACAACACTCTAATTGTTACACATACTGTTTTATTTTCTGATCATTCCATTTTGGGCTTTTACGTTTTCTTCCAAAAACTTGCACTTCAATTTTCTTCTGAACTGTAATCTGTTATTTTCTTCTCAAGTCCCCTGCCATTCCATTAGCAGACAACTCAAGTCCTTCTGCAAGTTCATCTGCATATAACATTACTGAAAAGTTGTCTGTCTGTCTGTTTGTCATTTTCTTTGGCTGGAAAATTTGTTTCCCCCCTTTTAAGTACTGCTGCAAGATCACTGACAGATTGTTCAAAGACAGAGAAGTCAAAACACGGTGTAGCTTTCCTTGGACCAGTTGCTTTTCCTTAGTTTGACATACCTCATAGGATTGTTGTGAGGACAGGATATGGAAGAGGAGCATCACGTACTCTGCCCTCACTCACTGGAGGAAAGACAGGCTATAATGTAGGCAATACATAAATAAATAATAGAAATATTTTTGTAAAAGAACTTAGAAGGCCAAGCAGACTAGGCTTTCTTTCATAAAGTAGGAATGCTGGCATAACACTCTTACTAGACAAAGTATGTTTAATAATAAAAAGGAATGACAGTCATAGAATTAGAAAAACAAAACAGAATCAAGATTATTTTATCCTAGTACATTAATCTCCAAATTGCTCAGCTGGTTCTGCTGATATAACTTAGTAAAAATCCAGGCTATAACCTTGGTATCCTATAGCATTGCTGATTTTTGGAATCTATTTTGTTTTTCACTAGAAGTGCATTTATGAAAATAATGTCTGAGATGGAGAAGCCACACATTTTAGCACTATGATTATTCATTTGGAAGCAAGTTCCAGACTGCAGCTTCAGAGTGCCACTGAAATCAATGCTAGACTCGGATTGGTTTTCAGTAGCAAACTAAGCTTGCAGTTCTCTTGCACACAAATCCCCAGCTGTTTCCCCCAGAAGCTTTCTTTGTTTCATCAGCAATGTATCTAAGGGGTGGGGCTGAGACTCTGAGCCATTAAACAGATGAAATTATAAACCCTTGTAGATTTATGGCAAATCACCCAGAGATCTACCAGTAGATCCTGGATGACCTTTTGCCCACTCTGAACTATAGAACATTGAAGCAATTTTAAGACTCAAGGACCAAGAAGTATAGAAACTCTTCCCCTGCTTCCCACAAACCAGATCTCCCTGCTATCTGACGATCAAATGATCCCCTGGTCCTAATACCAGAACCCAAGTTTAGAAAAGCTTTTGGGGGGGATTAAAACCCCCATAGTAGCTTGAACACTGTGGGAATGGTAGTTGAAGAAGATAACTTTTCAGACATCTGACCAGCACTGAGCTAGAGTGGAAGAAAAGCACCTAGGGCATGGTTTCTCAACTATGGTTCCTTGGAATCCCTAGGGTTCTGTGAGAGACCAAGATTTAAAAAAAAATTAACATACAGATATATCTATATCTACATCCATATAGATATCCTATATATAGAGATATATAGATATGGATGTAGATAGGATAATTTTTTAGGCAGGGATGCTGTGAAACCTGAAAATTATGTCAAGGGTTCCTCCAGGGTAAAAAGGTTGAGAAAGGCTAGGGCAACAGACTGGAAGAGCATAAAGTGTGGAGGATTGAGGTTCCTTCACGCGTATGCCCCCATTTGCTCTAAGTCTGACCCCTACTTATATGTGAGCTTGCAAAATCAGATCATTTCTAATCATGAAGCAGGTTTGTTATATCTAGTCTGAGCCTTAACCCAGAAGGAGAAAACCATGGCAGTCAATCTAGTTTAGCGACTGTCAACCAGGGAGGCTTATCAGGATTTCCACTTGGGAAAAAACCCTTCTTAATATTATGATTTTTCCCCCTTGGAAAATGAGGGAAACTAAGTATACCTATTATGTGTAGTTTATTGGATCATCCTATGATGCAAAGTGCTGCCCCTTAAATAATAAAAGAAAAAGATTTTTCTCCAAATTTGCAAATGCTTTTATTTGTTTTTAAGTTGCAGTATTTCAACTAAAATTACTGAAAGTGACATGAAGTTGAGTGTTTATCAAAAGAGGGAGCACCAGGGTTTTTTTTAAGGTTGAGAAACCCTGGGCTAGATGCTTTAAATTCGCCATCTGTCGCTCCAGACAGAAGCGGGGTAAGGATCTCCACACAACCACCACCACGGGAAGCCAGCTGCTGCTACATCATAGCTTGAAACCTCAGACCTTTCTCAACCAGCAGCCACTCAGGAGAAAGGAGATTCTTCTGACCCAGGCCAGGAGTTAAAGGGGGACAAGGAATGAAAGGGAACATAATGAATCTTTCCCAAAGCCCTGTTACTGGACTGCGCAGGAAGCCCGATTTACTTCGAAGGCTCGCAGTCAGTGCCAGAAACTGTCTTAGTGCAATCAAAAGGCGAGAGCACCTCTGAGCATACACAGTGAACCTCGAATCTCATTCCTGTCCTGCCCAAGCACCACGCAAATTCCGGACCAGATACCACAGTAAACTGCAAGGACCGGCAAAAGACTTTTCCAGCCTACGAAAGGGAATAAGGTTCCAGCCCCTCTGGAAAGCCAGGGCCCTCCCTTTAGGCTCCCAGCAGGACAAGTCTCCCTCGAAAAGTTTCCAGCCATCTCTCCAAACGACGCTCCTCCTTTGCTCTGACACCCCTCCCCCGGATTTTGGCCTCCGGTCGAGAGCTTAAATTGATCTCCCTGTAATGTGGGACAGAGGAGAAGGGACCTTGCCCAGGAAAGCTGGGCTCCTAGGAAGGGGCCGGGCGCGCCCTCGCTAGAGGACGGGCTGGCGATCGCGTCTGTCCATGACTTAATCTTGCCATCTCACTCTATTATGGAGCGGGCAGCCCACTCACCTGGCAGCGGCAGGAGGGCCGCCGCGAAGAGGCAGCCAACGGCAGCGAGACTGCATAGCGAGCGCCGTCTACCCGCCATGCTGGGCTGGGATCCGCGGGTAGTGGCTCGCGGGGCGAACGAAAGCGGGTCAGGGCAAGAATTCAAAACACCGGGACCAAAGAGAACCGGCGCCGCCGCCGCTTCCAGCCGCTCCAGAGGTCTAGCGACAGAAAGTGAGTCACCGCTGCCACGTGGTTCGTTCACAAACACCCAGGCGGGACTAGTCAGGGCGTGCCGGCCGCATCCTCTCTTCCCCGCCCGCCCGCCCGCCCGCGCCCTCGCCCTCGCCCTCGCCTTCTCTTGCGCCACAGAGCTCCCTCTCGCCTCCTGGGAACGACCCCCGGTCCAAGGCTCCAGGCATCCCCCGGCAGAAACAGAAGTCCTGACCCTCTGTCGGCTACTCGTCGGAGTCACTGCTGTTAAACAAACGCCTCTGATTGGCAATCTTTGTTTTTTCCCCAAGCACAACAGGTACATTCTTTTAGATCAGTTTCTTTGGTCCATATTCACCTCAAAACACGTGCGCCTCGAAGACATAAAAGCCTGCCTGTGCGCCCGCGCACACAGCTCATAGTCGGGGGTGCCCGCAGGCGATTTTCCAGAAGGGACAAAGCTAGGTAGTAGTTCCTGAGCATGATTCCCGAGTAGACATAGGCTACCGCAACACATTTGCCCATGTTCCTGGTGTGCTTTGATCCGCACTGCCCCTTTCAGTGAGATACCTTTAGAAAGCTACTGAAACAGGAAGAACGTTCTCAGAACCAGTAAGGAGAATCTGAGAATCTGGTAGCTGTATCCTCACCAGGAACAGCCACCCTAAACTTTCTGCTGACTAGCCGGATGCGCGTTTGCCTGTGTATATCATAATAAATAAATGCAAGGTTCCTGGGAAAGTGCACCTCCCAAGGACACCATACTCACACTATAATAAATCTGTTAGTCTTAAAGGTCCCACAGGACACTTTGTTATGAAAAGTACCTACACCGTATGGCTGTAGCCATTTGATACCACTTTAACAACCCTGGCTCCAAACTATAGAATCCTGTGATCTGTAGTTTGCTGAGGTACTTAGTTTTCTCTGCTAGAAAGCTTTGGTACATGTCCCTGAAGCATACATCAGAATCCTCTAGCAAGGAATGCCAAGTACTTCACCAAAATTACAGATTTCAGGATCCTGTTGTACGGAACCATGCCAGTTAAGGGGGTATCAGACTGCTATGACTGTCTATGAGTGTTGAAAGGAGATTAGTTGGTCCTGCAGAAGTCAACTAGGCCACCTCTTCAATGGAATGGAACAGGGAAGAAAGATGCTCTCAGACATGTGAGTGTATGTGCTTCCAAGTCATCTGTGAATGTATGGTAACCTCATGAATTTCATGAGGTTTTTTTAGGCAAGGAATACTGAGAGGTGTTGTTGAGAGTTTCCTTCTCTGAAATACAGCCTGAAGCACCTAGTATTCATTCATGGTGGGCTCCCATGCAAGTACTAACCTGGGCTGACCCTGCTTAGTTTCCAAAATCAGACAGGACCTGATATGTTTAGGATATTTAGTCCAGCTGCTCTCAATGGGATGCATCTATTTAATTATAATCCATCCCATGCATGCTTAGATGGTGGGCTCACATGGTGGGTCAAGATTTTGTTAGGCTAATTTAAAGCTTATTTGGTAGTATCTGATTGACAAAATTATCTTGATTGCAAGTATTAGATATGAAAGAAATATCAAACAATCTAGTAAGAATCACAAATGGTTAGCAGGAAATTGCCCTGGGAAAACCATGGCTGAGTATGACTCAGTAAACACCTTTACTTATATAAAATTATTAAGTAAACATAGAACTGAAGTGATCGTCTTAGGTAAGCTGGGAAAACACAGAGTCTGTTTAATGTTGAATCAATCTCATGACTTTAAAACACAAACTGCAATCAAAATGAAGGAAGCACACAGAGCTGGGCAATTCTTGGATTAATGCTGTTTGCCTTTCTGGTACACCACACCTAGAACAAAAACTTCTTCTAAAAAAAAAAAAACAGCATGAGACAGTATTAAATTGCTATAGTGAGTGAGCACTGCAGGAGTTTATCACCTGAAGTTAGTGTTAGCTTATGTGTGTAATAAATAAGCAATTTAATTGTGATAGTTGAAGGAAAACTCGGTTGCTAGCCTAGTTAACTTCTGTATGAAAAATGTCTTGGCCTAGTCCTGGGTTTTGAGCAATATGAATTTTATTTGATATTATATTGCAGTTATTTTCCTCAGATGAAAATGTCAACAACGAATAGAATTAATTCCAGTTACAGTATCTATCACCTCTATGGCAAATCTGCCTAGATAAGTTTGGTTGTTGGGATGTTTAAACATGCAATGAACAAACATTAATAAAATGCATGCCTAATTACTGGGTTTACAGTTAATATCAGAAACATTTTCTATTAACAGGACCACCCAGTATAGATGTTAACACCTTATCACAAGAAAGGGGGTACAATTCTAATTCCAAAAGCCAAGACAATTAAAAATTGCCACCAAAAGTAAAATATTAAAAACCCATCCCTCCTCCAATTAAATGCAAAAGAAATAAGTAGATGATACATTTTCCCACTGTCTTTGGTGAGACTGACGTTTAGCCTAAGTTTGGTGATATTTGGGTAACAACAAAAAGATCCTCCAATTCAACATGATCTCTGAGGATAAGGGAAGTTGTAGTCTAACAAAGCTGAAAGGCATAAGGTATGTTATATGGAGGGTGTTTAAAAGTAGGATGTTGCACTGTTCTCATGAAAAGATTTTCTACAACCAGTAACTCAGGGCTTTCCAAACAATGTACTGTGACACATTAGTGTGTCGCCAGAAGTGTGTAGGTGTGTTGCCTACAATCTTGGATTATTGTTTCTAAATCATATATTTTTTAAAGTATATGAAAAGTTTTCATGAAATATATTGTGTCCCCACACATTTTGTTATTACAATTTATGTATGTGTCTGTATCTCTTATAAGGGGTTAGTTTAACCTCCGGTTTGTTGGTAAAACTGAAATTACTGTGTCATGAAATGATGCATGTCTAAAAAAGTGTGTCACCAACATGAAAAGTTTGGAAAGCTCTGCAATAACTACTTGGGGAGGATAATACACATGCTATGAAAACAGTGCCATACCCAAAGAAGAAAATTTTCTACAAATTAAATGCACTATAAGGCAACTACAATTATGAAGGCATTGTTTATCAATGAACATTGTTCTCTCCAATTTAGCATTCTTTAACTTTTTTTTGAACAAAGCATGGTGTGATGTAATCCAAAAACTGATAATCTGTTCAAGGATATGTACAGTTGGAGCCATATAATTAGATGAAGGGCTGCTGATAGAGAGGAAAAGAAGGCAGGATCCGCAGGAAATGAAAAGAGCTTCCTGAAGTGTGGTTTTCAGGATGCCTGCCTCTCTTGGCCTTCCTGAGTGCATATGAAAGTAAATAAGAAAGAACTGTGGCTGTTGTGAAGCATTAACTTTGATCCTTTCCTCCCAGTGCCACTTTTAAACTTTTCAGGAAGCAATGGAAAACTATGAGTTGTCCAGCTTGCTGGCCTTTCATTCTGGAGACTGGAAATAGCCCCTTCTCTTTCTCTGTAAAGATAAGCCAATTAGGTCTCCTCTGTAACATCCATTTCTCCTGAAAAATAATTTTGAAAACCTCTGCATCTACCTTTTCCATTAGGATTAGTGGTCAAGGCAGTCAACCAAAATACAAATAAAACAAAATTATAATTACAATACAAGCTTGAGACTCAGTTAAAAACATATTTCAATAAGAAGAAGGCAAGTGGAAAAAAATGGAAATACACATCAGCTTGCATACTCAGTGCTCACCTGAATAAAAATATATTTTTCTGTCAGTAGAAGTACAATAGCTTGAGCTAGTCTGTTCTCTCTTTTCAGGAGTTCCAGGGCCCAGGAACAGCTCCCAAGGAGGCTTCTCCATGTTCCCATCATACACACTTCTGATAATGGTGGGATAGAAAGGAAGGCCTCATTCCTCAGCCTCTTACAGGAGCCTTATGCAGCCAGAATGTAGACTTTCAAGTAGCCCAGTCACGTAGGGGTTTATATATTATAACCACTAACCAGTACTTTGAGAGCCAGCATGGTTTGGTGGTTTGAGTGTTGGACTGTGATTCTGAAAGACTACAGTTTGAATCCCTGCTCGGCCACAGAAACCCACTGAGTTACCTTGGGCAAGTCACACACTTTCAGCCTGTAGAAGAAGGCAAAGGCAAACCTCCTGTGAACAAATCTTGCCAAGAAAATCCTAGGACAGAGTTAGCATAAGTCACAGCCAACTAGAAGGCACATCACAACAGAACAGCCCATATTTTTGATTATGCTTAGAAATAGACCATTGGATGCTGGTCCACTTCTAAGCATAATCCAAAATATGTACTGTTCAGCTAGTATCAGGTACAGTATGTTAAATTAGTCCAATTCCCCTTCCTGATTCTCATTGTTAACTATCCTTGCTCCCAATATTTATTTCTGCGATCACTTCCAGGGTTTGCAGTACACACCATTAGCTTTTTAGACATTGAGGCATTTAGACATTTTAGACAGGAGGTCAATTTCTGAGCTGAGGGAAGGAAAAATGCATTTGTATCATATGACCTGCATCATTAGCATATTGTCTGCTGTGGGTACAGGGACTGGAAAAGCCTAATATTATCTCTGGAAAAAGTAAGGTCCAATGCATTCTGTAGAAGATAAGTGAGCAACAGTTCAAGTATGTGGAAACAAGCATATCCTTCATGTGGTAGAGAGTATGGCCTTCTCTACTCAAGATTATTATTTTTCCATTGGAGAATGTTCAAGCATGCAATCCTCAATCCCATAGTATGAAATTATGCAGTTAGCAAAGTGCCCTATCTCATTATAATCCTACTTATTTTAACCAGAATCTTGTCAGGGATTGTAATACTTTCATAATGTTCTGTGTAGCATATTTTAGCATGGTAGCTAGCAGTGGTAGGGTGGGATATAGAGCATGCTATGAAAGAAAAAAACAAAACACTGACAAATTTCATGTACAAGTGTGGCAACACATCATTATATCACCTATGGCATGAATTAGATGCATGAAACACATTCTCATGTCTCAATTGTTCGTCAGCTTTTTGCACAACTATGTAAAGAAATGGATACAATAGAAAATAACTACATGTAACAACCCTGTTCTGGAATATGTGAGTGGTGTCTGGAGCCCAGTCACAGATACAAGTGTAAGAAACCTAACTAAATTCTATATAGATAAAGCAGACATGTTTAATTTAATACAAACAAGGGCATTTTCTTCACTTGCTGTTTCTGTTGACGATACTATCACTAAGGATGTTCATAATTACTTTCATTTGTAGAGCATGTTCTCTTATTAGGTTTTTGCTGTTTGGCTCTTCCTCCTCTTCTTTTGCAGTTATTTTAAAGTTTTAGGAACTGTGAGGTGTCATAAAGAAGTATCATTATAAGTGTAATAAGGAATGAATAATGAGTACAAAAATAAATTTCTGCAATATTGTGTTTTCTTTAAGATGGCAATTTAATTGTCTGTAATGTGGTTACACAATATACGTAGCTGCATCTTGGTGACTAGGTAAGGGAAAAATTTTCTTTGCATCCTTTGAATGTAGAATTTTCTAAATATAGTATGTTTTTCAAATCTATAACAGAAAAAATATTATTGAGAGTCAGAACAGACAGAATGCCAGTAAAAGCTGATGCAGTATCCTGAGGGATGGGGGAGACAATTTTGGGTATCTACTGTTCTGTGATTAGCTGACAATTTAACTGATTTTATATGTACCTAGATGTACATATTTAGAGATATAGATAAATAATATCTTATAACTGGTCAAACACAATTTCTGCCCTAGTAATTTAAATCTATTTTAATGAAATCATAGGTCTTGCATGCACAGTATTGACAGCTTAAACAGAGAAAGTAGAACACTCAAAAATAAATGCTATTGGTTATATCCAAAATGCGTGATGCTTGGGAATTAGAACAGTCTCTTTACATAAGGGATGCCACTCCCCGGTAAATGCCAAATGGCACAAAGAAATTGAGGTAGAGTGTGGTATCATTATTACATTGTAACACAGTAGGTAATGGAAGCAGAAATAGAAGGGTGGTTACTATGTCCACATTCCTACATAAAATAACTGGTTTGAAAGATGATTTATCAAATTAGATATATACTGAGTGTGCATTATTTTGTGCCTGCTTTTACTGTATGGCTTGATCCATTCTAGATCTCCCAATTCCATTTAAAATACTATGTATTTGACCAATTCCAAAGAAGTGATTCTTGTATTAAATATCAAGAGATTGTAGTCTCACATGCCTGTAATCAGTAATTCACTACTTTGAACACTAGGTGTCACCATCCTCTAACCTTTAAGTACATTACCAAAACAAATAGGCTGATCTCTAAAACTTTTTCAAAGAACAGTTACATCTGAATTATTTGCTATCATCCCAAATACAGCTAAAGATCTGCATAAAACTGATGAGGATGTAGTTCATTTTGTAATCTGAGTGTCACAGTATCTCACAGGAAAGAGAAATGTGAAAGTTACAGAGAAAACCTGATATATCAAGAGTGGACAACTATAGTTCTCCAGATGTTTTTAGACTGCAACTCCAAATCTTTCACCGTTGGTTATGCTGGCTAGAGCCACTGGGCGTTGTAGTTCAAAAATACGTAGAGGGCCACAGAAAGGATGGCAGTATCTCCATTGGTCACCCATTATTTTTTAGCTGCAATCTGAAGTACCATTCTTTAAAGTACTTAATAGTTTGGGATTATAATGCCTTACAAAATTATTTCCAGGACTGCCTTCTGTCATATGAACCTCAGCTTCCCACACCTCCCACGGCTCATCCTATCTTATGCATCCTAACTTGAATTATCTGGTAGCTAAGAAGAGCGATACTTTCTCATTGGTGTATTTGTTATTTGGAATTTTCTCATTCTGTCAGACACATGATTAAAACATCTTTGTTGGTAAGGCTTTGGGATAGTTAAAAAAATGCTTGACTTGATCTCTTGTTGATTAGTAGTTAGTTTGTGGTTTATATATTTTACTACATGTTTATTTTGTTATAATTCTAAGCCATCTTAGGGGTTTAGTCCAAACCAAACAGCAGAGTTCAAATGAAGACGTGAGATATCTGTAACTGTAGGAGTGGCCTCAAACAACAGTCTGTTACAACCATGCTTATTAGAATACAGGAGCATTACTTTTGCTTAAAGATTCAGCAGGACAAGCGATATGACTATGAACAGTATAAGAGAAGGTGAAAAACTATTGGAAAACATAACAGGAACAGAAGTTAATATTTGGATGTTTCCAGCACCTTGTTATTAGTGATTCACTCCCACTTTCATTTTTATCAATTAGTACTCTGGCATATTGGCATATTTTCTGCAGGGTTTGGGAAAGTTTCTCATAATTCCTTCCCCATTCTTCACTGAGATCTCTAGTTATACAGCATTTTAAGTAGCCTTTGCTACCTATGTTGGTTATGTTACACTGAAGCACAAGTCTTCAGAAAACACATAACACAGTCTCTTTCTTGGCAGTTTTATCATTTACACTGTTATGCGGTCAATCAAGTGCCTTTTTGTTGGGTGTGTCTTCAAGTCATTTCCAACTTATGATGACCCTAAGGCGAATATACTACAGTGCCTTCTTGGTAAAATTAGTTCAGATGGGCTTTGTCTTTCTCAGTGTCTGAGAGAATGTGACTTGCCTAAAGTCACCCAATGAGTTTTCATGGCTGAGCTGGTATTCAGACCCTGGTCTCCAGAATCCTAGTCCAACACTCAGATCACTACATCATGTTAGCTCTCAATCATGTGCTTTACTCTAGTTCTAAGAAACGGGAAACAAGCATTCCTCCAGATGTTGGACTACAACTCCCATCATCCCTCATATTTTGCCATATTTGCAGGTCTGATGGGAATTGCACTCAGAAAAACTCTAGAAGGTCATAAGTTCCCCATCCCATTCTGAAACATTCAGGTGAGATGACATGGTTACTGAGAAACAGTGACTGATAATGAATCTAGAAAAATTGCATTACTGTACCATGTCACTTCATCCATAGATTCATTCCAGTTTTAAGGAACACGACACTAATTGTCCACATAGCACTAGTACTCAGACACAAACCGAGTCCACGTTTCAAGCTGAATGGGCCAAGGCAGCGTAGTATAACAGCTAGAGTACAGAACTAGTGTTTAGGACTTGGGAGATATAGGTTGCAGACCCCACTGTCGGCCATTCAGTGTTTTATCAGCCTGATCTGCCTTACATGATGTGAGGACACTGCTGGAAGAAGCTGAGCCAGGCACGTCGCCTTTAATTCATTACTGAAAAGGCTGAATACAAATAAAATAAATGAATGAGTAAAGCATATTACACAATGAAATAAAGCCCATTACACGTTACTTACCGGACCCACTCTTCACCAGTTCCAAGAGTCTGGAACTCTTCTACTTATCGAAAAACTCCACACATAATACCCCTTCCAGCGCCCAGGCAGTTAACAACTCTCTCTGTAATAACTAATGACTGCAGGCCCGTTGACAGCTCCAAACTCCCTCACAGTTTAGAATTGGCTCTCCCACTTCACACTGATTAAGGAACACATCCTCGCTGGACTGGCACCCTACTTATCATCCGCCTCCGACTCATGGCGAATGGGTCTGAAGCATCCCCAGCAACCCGCCCTCTCTTCCCCCCACAACGGCCACCCTTCAGTTGGCTTCCGTCGAAGCTGTTGTTGTGCTTGAGTCAAGCTGGCCTGTCACTCAATGCTCTCTTTCTCTAACTGAAAGGCGGTCAAGACCATGCCGTGTGGAAATACTTTCATATGATTAGCTGTATCAGCTGTCCATCAAACGTTAGACTATGCTGATTGGCGAACATTTCCCAGGAGAGCCGAAACTCCGCCTTCCTCCCGTCCTGTGGTGGCTTCCAGCCAAGCCCGCGGCTCAGTTGGTCTGTAGCGGCCGCTGGAGTGGGCTGGGGGAGTGCGCATGGGCGCGCGGCCTCTCTCTCCTTCTCTTTTTCCACCCCGGGTGCTGCGGAGGGAGGCGGGGGAAGGGCCCGAGGCTGCGGCCGCTGCGGCCCAGCTTTGCGCTCTTGTTCGCCGCTGGGAAGGATCCAATTCGCGCCCTCTCCAAGTCCCCCTACCCTGGCCGGACGTCTCCACAGGGCTTTAGACCGCTTCTTCGCCCGCCTCCTTCGCCCTCTCCTGTTCCCCGCTGCCGCGTTTCTCGCAGTCCTGGCTGCCTCTTGAGGAGGGCATGAATATGGTCCGTCCCTTGGTGTGGGGGACCCGCCGCCGCCGCCGCCCCTCCTCCTCTCCCCCTGAGGCAGGTAAAGAAGACCGAGCGGTGTGGTGAGTACGCGGACGTCTCTGGCTGGCGGGGCTGGAGGGAAGAGAAGGCACTTCCCAAAGGGCTGCCCATGAAGTAGGGGCTGTCGGAGGCTGTTGACGAGCCGGGAAGCGAGGGTTGACTGAAGCTGGGGCTGGGGCGGAGGGAGTGGAAGGCAGCCGCGAGTTTGCTGCTCCTCTGAAGTGGGGCAAGGGTGCAGGTGTGCGGACCTCCCTCTCATGGGGGTGTTGGGGCTCGGAGAGACGAGGGTGGCCCCCTGACGAAGAGAAAAAGGCAGTAGTTGAGGTCTTTTGGAGGGAAATTGGCGTGCGTCTGACCTGAATGTGTGGAGAGAGAGAGAGGAGTGTTGTGAATGGAAGACTATGTGGTTGGGCATGGACTTAAAAGAGTGAGAGAAGACTGCTGTGGTTTGACAGTACTCTGTGTAACTTATGTCTCCTCACTCTTTTTCCTTCCCATGCCCTCAAAGTAATGCAGTAGGAGACAGTCAAAGATGGAGGAGTGTCTGGCCACCTGTCTGAGGATAAAGAGGGTGAAGAGTAAGGGTGGGGATAACTTCCTTATCTTTTATTCCACCCTTTAGTGCCTAGTAGTTGAGAGTAAGAATCTTCACTTGCTTAGTGATCATGATCAAACAGGTTTGTCACACAGAGGCACTTTAGCCATGAGTTTCAGAATATCAAGTAACCCTTATTTTTATAGTCCTGTGACTGTTGTTCCGGCATAGCTGGTTCATTCAAGAAGATTGATCTGAGTTGACTGAGCAAACAAAATGCTCACTGTAATGATGGTTCAATTAAACTTTTGTCTTCACATGGCTGATATCCTGGTGGTTACTTTCAACTAGAATAGACCAATTCAAACAATATATAGGTTAATATTATGGATTCATTGGGTCTACTCTAGTCAATATTAATAGAAAGATTTAGGCCAAAGTGTTGCACATAGATTTTGTTTTTTGGGCATTTGTTTTGATGGAAAATGACATTATAAACTATTATTATGATAGTTTCTTCCATGCTAGTCACTTTTTTGTGACTTACTTTTTGAATGCTTAATTCTTGTAGAAGTGGATACCATCTTCTTAGATCTTGCTGGAGTTGTTTATATAATTGTAAAGTTTATTTTTAGTCAAATTAATACTCAGACTGTAGCTTTTGAAACATACAAATCAGTGTGAACAATTCTACAATGAATATTGTTATAATCTGAAACTGAATTCCAGTTTCTCAGTGATTTGCAGATCTAAAAAGTAAAGGAGACTACCATTTCATAGCCTTCCCTTCCCTTTTGGGGAAGACTTCTTATATTAGTGAATACATTGTACATAGTTCCACTGTTTGTTCTTAGCATGGAAGTGTGAATATCATCTAATAGTGAATAAAACAAATGGTAATACGTCTGACTATTTCCATAAAGCAGCAAATGTGCACACATATTCTAATCTAGTATCATCTGTTTTATCTCACTTTCCCTTTAAATGTAAAAATTCCATATTAAAGAGTATCAGCTGGGGCATTTAGTGTGATGTATTATTTTTCTTAGTAGGTATACTTAACAGACTGTGTGCTAGTAGTATGTCTCATTTCTGTCTAGAAACACAGAATTGGAGAACAGATGGGCTTCATCTGATTCTGGAATGTGTTTTCTGTATTTGTTTTTAAAAGAAATAGAACTCGCAAAGAATTACATTTGAGGTACTGTGCAGACACTGTAATACAACCAAAAATATGTCTCTAACTTTGGTTCATAATATAAAAAAGTACTATAGGTTATGGGGAAGTTAAAGCATAATCCTTTAAATACAAACCCAACAAGGAAGCATTTGCATTAATGACAGAATGTGAAGAGGACAATGAACCATTATCTGTATCATTTGGGTTTTGTCTTGAATAGATTGTTGAATGTATATACAAATAAATGGTTTGCATTTTCTGTACTCTTCAGTAAATAGATGCAAAAAATGATTTCAAGAGGAAAGTAATTTTCTGTGGAATAGTCTTCCACAACCTTGTCTTGTCCATATGTATTGGACATCTCTCATCATGTCAAAGAAGAACATCTGTGCTGGTTGAGGATTCTGGTTGCTGAAGGGTAGCAGTCTCAAGGGTACTAGTTCAAAGAAGGCTGATACAGAAATTTGGTAGTGTGAATCAACAGTGGCCTGATTTCTCGCTCCTGTGGTCTCCCTTTTTTAAAATCCCCACCATGGTTTACTAAAGTCTTCTAAATGAGCAGAGTGAGAATGCATACTTGGGGCTTTAATATGCATAGATCCTGATTATGGAGTTTTGCTTAAAAGCATAACACTTAGGCCTTTTACCTAATTCGGTACATCTAGTTCAGGTTAGTCTCCTTTAGTAGTCAACTAGATGTGTCTCAGAAGCCCACATAAAGAGTGTGATAGTGATCACTAGCTTCTGTTGTTTGTCTCATGCTTGGGGTGATACTGCTTTTGTGCATGGAAGTTCCACACTGGGCCCATTATAACTAGTCTCCACTGATGATGTCCTAGTACCATATTTGCTGGTGTATAAGACACACCTCATTTATCTGCCAGCAACTACTATTAACTGGCATATAAGATACACCAGCATATAAGATGTGCCCCATTTTCAAACAATATTTTTTCAGGAAAAAAAGGTGAGTCTTATACGCTAGCAAATACAGTAATCCCTTAGCACTGTTCAAAAATTGTAATAGTTACAAGAACTGAAGTTATCTGATTAACTGTATCTTTTGACTAGACACTTGTGTACTCTCTGTGTTGCTAAACTTCCTCACATTGTGTGACGCATATATGTGTCCAGATGACTTTATTAAAAAGCAATTTTAATTCTTTAGTGTTAAACAGTGCTAACTGCACTCCAGTGCAAGTGGTGAACTTTTTTGTCACAGTGCAGTGCAGATTTGCAGTGGTGCTATAGTGGAAAATGTTCACTCTCTTTTTCCTTTAAAAATGAATTCTTAAAGTTGTGAAACAATGAGGCACAGAGAGAACTTGCTGACATTTCCAAATGTATAATCTTAAAAAAATTCATGCACACTTTTGAAAAAATAAATGGCACAGACATAGAGGAATGAATCTATCAATAATGATTTCAAAAGCTCTCATTGGGGAAAAATTAAACTTTCTCAGGGATAAAATATCACAACATTGCTCCCTTTTCTTTAAGAGAAATTCTGACTGTAAAAAAAATGATGTTGTAATAAGAACTGTTGTGATAGCAGTTCTTAGAGACATAGCTTACTCAGGAATCAGTATCCATTGACTTTAATATACCTAGATTGCTCTTTTCCTCTATAAATTTCTTGTGACATAGGGTGAAGTTCATCAGTTGTGATTAAACAATATTAAGTAGTTACCAAGTTTTATTGCTTTTTAAAACATAAATACTGTGCAGAACACAGTATCTTTAGCTGTATCATACATTAAAATAACTTGTGTCTGTTGCTTGCGAAGGCATTCTGCCTGATTTGAACTGATGAATATTTGATAAAAGCCCATATTTGCTTTATTGTAGATGTAACATCAAAGAACAAAAATCTTGCAAACTACCTTTACTGGTGTTCTGTCACAATTTCACAGTGGCTTTTTTGTATAGAACTTCTAGTTTCTCATACTGTGAACTGAAAAAATAAAAGTTGACAATGTCTCTTCTTCTGATGTTGAATAACAAAACACTGCCTGGATTTTTACCTACTGAGGAACATAAACTTCTAATCTTGTTTTTCTCTCCTTGTTGTTGCCTTGGCTTTAAGATAACTCTTACTCTTGCTTTATTGTTTGTTTGTTGACTCATAATGTCATACAGACATTAATTTCTTCTTGAGGATTTACTCTTAAAGTAGAAGTGGAGGATTGCTGACACAACACGTTTGTTCTTGGTACTTAATGTTAGTACCCTGTGCTCTACCTGAAACATTTTGTGTTGTGTTCTCAGGTTAATGAGAGATGATCCACTGATCTGCTCAAGAAGCAATGGGAGGGCATGAGAGTGTAGTAGCCATCTGAAAAGAGAAAATTGGCTTAATCTATCATTTGACCAGTTAAATATTCCATGAAGTGTAGAATATTCCTGTATAAATTACAGCCACTTTAAGGATGATAGCACCATCTAATATCCACTTCAGGTATCAAGAACACACATGTACTCTTGCTATTTGAAAGCATATACTTCTTGCTGTGTAACTCCCCTAGAGAGCTTCTGTTGCTCCCCCATCTGATAAAGCCACATTTTCCTAACTGCTAGCTGTGTGCTGAAATCATAGGCGTATTGGTACAGAAATAAAAGATTGCCCAAAATACAAAAATACAACAATTTTATTTATTATATCCTGGTACGTAGTTCTTCGTTCAGAGAGCTCCAGATGGCTTATGTGAGGCTGTATTTCATAGTTCTAGTTACAGTCGCTGCTCTAAGCTTGCTTGTGAGATAGGTTAGAGCAGATTGTAGCAGTCCCAGAGCTGACCAGTGAGAATTCATGTCTGAGAGCGGAATTAATTTCAGCTTTCTCAGTTAGATCCAGCATCTTCTCCAGCAAACTGACAGATGTATTAGTGGAAGGAACTCTTAGAAGTCTTTTTACATCATCACATGTACACATATGGGGGAATTTTAACCAACTTAAGGCTCTTTCTTTTAAATTTATTTCTGTTTTAAAAGTTTTGTCAGACCTGGTCAAATTCTTCTTAAGCTTTTAAATATAGTTTAGAGGTTCTGAATTAGAGCCAGGATAGAACCAGGCAAATAAAGGCCCCCACACCTGCATAACACATATTGATTGGTGTTTCAACTATAGTATAGTGGAGGATGGCAGTAGGGAGTGATGATTAGGACAGATCTCTTTTTAGACTTCTTTGTATTTGGAGTTCAGTATCTTTAAACTGGAGGGAGAGAACTGAGTCTGAACAAAATAAGAGATAAGTAATTGGGGAAAAAGAAAATCAGAGATTGAGGAGAGAGAGGGAGGAAGCAAATGACTTGAGAGTAAATTAAAGAGGAAAAGGTTTTGAAGAGTTTGCTTGATATGTAAATCTTACCTGTGCTTTTTACTTAATTCATCTCCTTGGGCAAATCACATGTCTCTAAGCTATACTTGTTTTCTGTAAAATAGATGCTGTCTTTACAGAACAAATGTGAGCAGAAGTAAATCACTTGGAGTTCAGCACCCACCTCTGATTTGTATTCTGTCTGATCCAGTGTCCCATTTCCTACTGTAAAAAGCCAGATCCTTTCAGGAAGTCTGCAAGAAGGCCATGAAAACAGCATGGTTACCCTGGTTGCCTGCAGCATGCTGTCTCTAATCATGAAGGAGCCATTTAGTTATAATAGTAGGTAAGATAGAATGGAATAGGGCATGACAGATAGGAAAACTGTGAATAGGGTGAGATGAGCAAAGGTATCCTGAATGTAACTGGGGAGGGGGCTTTTTATACATTCATTTTTGAAGACACCAGGTGCCACTAATAGCATATTGAGCAATGGCCACGTTTGCCTTAGTTGTACAAGGAGAAGTGAAATTCTGATTTTCTTAGTCTTGTAGGATCAAGACACAGAAGCTAAAGCTAGAGTAAGGGAGAACAGAGCATAATTTAACTCTGCCCTGGTTATAGTTACAGAAACCTATTTGTTTGTGTCAAAAACATTAAAATAATGACTTATGTCTCTAAATAAGTTCAGAGTTTTAGAATACAGTCTTCCTCCATGTTTGCAGGCTTGACCTTTACAAATTTGATTATTTGCAAGGCGTGTGTGCCTTCCCCCCAATTTCGCCCTCCATTCTCTTACTTTTTGCCTGGGGGTGGAGAAAGAAAGCATATGCACCAAGCAAAAGACAAGGGAATGATTGGGGAGAATGGGGAGGGAAGGCATGCATGCATGCATACACCTTCTCTATGCACTGGTCTCACCTCTCCCATTTGCTTGTCTTTTGCCCAGGCGTATGGAAGGAAGGCGTATGTGACAGGTAAAAAACAAGGGAATAGGAGGGGGAGAATGGAGTAGGGTGGCATGTACTGTGTTCACTCGCTCACTGGAGTGGGTGGAGTTGTTCGCATTTTTTTTGACTTTCACACTCTGTGTCCCATTCCTTGTGAAAGTGGATGGGCCACTGTCCTAGTCTGTCCAGTGTGAAGCACAAATTTGAGATAACCTGGGTTCAGTGCTTTATCACTTGCTTTGCTAATGTGGATTCAGAACTGGCTTGGCTTTGCTAATGTGAGCAATTAAATGTGTGTGCTTCAGCACAATTTTTTATAATATGACTTTCTACTTAACTAGTTCATAAAGTAGCCAACTGATGTACTCTGTCTGAACCAGCATAGTTTTGAGTAAAGCAGGTTATCCCTTGGGACAGTTGATTCCATTTGTGGAAAATTAGAAACATGATAGCTCAAGCAAGAACAAGAAATTTCCTTTTTGAAAGCAACACTGCTCACTGACTGGTTATACACTTGAAATACTAACAAAAGAGTAAGATGGAAAAAATCCTGATAGCTGATACCTTTAAAGCATTGTAAAAGTGCTAATTTATGGGCAAATATATCCATTTTTTTTTAAAGTAGAAAGGATGAATGACTTGTCAAGGCACTTGCCAAGGTTAGCAGCTGGCAGTGTTGTGGTTCCTTGAGTCTTTTGTCCATCATCTGTTTGGGGAGCACTCTGGACTTTATTGATACTAGTGAAAAATTTCAACTAGGGATGTTTAATTTAGCACATTCATATATATTTTAAGAATTAACAGATTGCTAAAATGCCAGTCTTGTGGGCACAGAGTGTTGCCTGTGAAAGTTGTAATACATATTGTTGCATGTCGTTTATGTATCCCATCTTCTGACATAAACACAGCTTTTATAGAGCAATCTGTTTTAAAATATACTCTTTACTATGGATTTAGTAAAGTTTACTGGGAAGCCATTTTCAGCTGTGTAGTACTGCTTTAACGTCTCATCACCCACAGTATAAATCTACTTTCAGTCCTACTGTAGTTTCTAGTCAAGCCAGTTTTACAAATTTCTGTAGTGTTTGGCGTCAGATTGTACCTGGGGAAAAAAAACACCCTGAAATTAGCTCCCAGCCATGTGGCAGGCACTGTGGCAATTGATGTGTGTAGTTGTGATTTACTGTTTGGTCATGCCAGTGACATCACTGCCAGTGAAAATGTGCATCCTCTCTGACATGCCCTTCGTTCTCTCCCAGACTGGTATAGTAATTCCCCACTTGGATAAGGCACTCTGTCTTTTCCACACAGCTTTGCCTTCCCCCTTATAACACCACTTTTGTGTAATAGGATGAGACCTTTCAATGGTTATTTAGAACTCCTGTATAGTTTTATGGTAGCATGTTTTCTGTTTGTCTTTAAATATTGTATACAACTCAGCCGAGTCAGTATTTATTTTAAAAAATTGTAACATTTATTAAGATAACATACAGAACAAAGTGTTGGAGTTCATATGCAGGTCAAAATTAATACAGTTCTTCAGAGTACTTTTAGACAATTCCTTTATCTTTAAATTCTCACATAAGCACCAAGTATCATAAACAGCCCTTTGGCTACACTCTCATCAAAGACTCAAGACCAAATCTAAGTCACACTTTCCAACCAGATTCTATGATGGTTTAATTATTCTACTACCTTTCACTGGGCTTCCCCTGAGAATTAAACCCCTCCCACAGCTTTCTCTGGCTAAAAATCTTACTGAAGGACTGTCCAAATGAGAATCAGTGTTTGCCTTTATGTATCTTTTCTTCTCAGCCACCAGCCCCTCCCACACACTACTGGGCTGGATTTCTCTCCTAAGGAGATATTCTAGTTGCCTACCAGTCTTTTCTAGGCTGCTCTGGCACTCTAGATAGCCACAAACACCCAGAACTCTGTCACATCCTTTTTATATGCCTTTATGATTTTACATTTTTTGGTAAGTGTTGAGGAAGTTCTGGTAGGAGATATTGTGGAAGGTTTGACATCTCATTTGGTCTCACATTATATAAAGAATAGGCAACCATTTACTTACTAATTAGGAAGCATTTCAAGTACTTTGTTCTCTCTTGAAAATGGCTGTTATTATTTAGAGGGAAGTATAAAGAACACTTCAATTTCTGGAAATATTTCTGACTCAGAAATACTACCCTCTCTGTAGAACTATGAATGTGTTCAAACTTGTTTGTATTATGTTAACAAACAGTTCTCTGGCTTCAATTAATTTTGCTGAGGTTGTTCCAAGGCTTTCCCCAGCACCCCCTCAAAACCTCTGGACCTCCTTTGACTTCCCACTTTCTAAATTTTGGAGGAGGTGTCACCTCATAAAGGTCAATCGCTATTCCTGGAGATCTCCAGAAGGAGCCTGTTGACTGTGATTTCCCCAGTCCTACAAGCCACCTGAGAAATTTGAAAGTTACAACAAAAAATGGCTTCTAGAAGCAATTTTCAGCTGAAAATTATAGTGTGCAGTGCCAAGAGGGTTAAAATTGGTTTCTGAATCACAGCAGCTGTCCACCTCAGTTTAGCCCATCATGTAGAAATAAACTTTTAGTTATGAACAAAGTTCTTAATACTTATTGCAGTGTAGATTATAGTAATGATTCCATTCTGCATGATCTGTTTTTGAATGGAAGGTGTTAGAAATGAATTTGTTTGCCATGATGTATCCTATCACAGGCTTTTTAAAGTGATATGTGTTTTTTGAAGTGACATAATGTCAAGGTTTGTATTGGGGTTGGGGCCATGTGGCCCTCCACATAATGTTGGACTGCAGTTTCTAACATTCCTCATCATTGACCGTGCTGGCTAGGAGTGCTGGGATTTGCAGTCCAGCAATGTATGAAGGGCTGTGTGAGTGCCACCCCTGATTTGTAGTAAGAAGCATACTCTGCTCGCAAAGGTGCAGGGAAGTTTTTGAGATCATCAGTTCTTTTCTAACCAAATACATACTCTATTTCTCCACCTATATACTCAGTCAGTGTTGCTCAAAGTGGTGGTCTATAGACTGGTGCCAGTCTGTGAGTCATTGGCTACTAGTCGATGGCTACTAGTCGTTGGCAGTGACCAACACCATACTTGTGCTGATCGGCCAGTCAGCACAAGTATGGTGTTGGTCACTGGGGGGAAATGCCTGCTGCTCCTCCACATTAGATGGCTTGAGAAGCACTGTTCTAAACCACAGAGAAGAAATACTATTTGTGTTAATTTGGTTTTACAAACAAATACACAACCATTTACTAACCATTTGTCCTCAGATAAGAACATTAGTATTTTTGAGTTCTGTGAGGGAAAAAGAAATCCTAACTTTTCTGAGCTATGGGGTCTTTGCTCCTCAAAGTGGTGGTTCCTGGACTGGTGCCACTCCCTGAACCATGGGCTAGTGGTCCTTGACAAGTTTTTGTTAAAAGGAAAAGGAACATTTATATCCAATGGGCACAACTATAGTGCTGCTATTTGGCAAATTAGAAAAAAAAATTGCTGATTCCCCACATCAAATAGGCTGAGAAGCATTTTCCTAGACGCATTTCTTAATATATGCTGACTACAAGTATGAAATAAACCACTCCAGTTTTTTCTTTCCCACTTGGGCCTATATAGTGTTATGATTTTGGTACTTTATCATTTGTAGTTGTAGGGAGAGAAGTGAGACAAAAGAAAATGGTTCAATTGTTTATCCTTTGTTTTTAGTATCCAACCAGAGAGAAGAAGAACAAATTGAACACCTAGGATGTGAGAAATCCCCTCCTTTCTAAAGGAACCGTACTGTTTGCAAGATGGATCGGAGTAAGCGAAATTCAATAGCAGGATTTCCACCACGCTTGGAGCGCCTTGAAGACTTTGATGGGGGTGGTGGAGGTGATGGGACTGTGTCCCAGATGGGCAGAGTCTGGACATCTTCATACAAGGCCTTGATAAGTGCCTTTTCAAGACTTACACGGCTTGATGACTTTTCCTGTGAGAAAATAGGATCTGGTTTCTTCTCTGAGGTGTTCAAGGTGGGTAGCTAATTTTAATAGTTGTTCCTCTTTTTAATTTTCATTTAGCAGTTGCAGTGAGATGTAATCGAATGTTCTTCTCTTCTTGGTTGTGTAAAGCTTCTGCCTGTGGTCTGACTAACATCACTCAATGAGAAGGACTTCAAATGCTTTAAACCCTTAATTTATTACTTGTGGAACTGTTTTTTGGGGGAAATTAAGGCACAATTAGAAACACTTTGTTTTGTTGAGTAACTAAACTCTTATTTTCTAAGGAGACTGCTGCTTTAGTCTGTTTCAACAAAGTATTTTGTGGCATCTTGAAGATTAGAACAATTTATTGTTGGTCACCAATATACCTTCAGCATAGAATTAGAAGAACTTTGAGGGAAATACTTTACATAGGTTCTCATAATCCTGAAGTTGTATATTTTAGTATCTCAGTTTCTGATTGCTGCATTATGTTGGTTTTTTGTTTTTTTTTTGTGATGCAAGGCATCTTGGTTAAGTCAGAATAAGAAGGACTAAATGTATAAGATAATTACCCGCATCTGTACTATTTGTATTTCGGTTCACTCTCACCTTTCCAATTACAGTTCTCCTCCCATGTTTGTGGGTTTCACTTTCACAGATTTGATCTGATTATTCACGAAGTGCCCTCTTGCCTCTCCGCCATTCTCCCCTTCCCTGCACCCCTCGCTGCTGCCCTCATGGGTGCTCCGCTGGTGCAGTTGCTCCGGGGGGGGGGCCCGCAGGAACGTGCAGGGTGGGCAGTCGCCCCCTCCCTGCATGCCCTGGGGCCTCCACCTGCACAAGCACTCTGAAGGAGGCCTGCAGGAATGTGCAGGGTGGATGATTGCCCATTTATTATTTTATTTTATTATTAGTTTATTATTCATGATTTTTTAACATTCACAAGGGTTCTCTGTCACTATCCCTTGCGAATATGGAGGGCCTACTGTACATCCTCACATGCCTGTCCACCCACCTGCACATGTGTATGTATATGCCAATTGAGGGTATATTCTTTTCATCCATGAGGTGGGTTGTAGCTTGCCAACATGTGTGCCAAATAAAATCTGTATGTATTTAATCTGCCACCAGAATCTTTTGTTTCATCTATATTAAATACATACAAAAATTTACTATAGGTCTGGAGGCCTGCAGAAATGTAAATATTATACTGTTGGCCCTCCACATTTGCAGGTTTGACTTTCATAGATTTGATCATTTGTGAGATTCTTCAACCTCTGCTCCCCTCAACTCGGGTGCTTTTTTTCTGGGCAACCTTCCTTCTCGGTGGGTTCGATCAAGTTGAACAGCCGTTTAAAATGCACCTGTGGTCCCCCTCCTCCTCCACCAGCTGCTGCCTGGCCAGCTAAGGATGGATTTCAGTCCCATTTCAGCACCACAAATCCTCTCCCAGTGCCCCACACACACATGCGCAAAGGAGGAGATGGACAGGAGAGGAAGTATGGGACCACATGCCAATCTACCCTTCCCTTTCCCTGATCTGGTCTGGACCTTACAGAAAGAAGGAAATTAAACCTTTGTAGCAGGCTTGCGCTATAGTCCTATACTTGTCAGTTTCAAAGTTAATCCACTGCTGAGGTTAAAAATTGCAGAAGAGGAAATGTTGCCACTGAATTATGACTGCTGCACTGTTTTCTTCTCATACATTGGTTCAGTCCTTATGTTAGACATCTCAATGAGGTGAACAATTTAAGACTATTAGTTAAGAGTAAATGGAAAACAGAAGCATATAGCATTTAGTAACCCTACATTTTATAGACAAAGTATATATGATGTTAGAGAGGTGAGGAGGAGATGAGATTTTCTGAGAACATTGGTTGATTTTTCAGTCTTTCCTATTAGTTGTTTGGATAAATTTCTTAGGTACCTTTCAACTCAGGAGTGAGAATCACATAGCCCTTCACATCTTATTGGACTGCAAATCCCAGTATCACTAATGGTGAAGAAATTAGAAGTTGTAGTCTAACAACATCAAGAGAGCTGGTTGATCCCTGTTCTAAGTTTTGGCCATTCAGGAAGAATTATCTGAAATCTTTTCCTTCCACGTTTTTCAATTAAATACATGTGAGATTTTAAGGCCTTGGTCCATGGTATCAGTAACATGCTAATGGTGACAAATTCTTTGCGATCATATCCATTGGTCTTGAAATACCTATTACACATGACTGTTTTACTTAAGCCTTGATCTACTGCAGATATCCCATACTTAAGCACTTAAATGCCTTCCAGTTTTTCTTGGTTTTAGTCATGACTCCTGTCAGTGCTGAACTACTTGCTTAAGCCTTTATGCTATGCAGACACTGACCATAGAAAATGTTATTATATTTTCTAGCAGATCAGGGATGGACAACAACTGAGGATGGTGAAATTCAATGGTGTGATGTCAAAAACATATTGGAAAGGGTTTTTTTTCCCTCCCTACCTTCCTGTCAGATTTTGGTGGCATGGCATCTAGGACCCTTTGAAGGGAGCATGTTCACCATAAGTTGTGCACCCATGTTGTAGATAAAAAAAAAAGTTTGGCCTTAACTGTATTTAGCCATGTATAGAACTTCTGTACTATAGTTATCTTGTTGCTTTTATTAATGCAAATAATATTTAATATGTAAAGTGAACTAAAGTTTAAGCATAGGTAATACAGCAATATGAAGAGACTTTAAACTTTCAGGGCCTCTAATACTTGAGCTTAAAGAGCTGCCATATGCTGGATTTGTTTCAAAGAAAAACAAATGTTGAGAACAGACACTGGTTTTACATATGTTTCTGATTCTGGATGTTCTGGGTCATACTCATGACAGTGTAGGCCATGTGGGAAGCTCAGTTCGTGTTCAGTAGAACTATGTCCAGCAACACACACACACACACACACACACACACACACACGCCTATGTGTGGGGCTGCTTCTGCTTTCAGTTTTGTGTTAGGATCTTCCCCATTTAGAATAACAAACCATTCGAGGAGTTCATTGCGCACAAAGATCACTACATTTTCCAGATCTGAACAGTAATCTTTCCCACCCCAGTGTGTGACTGGAAAGTATTCATGTGACATACTTGAAGGGAGAGACTGTTTCTTTTTAGCAGCATCTCTTTACACCTCATGGATGAGTTGCTGTTGCAATAGGTCCTCCAACCTTGAAGAGTTTGGTGGGGGGTGATGGTTAGTATGAAAAAGTTAGGAGAATTGAAAACCAACTGTGACAAACGGAATATTGTCCACACGCTTGGAATATTTGTCACTATACACTAGGAGAGGGCAAAGTGTGGTCAGCATGCAGCTCCATGGGCAGTTTCTGACACTCTGGGTCCCTAGGGGTCACAAATACTTTTTTGCAAAAACTTGCCCCAAATACACTCTACGGGTTGTGGTTCTACCACATTTTGCATATGCAGGCCCAGGGGAGGCTTTTTTTTTTTTTGAAACAGGACATGAACAGGAAATGACTTCTGCTCACTTGTTAAAAAAGGCATCTCCTGGGCCTAAAAATATTGGTGAAAATTGCCCTGTCACCACCATAGAGGGCATTTGGGGGCAAATTCTTTTTGATTTTTTTTTAGCAGAAGCAAGTGCAGTGGAGAGTTGCTGTCTTCCAAGGTCTTCTGGAGGGCTAATGCACCCCCGCTATGTTTCAGCAGTTACCCACCCTTACTATGTATTGATACTTGCAGAGAGAATAAATCAATATAAAAAAAATGCCAATATCTGACAAAAAACCCATGTTAAAGAATAGGAAAGCATTCTGTCTAATGTTTTTACTGTGTAATACAACACTGCATTTTCTCCAGTGTTTTGGATTAAATTCACTTTTTATAAAGGACAAACAACCTCTACATATCTGTCCCTTTCTTGCATTTGAAAAACCAGCCATAGACTCAGACATCCCCCACTTTCTCTATTGATTTTGAGCAAGATCAGCTAGAAGTTCAGGTAACATTTTGTTTATTGTCAAGCTTAGTTGTTGCTAAAATCATTAAGGTTTATCAGAGTAAAACTGTAGAGGTATACCTTTTCCAGCTATTACTGGATGCTGAAATTATATTTGTATGCAAGAAATTTTCTGTCATAGCTTACTTCTGTATCTAATATCATTAAGGTAGCTAGTCATACTAGTTTAAAAGATCAAAGGTTTACTCTCCATGCTTTCAAGCAAGCTCTGAACAATTTTGTGCACTCTTACTGTCCAAATGCTCTTTCTATTTTGGTCACAGATTGTTTATATTCTTTTGAGCAGTTGGTGAACTTAATAGTGCTTGGGGGATAATAAGTCTCCATTTAGTAGAATATTAGTAGAATATTATAGTTTTAATTGGGCCCTTTCATTCTTAAGCTTATGTCCTTTCCTTCGATATTTTCCCTTGCTAATTTATTTGATGGGGGAGGTTTATGGTTAAGCGCAACAAAGTCTTTGGTTCCTGTATAGCTATTCTTGGAAAGAGACTATAGAAATTTCATCTACAGAGTTAATATCTGCTTCTTTTGTTACGTGGTTAGATGAGTTGTGGTCAGTGCTTTGCACACATTTTTGGTTTTCTGAGGAGGGAAGGGAGGGAGGATGCTGAATTTACAGAGGAATTAGGACAGCTAGAGATGGAAGAATAAGGGAAACAAATTAAAAGGAAGGATAAAACAGCAGCTGCTGAATGTGATTGCATGGCACATAAAGACGTAAAGTGGTCCTTGCAAGCCAGAAAGAGCACATCTGTCTTGTGCTGCTTACTGTGCTATAAACTATGGGTTGTTAATGTGATCTTTCTAAGATAAAAGCAAATAAACCTTAAATATTTAGTAATAGGTAAGATGAAGCTGTTCTACCTGGATACAGTGCGAGCGTCTTGAAAAGCTGCTCTGTAACAACTTTGGGGTGAATAGAAAAGTGCATTCTTTTACACTTAAATAGCCAGTTCTCTAGAAGTGAGCCATGCCAGTGGTGAATCCCTTTCTTTAAAACATAGGTCCTTTCCGCACGTGGAGGGGGAAACGGGGGAAATCGCACTGAAACAGAGCTTACCAGCAGCCGGGTAAGTCCATCCCCACGCGGAGCAGCGCAAGCTCACTGTTCCGCAGCCCCTGGCGTCCAAAATGGCAGCTTCCGGTTGGTGGAGGCTCTCCACCAACTGGAGAAGCTCGCCAGCCGGAAGCTCGCCCCCGGCAGATCTGCAAGCACGCACTGCTGTGTGCCTACAAATCTGCACCGGAGTGCGGGAACGGAGTGGCACGGATTGGCGCACTCCATGCTTTTGAAAAACCTGTAAAAACAGGTTTTTAAAAGCATGCTGCGCAGCCACTTCAGGTCGCTCCAGAGCGGACTGAGGTGCGGAACTGCGACAAGTGGTCCGACCCAGTCCGCTCCCACGGTGCGGACGACCTCAGTCAGAGGTCGCACCACACCGTACTACTTACCCTGTGCGGAAAGAGCCATAGTGTTTTTCTGCAAGTGACGTAGAAATATCTGCTTGGATCAATTGTAGCAGTTACATCAGAGGAATCAGAAAGAGGTAGTTCCCTTCCTTCCCAGAGCCCCATTCCATACCATCAATCTGTTTTGGAGGCATGGGACCCTTCCAGAGTAGAGTATAGTGTAGACAGCAACAGAGGATGAGAAGATGAGAGAGGGAAAAGGCCCATTGCTTAAGTAGACTTCTGATAGCACCACACTCAATTTACCCATTGTAAATATATTTTAAAGAACATGATAGAAGTTTAAGTAACTGGAAAATGGTAGGTATTTACTTATATTATGGTTTTAAGAGGAAAAACTACACTATTATGAAAATCTAGAATGCGGTCAGTCTAATTTGTGGTAGATTGATGAACCTGACCTGCAGAGTAACTGTGAATGCTATTTACATGACTTTTATCCATGTTCTACTTACTTTGTGAAAGAAACAGATTTGGCAGCCCAGCATTGCCTCTTGCAATAATATTTCGCTTCATAACTGTTAATGGGGGATGGATTGAGGAGGTGGTTTTATTTATTTTGGCAGTTGGAACATGAGGTTTGCTGATGTAAATTTCTTGCAGCCACAGTTTGTTGCATGCTGCTTATGCAAGCTCATGTGAATTGACTCACAAAACTTGAAGTGTACAGTTTCCTCTTATGTCCAGTATACTTTAAGGACGGAGGTAAATTTGTCTGAAAATTGTCTTGAGTTGGTCATTGGATTGGATCCAGACGAAGTTCATTGAATGTTATTCCATTTGAAAATAATGACTTAATGCATGTCCTATTGATTTTAGTGGAAGCTAGTGTTAACTGTTAGTTGGAATCCCATGTAATATGTACAAAAGAAATGCTGTGGGTTTTTTTGTTTTCCTTAATCAGCATGTCCTAGTGTCAGCTTTATTTTTTCATAAAGAAAGTTATTTTCTTACTTTCAGAATTGTTATGACTCCCTCCCCTTGTCATGGTGGTTTTCATGGTTCCTGATGTTATTTATAGGTTCTGCGTCATTTAGAGACATAGTAAAAAAAAAAAATAGTATAGATGACTGATGTTGCCACCAAGATAGATTTCTTTAATAGACCTTGATTTTAGGATTTCCCCCAATGGAACTGTTCCTGTAAGTACACGTTTGTGTTAGACACCATCAATTACAATTATATGCCGCCTTGTACCACTTAAAGAATATACAGGAAAATTTGCTGAAGTAGAATAGGGTTTCAATAGAAATTCCTTATCTAAAAATAAAAATATTTTCTTTCACAATTGGATGCAAACATTCATCCTGTATCATGTATTTATTGTTAAATTTGTGGAAACCAATTAATGACGCATAAAACTCAAACAAGGACATGTATTGGTAGCAATCATAATATTCTATCAGCTTTATATCCAAAACTAACCTATCTGATGACACAAGTTTTAGTCAGTGGGACTAGAGTAGGATGACATTTGCTGGGTTTCCAAGATTCATAAAGAGTTCATCATAGAGTCATAGAATCATTGAATTTAAAGAGACTTCAATGGTCATCAAGTCCAGCTCCCTGCTCAATGCAGGATCTCCAGCTGAAGCATCCCCAGCAGGTAGCTGTCCAGCCTCTTTTTGAAGATGTCCAGAGTAAGAGACCCCCACCATCTCTCTAGGTAATTGGTTCAGTTACCAAACTGTTATTATCAGCAAGTTCTTTTTTAATGTTCAATTGAAATCTACTCTCCTGTAGTTTCAAACCTGGTCCTACCTTCTGGTAGGTCCTACCTACCTCCTACAGGCTGGCATCCCCCATCTCTGTAAGAGCCCTTGAGATAGTTAAAGAGTGCAAGCATGCCACCTCACACCAAACAGAACACACCTAGTTCTTTCAATCTTTCATATGTTTTGTTCTCCACACTTATCATCCTTGTTGCCCTTCTGTGGGCCTGCTACAGCTTGTCTGTATCCTTCTTAAAGTGAGGCAGCCGGAATTGAACACAGTACTCCAAATGAGGTCTGACTAGTACATAATACAGTGGGACTATTACTTCTTTTGACTTGGAAACTATTCTTCTATTAATGGAAGAGATTGCTTTCTTTGCTGCAGTATCACACCCCTGGCTCATGTGCAGCTTATTATCAACAGTAATCCTAAGATCCTTTTTGCATGTACTACAGTACTGTTGAGCTATGTACCTCGTATTCAATACCTGTGCATTTGGTTTTTGTCACCTAAATGTAGAATTTTGCAATTTTTTCTGTTGAATTCTAACAAAGCATTTGATTAGGTCCCCCATAATATTTGATTACCAAACTGATTAAATGTGGAATAGATGGGAACACTGGCAAATGGATCTATAATGTATCTGTGTACCATTCCAATACTGTACTTTAGCCTCGATCTTTTTAGGTACGTACTTGCATAGTTTCTTTGAATCAGTAATTGCATACTAGCAGAATAATTCCAAGATATTATGTTCCTCAAAATAATTGCTGAATTATGTTTTTTTCCAAATAATTAGGTTGTTTTAGAAATAATTTACAGCTAATTATTGTTGTAACCATTTCTGCATGCACAAACTGAACATGTCCTAATGATCCTTTAGCATAGGCTAAGAATGAAACTCAACTCAAATGGCTATAAACATGTAGGAAACATTTGAGTCTTTTGTCTAATCTTTTATAATTTGATTATGTCAGTCATACTACATGAGGGGACAATTTCATCAGTAAGCATTCTTTAGCACCCCATCCTACATTTTTTGCTTTGTTTGCCTGTTTTAGTAGCATTCTCATCTTTAAAATATCTTTGCAGATCTTTGATAGAATGACTATTCTGGCTAAGAATGGTTGAAATTATATTCCCACTAGCATATTTACCCGGCGTTGTCCAGGATTTTATTTTCTCATAGGTAACACTTGTTAGAAATACCTTAGGAATTAGATGCGGTTGAAATACAAAAGTTTGATATCCTGTGTCAATAATTCCCCAAACTGCCTTGTCCTGTACCTGTAACTTTTCCTTATAGTCCCTAGTGCAGAGTTGTTAACATACAGAGGTTTGGTTCCTGCGGTAATACAGTGTCCTCCTTCTTGCTGCTCGGCCTCATCTCCATAGCAACCGGCCTATCCCAGTAGCTGTAACTTATCCCCATATTCCCCAATCCAAGCTGTGTTCAGAGTTGTTAACATTACAGAGGTTTGGTTTCTGAGGGAATACACTGTTCTTCTTCTTGCTGCTGGGCCTCGACTCCATAGCAACTGGTCTGAAGCCCAAGAGCTCTCTGGCTGAGTATTCTAAAGGCGCCTCCCTGAACTGCCAATCCCAGGATTCCATAGAATCTTCACAGGCAGCCAATCATATGAGGTCTTCTCGCCTCACACAGCCAATTGTATGAGGTCTTGGCCTGCCTGATGCAGACAAACAGACAAACTTGCAAACTTTGACTTTTATATAGTAGATATGAAGTGACAATCATGGTGCTGTCCAGATGTTTTTGGATTGTAACCCCTAGCATTCCTCATCAGTGGCTATGCTGCCTAAGGCTCACGGATTTGCAGTTCAGTAATATCTAGCATGATTCCTTCCGCGTTAGGGAGATAACAGGTTTCTCCTTTGTAAACCCCATTTGAGTAGAACAGAATTACTCAAAGAAGTAAATTAAATTAGATGAAGACAGAATGGCAATGCAAAAGCAGATAAGGAAACTTATAGTGAACGAACACACAGACACACACACACACACAAATATGAATGTGTGGTCTGTGAGGAAAATTCTTGTCTTCTGTGAAAGCACTACTTTCAACCTCAAATCAAAGCATCAGAACACTCAGTGTGGTCTTTCTCAAAAATGCCTTTCAGATAAGAAACAAGAATGATTCGTGCATTGTTGGGAAGCGTATAAGGGTCCTTTAGTTTATGGAAGGCTTATTTGGCCTGATGTAACTTCTAACAAACTGTCCTACTTATAACCACAATGCTAAATAATAGTTGGCATACAACAGTTGATCTTGGTTGACAATGCTAAATGAGGAGAAGAACATCCACTTGTATATGGTAATAATGTTCAGATATTGTTCAGGTAATATTTATCAGATAGTGTTGGAACAAGGTGATATATTGTAAAGATAATTACAGGTTTTAAATGACAACTGAATCATTCTGCTATTCCTTGGATACGTTGTAAACCTAATACTAAGGTAAAACAAATTCCAGGAGATTATGTGGTGACTACAGCACAAATTCTGTCAGCAACATACTGGCAGTCATCTCAAATGCCATCAGTTCTTAACAGGGATAAAAGGATATAGATAATTATGCTTTTGAATAATGTCATTTGTGACAGGTGGCTGTGAACTGGGTGGATGGAATCCATTAAATGCTTTCAAAAAAATTAGATTCGTTTTATTAATTTTTGGGACAGAGATAGGTCTACTGCACTGGTTACTTCAGATATTACTTCAGATGTAGATTACATGTAACAAATTTTAAATGTAGTCCAATATTTTATTGTTATCTATATTGCTGTGTGTCAGAAAATGACATAGTGGAGGCTATAAAAGACTGGAATGTATGAGAGAAAAGGGAAAAATTAGAAAGATTTAAATAAAAAAAAGTAACTTGTAACCCTTCAACCTCACCCTGGCACTACCTTTTGTGGTGGTATCATTGCATGCTTCTGTGAGACAAGAGGCTATGCAGAGGATAGCACTGCCTCTAGTAGCATCTCCCATTTCAGACAGGTTTTTGCTGATAAATCAGACTAAATGTACCGAAGAGATACTAGGCAGCAGCAGTAACCAGGAGTGACACTGGTGGAGGATCTCTCAGAGACAACTGCAGTGACACCATAGCTAACACTTGTTAGTACTGCACAGAAGGAGACACAAGTAAACCCCTTTTGTGTGCTTTTACCATGAAAAACCTATGATGAGACAATTCAAAATGAAATGAGATAGTGCCATGAAATGAGACTCCCAGGATGGAAGGCACTAAGTGAGCTACTGGGGTAGAGCAGAGGACAACTATGAGTAGTGCTATGGCTAATGATGCAACTGGACTCAAGCTGAAAGGATATTCAACTTTTGATGTGAAAAGAAAGTCCAAAGCTACACATAGGAACAATGGAATGTGAGAAGTGTGAATCCAGAGAAACTGGGCGTAGTAAAACAAGAAATAGAATGTATAAATATTGTAATACATATGGCGAGTGAGTTAAAGTGGACAGGAATGGGACATTGAAGTCAAATAATTGCACAGTGTTTTACTCAGGAAGTGAAAATATAAGAAGAAATGGGGTTATATTAATAGGAGAACTGTGGCAACCCCAGCTAAAGGATATAAATCAGAGTCTCACTGAATCATGTCAAGACTTCAGGGGAAAACTATCAATATAATCATAATTCAGGTTTATGTTCCAACAGCAGCAGAAGAAGAAGAAATGGAAAGATTCTATGGTGGTATCCAGGGAAAATGATCACATGCCAAAACAAGACTTCTTGTTAATCATAGGTAATTGATATGCAAAAATAGGAAGCAGAGCAGAATCAAAGGTTGTAGGAAATTTTGGGCTAGGATCAAGAAATGAAGCAGGACAGTTACTGACTGAATTTTGTGAGGTCAGCCAGCATCATAAACACATTCTTCAAGCAACCAAAGAGATCACTGTCTACATGGACATTACCTCATAACCAATCCAAAAAAAAAAACACCTACATAATAGCAAGGGGAAGATGGAAAACTCAATTCTCTTTGCAAAAACAAGACCAGGAACAAGATTGTGACACAGACCATGAACTGCTAATATGAAAAATTAGAGTAAAGCTAACACTAAATCAACCATCATGCTAAGTATAACCTGAAGAGCTCCGCATAGAATTTAAAGATAATGTAAAAATTAGGTTGACACTGTTAAGCTTAATTGACTAGAGGCCAGAAGAACTCTGGAGTGAAGCCAGGGATATTGTTAGGGAGAAATACAAAAAGACACTTTCTGCAACCACAAGAAAGAGAATCCTCAATGGATGACTAACAAATCTCTTCAAACAGTTGAGGACAGATTGGAAGTGAAAGTACAAGATGATTGAAATAGGGTCAGAATCCTGAATGCAACTTGTGCTCAGGGACAAAGAGAATTACTGTACTAATCAATGCAAAGAGAAAGAAAATGACAACAAAAATGCAAAAACAAGAGATCTCTTTGACAAGATCCGAGAAGTCAAGGGGAAATTTAAATGAAGATTGGGGATGCTCTGCGACCAGCAGGGGAACACATTATGTGAGCAAGTACAGATAAAAAGATGATAGAAACAATATGCTGAATAACTGTATAAAAGAAATGGAAGGGTGACAGATTCATGAAGATGAGCGTACAGTTTTAGAGAGTGAAGTGAAAGCTGTACTCTGAGCAGTTGGATGAAATAAATCACCAGCAATGGATGGCATACCAATAGAGCTGCTTCAGACTATAGAGATAGAATCTATTCAAGTTCTAACTAAAATGTCAATGAATGGAAACATGGAAATATTTCCATTTGGAAATATATGGAATATGCAAAACAAAAGGTCCACATATAGGAAATACTCCATATACATCCCAATCCCCAAGAAAAGGGACATTAGGTATCACAGTAACAACAGAACCATTGCATTATTTTTCATTAATTAATGAAGCCATTGAAATAATTCAAGCTTTTCCATACCTTGGCTCAGTCATTAACCAGAAAGGCAATTGTAGTCAAGTAATCAGAAGCAGACTAGGCCTTGAAACACCAGGTATGAAGTAACTAGGCAAAATACTTAAGTGTCAAATTGTATCATTGAATAATAAAGTTAGGATTGTCCATACCATTGTATTTCCCATTTCAGAGTCATAAATACAGTGTTTTTAAATAATAGAATGGTTGCAGATTATTTAGATTACCAAGAAACCCCCCACCCTGATGTAATTCATGTTTTCCATCTTGAAATTAATATACTTTCTGAGCAACCATGTAACAACTGACTGCTTGCTCTAACTGGTGTGTTGTTAGAGTGTTATGGAAGGTATAATTTAGAATTTCCCGGTCTGCAGCACATATGCCTTTTGAACTGTGTTTGCTTAACACATGCAGGAATATTAAAGATGATCATTTAAATGAAAAATAAGACTATAATCCTGTATACTTTTCTTCACTGTGACCCAGTTTGAAAGTGCAACGTACGTGAACAATAACAGCCTAAAAATTTTCAAAGCAAGCAATTTTAATTCCTGGGTAAAACAGCATTCCTCTGTGCGGTCAAAAATAAATGTTTATACTTTTTGATTAATAGTCTTTAAATATTAATAATTTCAGAAGAGACCATATTGCTGCAAGGACCCAGTCTTGGAGTCTGGGGAAATTTGATAACCCAAGATTCTGAATGAAACCCAGTTGACTGAGCAATATGGCACCCTTAGCCAAGAATGCTGATGGAACGCTTAGCTCATGTTTTGCAAAGCAGACGTGAAACTCAGTGGGTCAAAATATCGTTGGAAGATTTAATTTTAAACTTGGAATTTTTTAAAAAAAGAAGCTGCTGTTTATAGCATAATTTTTGATTATCAAAGCTGATTTAAGTTGAACATTATTTAAAAAAAACCCAAAACCTGGGACATACAGACAGCTTTGAGCACGTGAGTTTCTTCCTGAAAAACCCTTGCTCAGTTTCATTTGTGTTAAGTCACTGGATCAGTGCTGGAAAGGCATGCATCTCATTTCCCCTTTTGTGGTTCTGCCACATTTGTGTCACTTGGGCATTAGCTCGCCTTGCACATACTTCAGCAACCAAGAGAATGAAATTATAGTCTGTTTAACTGCAGTTTTCTTTTTGTAGTTACACTTAAGTTGACTCTAGTCATCTCCCGGTCCTCATAGCTTAGAGAAATGTATTAGTAGTACCATTCAGACATAATGATAAACCATTATATATGCAAGAATACTCTGAGAAGAAGTCTCGGACTTGTGTGCTTCTCTCCCAGGCCTTCAAGATCATGAGCAGACAAGTGGATGTTACTATTGCTGTTTATGATTAACCAGATCTCTGTTTCACTCTAGTAAATTGTAAATGTTGGTTGGTAGAAATAAACCAGCCATATATTATACTATGGGTTTGCATTTGGCTTTTTTTCCGGTAATCTGAGTTCAGTTTAACCACAGTTTCTCAAGCTTAACTCAGTGTTTTCAAACATGAAAAAATAATGTTGACAGGATTTGTGATATGTTCCAAAATGGCTGACTTCTATCTATTAGTCAGGTATCACAAAAGCTTAAAAACCAAAAATCATGGCTTAAAATATTGTATGTTTTATTAAACTGTTTTGCACTTCAGCAAAAACTGTATGTAAATAAGATCCCCCCATTATATCACCATTTTTGAAAGATAGTGTACAAATACTGTCAACTCAACAAAAGGAGTAATTCAAAGATATATGATGCACTCTGAGATGATTTAAGGACTCTGTTAGTATAAACACTGCATGGGAGGCAGATTGAAAATATATATGGTCCAGTGCTTCATTTGAAATTATATCTACTCTGGTAAAAGAAAATGTTTATGAAATCACTTACCACTGGCATTTAACACCAGTTAGACTTTCTTATATAGATTGCACATCTCCTCCACCGTGCTGGAGAAGATATGCTCAAAAAAGGCATATACCTTACACTCCCTAGAATATTTGTTTTCTGGTAGCAAATCTTAAATTGTGCTAGTCAGATTTCCAAACAACAGATTGCGTGTGATGGCAGACACGGCAATGATGATGATCTCTCTTTGGAGATAAAAATAAGGGACTTAAACATAAATACTATGTCTCCTTATTAATTTCACTTTCAAGACATCTGGTTTCTAAAAACTGAAAGTCAGTTACTGAAATAGTTTCTTGTGTGTTGGATGAAGATCTGGGATCTTACATTGAATGAAAAATTGACTGCATGCAATAAAGAACTACATGGAGAAAGTGAAGATACTGTATATATATTGAAATATGGCTACCTTTTATTGAATATATACATGGGAAAAAGGAGGTTATGGCCCAATAGGTTCACACTGGAGATTTTGGAAAGGTTTGCTGGGCATTGCATAACTGTCTGGATAACTGAAATTAATGAGATGTCTGGACTTTGCTCTTTGCTAAAAAGACAAAGAACATGAAATTAGTGACTGTATCCCTGCCAGTTTAAATCTCTTTCTTCTCTTACAAATTATGCTAGAAATGGAATATTTTGAAATGTCTATATGGATTTTTGTTAATGGAATAAAAAAGAAAACACCTTATAGTTTCTCAGGATTCAGATGTCATGGCAAGCTGTGGTTGATCTCAAATGGAAATGAAGGCTGCCTCTCAGATTATAAGTTTTAGATAACCTTAAGTCTGAACCAGAGAATAGCTCAGTTACTTGTACAAATACTTTCAGTTTTCAGAAGCACTCTGGATCCTTTGCTGCTTCTTTCATGAGAACCTTATGATTTAAGTTGTGGCCAGCTAGCTGTATTTCTCTGAATAAACAAGTGAGAAGACTTCATGAGATGAGCATTTCCAGTTCTCTCACTTAAAGTATTACTTTATGACTGTTGATAGTTTTTTGTTTGTTTTTGGAAAGATGAAAGGTTTTTCTTAGCAATCAAACATACTTCTATCGCACTTAGTAGGCATTTATTTCCATAAGCAAACTTTTAATGTTGTAATATGTATTAATATTATAATACATAGGAAGGCTGGTGTCTAATATTTTTGGGATGTATTCATCAGTCTGTGCTGTCCTTTACAATCATAGTTTGTTGTAATGAACTACAGAACTAAGGATTTTTATTGAAAATACTTCATACAAGATGCTGGACTAGAGATGACCTTTACATTCTCTAATGTATGTTAGTAGCTCATAAACTGGAAATAGCAATTAGGATTGACCTCTTTGTTATACATTTATAGTGAAAAACAGGTTTAATTAGAAGCAGATCCACTAAGCTCATTGGCCATTGTCCTCTAATAGTACGTAGGATTGCAACCTTCTGTCACAGAAGTCTAATTACCAAATGTTAACTGTTCAAGATGCCAGCATTTTTGCTCTCCTTTGGAATATAGCGGGGCGGGGGGATAATTAGCAGCATTTGTTTATCGGCTTTTTCTCGCTTCTGCTGATGGCAGATGTCTTCAACAGAGTTGCCTTATATGATGAGCTTTTGAAGGAATTAAAATGGATGTTAAGATTTTTCTTTAGTATTTTGCTTTGCGTTACTTGACGTTTTTAACATTCAATGGTGTTATGATACAGAAACATTAAAATAGAATGGCAAGAGATTAAACCAATGTGTCCACAGTGACTGAACTCCTTACAGTTGCAAACATCATAATGATTCTACACTTACTGTGGAGTGTGACAGTTAACATCAACAGAACTTGTATCTCTAATGTAAAAGCTTACATGCTGCATGCGTTAGAAAGTGATGTTTATGATTGTATGTTAGGTCTCCTCACACTGGCTTCTTGGTAGCAATGCACTTCCTTGCAGGAACCCTTTTCAGATAAAACTATGTGGCTAACATTTATGTCCTTTTTATTAGTCTACTCTGCATCTGACATTGTTTACATTCCCCTGACAGTTAAACCTCAGCCCATTCTCTTTTCAGAAATGCTGCAAAACTATGATTATTGTTGTTGTTAACTGCCATCAAGTCAACTTTGGCTTATGGTGACTTTACAGATGAAAGATCTCCAAGTCATACTATCATCAACAGCCTTGCTCAGCTCTTGAAGATTCAAGGACATGTCCTTCTCGATTTGAGTCTATCCATCCATAATGCGATCTTCTTCTTTTCCTAGTGTCTTCTATCTTACCAAGCGTTATTGTCTTTTCTAGCAAGTCATGGCTTGTCATGATATTGCCAAAGTACAATGGCCTCAGTTTAGTCATCTTGGCTTCTGTGGAGAATTCAGGCTTGATTTGTTTTAGGATCCATTCATTTGCCTTTTTAGCCCTCCACAGTATCCATGGAACTCTTCTCCAGCACCACATTTCAAATTAGTTGATTTTCTTCCTATCAGCTTCTCTTCACAGTCTAGCTTTCACAACCATACATTGAAATTAGAAATACGATGGCATGGACAATCCTAACTTCAGTATTCAATGATGTATCTTTACCCTTTAAGATCTTGTCTAGTTCCTTCCTAGCTGCCCTTCCAAGTCCTAGTTGTCTTAGATTTCTTGACTGCAAACTTTCTTCAGTAATCATTCCAAGTCTTTGCTGTTTTCTGCTATCAGTATGATGTCATTTACATATTTTAAATTGTTGATGTTCCTTCCTCTAGTTTTCACACCTCCTTCCTCTGAGTCTAATCCTGTTTTACATATGATATGTTCAGCATGCAAGTTAAACAGAGTAGGTGATAAAATGCAGCCTTACCTAGCCCCTTTGCCAAATGGAAACAATTCAGTTTCTTTGTATTCTGACCTAACAGTAGCCTCTTGTCCTGCATACTGGCTGTACATCAGGACGATCAAATGTTGTGGGTATGGCCATTTCCTTTAGAGCAGTCCATAGTTTCTCATGATCTACACAATCAAAGGCTTTGCTAAAATGTATGAAGCATAGGCTGATTTTCTTTTGAAATTCTTTGGTGTATCTCATTATCCAATGTATGTTTGCAATATGATCCCTAGTGTCTCTTCCTTTCCTGAACCCAGCTTGGACCTCTTGCATTTCTTGCTCCATATGTGGTGGAAATCTTTGTTGTAGAATTTTGACCATGTTTTTGCTTGTATGAGTAATTAATGCAGGAGCCCTGGTGGCGCAGTGGTTAAATGCCAGTACTGCAACCACAAGGTTGTGAGTTCGATCCTGCCAGGCTCCAAGGTTGACCCAGCCTTCTATCCTTTCGCAGGTCGGTAAAATGAGTACCCAGCTTGTTGGGGGCAATTAGCTAAAATACATTGTAAACCGCTTAGATAACACTAGTTGATAGGCGGTATAGAAATAAATGCTATTGCTATTGCTATATTGATTACTACAATCCCTGGCGTCCCCTTTTTGGGGGATTGGAATGTATATTAAGTATTTCCACTCTATGGGCCATTTTTTTGTTTTCTGTATTTGTTGACAGATTTTAGTTAAAACTAGACTGGATTCTGTCTCTATAAATTGAAGCAAATATATTGGTATGCCATCAGTTCCTGTAGATATATTTCTCCGCAGTGCTCTGAGTGCAGCTTTCACTTCACTTTCTACAGTTGTTGGTTTGTCGTCATATGGTTCTTCTTTGAATGAATCTGTCAATCTTTCATCTCTTTTATATAGTTCTTCTATGCATTGTTTCCATTGTCTTTTTATTTCTACTTGGTCATGTAATGTGTTCACATATAGGCTAAAAAGTAGGAGAATAGTTTCACAAAAATAATATGTATATAAAAGTGAATGTTCTGTCACACATATCTTAAAGATTTTTTAATAAAATGTTTCAGACCTTTAGCATACTAATTTTTTCTTGTCCATCCATATGTTGAAGTAGGATAATTTGTAAATTTTGTCAGTTTTCATAAGTTCAAATCTGTGTGTTATATGAGTGACAAGACAGTGTGGAACTACAGCAGTACTTTCAAAACCTGCAAAACATACTTGACTAGAATTGAAGGGACAAAGAGTTGTGTGTTTGTGTATAACTGTGGGAAACAATTTTAGAGCTGCTAAAATACAGTTAGTAGATAGACTTAGAAACACTAATGTTATTGTTGTGCGCATCTGCAGACCAGCTATGGTGCTGATGTTGGTAGGGCTGAAGGATTGTCACAAAAATATGATGAAAATGGTAAAGGCGTTGTACATAGCAAACATAACTAATTCTAAATTTAAAATGCCAGTCCTCTTGCATTTTGGTGGAGCTGTACTGCATTTATTTGATATAAACTGGTCAGTGCCTTTGGGATTGCTTACCAATGCAAAAGCAACAAACAATACGATCAGAAATTGTAGGAAACTGGTGAAGGAAAAGGGGAGACTATCTTGATATTGGACAGGTTTTGCAAGGTTATATATCCATAGTAGAGTCTTGGTGACTGAAAGCTTTTAACCAGACATGGAATATACAGGCCTGTCATCTCAGTACTGCTACACTGAGGTGCTGAAATAGCACATCTTTTTAATGGGTTAATTTTAGTAGCTGTATTAATGCTGTGTTTCATTATGCTATTATTGTGTTGTTATTTTTAATTGTTCTATGAACCACCCAGATAATTTCCTGTATAGGGTAGCCTATACATTACACACATATATAGATCGATACAGAAATCTTTATAGTGGTCTTGCACACAAGAAAACGTGGTTGACTCCAAACAACAACAACAACTATGGATCAGTAGTATATTAGCAGCAGAATCAAGTCAGTTCTCCAGATTATATTTAGATAGTGAGGAAACTGGAAATGGTATTTGCATAATGTATTTTTAGTGTTGTAAATGGCTGTCAAGATTCTTTAGAAGAAGCACAGGAGAATCATGAAATGGCTTGTGAATCATGTTGCAGTGCTGACATGAAAACTTTCTTATGTGAAGACCGTTTGCACTGTCATTCATATATTTAAAGATGTGTAGGCCTGCCTTTAAATATGTGTGGCCACTTGCAAGTTTAGCATGGAGGGAAAAAATTACACTAAGGGGGATTTATGTGGAGTCTTCTGGTGTCAACAGTGCTGTACTTCACTAACTGCATAATCTAAATCCATGAAGAAATAAGAGAAAAGAAGTGAGGTATCTGTTGTTAGGTAAGTTTTCAAGTTGTAGGAAAGTTCTTGAATATCTAAAAGAGGATTAATTATTTCAGCCATGTTCCATGTTAGGAAATAATCATTCATGCGTTTCTTGTGCTCCATTGTACTAATAGCTCATACCTTTTTCCTTTTGGGTTTATTTTTTAGGTGCGGCACAAGGTATCTGATCAGGTAATGGCTTTGAAGATGAATACGCTAAGTAGCAACCGTGCAAATATGCTGAAAGAAGTCCAGCTTATGAACAGGCTTTCACATCCAAACATATTAAAGTAAGAAAGGTGTGTGTATGTGAGTGTGTATGTGAGAGAGCATTTGTATGTGGAGATGCAGATCACTGCAGTCAATTATAGTTTGGTGAGAGTATCATGAATCTGTAAGTATCGGCTGAAAGTTAAGCGATCAGTTTTGCAGGGGTTTTCACTTGGAGTTTCTTTATGCTCTTAGTTCACTGTCTTATCTGTGCGTCCTATTTACCTGTACCATACCACTAGCCTCCTTTCTGGTGTCTTGCTTTGTTAATTAAGTATTGTATTCCGAGTTTGCAAGAGTTATACGTTCGTATGTAAATGTGTAAACCACCTTCATATAGGTTGGCCTAAGTCTATGTGTAGCTTTATTCATGTGTTTACTTGAACACCTAGGCCAGAAGGGGGAAACGAAGCACACAGGGTACCCCTCCTTAGGGTATTTATGCCTGCGGACTGCATAACTGAAGCCACTATTTCAGCACAGAGCAAACCAAACTATCTGTAGAGCAGTACTGGGGTGTAGGATTTCTGTTATTTTATTACCAGTGAATTGGCATTAAGGCAAAAAGCACAGGGTGCTTTTTCAGTAATAGTGAAAAATAGATATTCTTGTATCTTTACTTTATCTTACTTGAAATGGAAATAATATCTTACATATAACTTAGGTACATTTGTTAATTATCTTCTAATTTTGGTATGTGCTATCCAAGTTAGCGTTTAAACACTATTTCCTTTAAAATTAAATAATTCTCCCACCTGAGACAGTCTACAACAAAAAAGGTTAAAAGCTTCTAGGTATTCATCCTCAACTTCCTATATCTCTGTATATTAGTGATAATCTACTCTATAATCCACAGACCCCGGCAACACTGCTGCTCATGTTCTGAACTGGATTTCAAAACTCTTTTAATTTATTCTTGCTGTGTGGTTGGTCTCCCATGCTCAGCCATTATTGTCTAGCACTTAAATCATTATCTTTAATGTTTATGTTGCATGAAAAATACTGTTTTCATTTTAATGAACATTTTAAAGGTCCTTTATAAAAATTCATTCAGTATATAGTTTATTTCTCAAGTGTCCTTGGGAGAGTACTTTAGTGTTGCTTTATGTTCGGTAAACGTGTCTATTATGTCGCTGATTAAACTTGTTTTGATCAAAGCAAACATCAACAAGTGTCCCTAAATGTGCCCTCTTCAAAGCATTTGTTCCATCTGTTTTTGTTCAATCCGTTAAAAAAAAAATACAAATTTGGGAGAGTCGTATCATGTGTCAGTCTTTCTTCAGTGAAATAACAAACAGTACAGTAGGAAAAATACAACCTTTGTGATTCAGCACTTTCAGGAGGCTCCATTAAAAACAGCTAGAGTCTGAAAAAAATCTGGCTTATCTGTACCTTTCTGTATTTTTAAAAAGAGCCACCTTTATAGGATGATTTAAAAAAAAAAAACCAGTGCAAATTAGGATACTGTGAACACACTCACTCATGTTTGATTTTGGAAGCTGAATTAAAGTTAGACCTGGTTACTACTTAGAAGGGAGGTAACCATATTGCCGCTAGCTAATATGATGGATCCCCAGATAGAGCAAGGGTGGGCAGCAGTACAGGGCCCAATTTTCTACCACCACCCTGCTCCCTTGCATTTATATAAACCGTACACATTAAAGTAGTAATAATGTAGCAGATATTCTTTATTTTCCTGAAAAAAAATATCCTAAAACCTAGGAAAGTAATTTTTAAAATATCACCTAGAGATCAAAGGAGAATGAGTCCTTTCATATCCTTGGAGTAGGTATTCTCCAGATGAGGTACCCTCCCTAGTGAACATCCTATTGCTAATGCCATTTTTCTGATCTCAGTGGGAGCATCCAGAGCAGAGCTTCTGCTGAAGCTTTTTGTAGACAAGGCAGCTCATGTAGGAACGATTATACTAAAAATGTGTATTCTGTGACTTTATCCCTGAGAAGGTTTCAAGCTGGTGTGCAGTAACAACTTAAATTCAAAATCATAAAGGTTCCTCTAAACACTAATAGTGAAACTGAAAAATTCAAAGCAGTCAACCAGATTGAAAATGCAAATTAAAACTTTAAAATGTAAAAAGCTTGATATCTGTGCAAATAATTGTAGTGATGGAAGTAAACCTCAAATTGCTCCATTTTCTCTATTAAATAATTCAGTAATTCAGTCTTAAATTACTCTATACATTTATTTATTGCTTTATAAATCCACGTCATCAGTTTGAATTTTGTTTACAAACAAGCTGGAAGAATGTAAAGATATTCTAACGTCGTTAAGATGACCAGTCTGATAGATTCTGGTTAGCATCCTGGCAATCAAATTCTGAACCAGCTCAGTTTTGGGACATCTTTATGTTTAACACACCACAGTACTTGAGCCTTGTTGTTTCTCTAAAGAGCATGGATGATGCTGGAACTCTGGCTTTATCTATGTGTGTCAGACAAAGGACTGGTTATCAAGTGCCTAGAATTACTAAATGAAATCAAGGATTCTTCCTGCAGGATTAGATTAATTGAATCTGACCTATCCAGAAGCTTTTGAATACAGAAAGTGAGCTTGTGGAGAAACCTAAATAGGATTTAGTCATGATTGTTTGGAGCATGATTTGCATATTTCTGTTTGGGGAGTTGATATATCCTCATCATGGGTTCTGTGTAGATATAGATATTGATACTGATACACTCACATACACACACACCGTGTTGTATTATCATAGGCCTCTGCTGGAGTGGCAGTGGGAAATAACTTTCACATTGTCTCTCATCTCCACATTCCTCTCTTACATGACTTTCGGTTTTAAAGGTAACTATGTTTTGTGCTGATAGCAAATGTGTGCACAAAAATGTCCAAATGGAAGTTTCAAATGTAGTCAAAATGGTTTGCATTTACTTAGCTAGTGAGTCAAGGTCTCCATGCATCATTATGTCTAAAGCTGGAATGCTTAGGAGGGGCTGGGGCTGGGGCTGGGGCTGGGGCTGGGGCTGGGGCTGGGGCTGGGGCTGGGACAATCCTGTTCAGGAGCTGAGTAGGAACACAAGAGACTGGAGGATATTGTTAATCTACCAGATCATGGTTTTTGTTTTAGGAGTGGAGAGGGAGGAAATATAGGCATATCAATTTCTGTCATTTCTCCACTACTACCACCACAGGGAGGTATCAGGCAAAATGAATAGTGAAAGCTTAGAAGAACATACCTTTCCAGTGTTATGGTTCATGGTTCAGTGTAGCTGCTAGCATTTAAACATGGGTCTGTGCATAGACATTCTCTACTCCATCCAATTTGATACTCATAAAATCTGCGGTCATGCAAGCCACAATTTATAAATCACATACTGATATTTTGTAATGTAATGGACATCCTTGTTATATTCAGCCAGATCTGAGTTGCGTTTTTAATCCACAGTCTCAGCTGTGGTAAACTCTTTATGAAATTCTCAGTGTTCAAGCGCTGTATCTATTAATTAGATCTAAAGTGAAGATGGTCATATTGCCTAGAAGAAAAATACTAAACTCCGTATCAGTCTAATGCCTTTACTAGACAACTGAGAAGTTACAAAATACTGTACTAGCGTTTGAGTTCCTTAGAATTTTTCATCAGGCTTTATGGTAAGCAAAACGGGAGAGACAGAGAAGAAAAAGTGACTGTGGAAGCTGTGGAGTCTCCATCTGAATCCATGTTTAAAAGAAAATGGGAGGGGGCTTCTAAGTTCTTTGGTAGTTTCGGATTTTGGTTAAACCAGGATCTAATTTTTTCCCCAAATTGTATTTCTATTTCAGTATGTATGATGAAGCTGATTTTTAATATGTCTTGGAGGTTTCAAAATGCTAATACAGCAAACAGCAATTTTGACCTTTGCGCAGCACTTTCTGTTTTCAGAAAGGAATTAATGGTATGAGGGATAAGTTTTGAAAATAAGATGAGAAGTCAGATATGTTTGTTTTCAGATTTTCTAAGTGTGGTTCCTGTATTTGTGAACTAGTATGCCTGCAAGTTGCTATATGCTCAGCCTTCAAGCTGCTATATGCTCAGCCTGCAAGCAGGGATTTGGGTTTAATGTTTGAAACATTGCAGTAAAATGGCCCAGATGGCTTCCCATCTCTGCTCTTTGATTCATTTTAAGGCAGGACTTTATGTACTGGGACTCGGGTAGGAATAAGTCCATTTAATTTTTTTTTTCTTTGCTAACAGTAAGATGTTCAGAGAAGACTATATGTTTTGCTGCTTTTTCTTGGATTCTAGTTGCAATAGGTGCCCTCCACAGTTAAATAGGATAATTATTAATTCACTGAAAACAGGATTATTTTTTTACCTATTAATACACATATATTGCATTACATATGAATTCAAAAGTATAGAATGGTATTTGAGAATATAAAGGAGCACTATGTCCATAAGTCAGTTGTTCAGAATTCCATTTGCTATATTTCTCGTGATCTTGAATTTTGAAATCTATACCTGAAGTTCTGCTTGTGCTAAAAAAGTCCTAGAGTTTTGTGATGTGCTTCAGAGATCGTTTCCCAAGAATCATATTGGATTTTAATAGATTTTTTCAGTTACAATATGATTTAAAAGCAATTGAATATTTATTTAAGCCTTTTTAGTATACTTCTATCTTATAGTTAATAGATATCTTTCTCTACTGTCACATGTATGTTGTATTTTGTTTACACATGCTTAATTTGAATGAGTGTATGCTTTTGCTTGCAAATCATTGATTTTCCTATCTAAAACCCACTTCTTAAGCTGTGGTGTGCTGACCTTTTCACTGCTGTGCTAAAAGTATAAGAATTTGTGAACTCAATTGATTATGCCAGTGTTGATAATATTTGCGAGTTTGTGGCTATCCTCTGGGTTGATGTTCAGGTATAAAAACAAAGTATATGTGGTCTATATGCCATGTTGGCTGATGAATTGCCAAGAAGATGCCAGACAGATATTTGCTATTTGTCTGTTTTCAGCATAAAGACAAACTACTGTTTCTTCTGCCCCACAGTGTAATTTTCTGTATAAGAAATGTGAAGGCTTATACTTATTCCCTATATCCCACGTATGTCTACAAACAGGCAGTGTTTGAAATTTACTCCTCATCCTCAATTACATTGTTTCCGTCAGTATACCAGAGCTAGAGAGAAATTATTAATTTACATAAGAAACAGAACTTACTTATACTTTATCTTTGAATTTTATGCGTCCCTGTTGATAAATACTTTAAAGCTCCTGTCACTCAAATTACTTGAGTTTGGTTTTTACAGGCACTACCATAATAGAAGATCACATTGAGAAGCTGTTTTAAAGTTAACAAAAATCTCCTTCCAATTTATGAAGTTATTTGCTCTTGTTTTGCAGGTTTATGGGTGTCTGTGTACATCAAGGACAATTGCATGCCCTTACTGAGGTATGATTACATTCATTAACCAACAAGCCTTTTGTTATACATACACCCCTTCCCTAGTTATTCTACCTATAATTATGTTAACAAACATTGTTTACTTAAATAATCTAGTATGATTCATATCCAGATATTATTTATATATGTATGTATTTGTATTTATGTATATTTATATCTATCTCGCCATTCCTCACAAAGAGTTGATGACGGCTTACAACCTATATAGAGTACAACACACAACACCATTAAAATAGAATTCTAAAAATCATGTATTATAAAATGCAGTAAAACCATCACAAAAATCAGCAACTAAACAAATGGGGCATTTGCTATCCCACAAAAACTTTCACAAACCAAATGCATTTTCATCTGGCACTTAAATGGCAACTGCAAGAAGAGCCAGGTCTCCATAGGGTGGGTATTCTATAGCTGGGGTGCTGCTGCTGAAAGAATCATGCCATGTGTGGTAGGCCTACGAACAATGTACATTGAGGACAGCACAAGCAGAACCACCTCAGCTGATCTTAAATCCTGCATTGATCACTACTTGTGGAGAAGATCCTTTGTACTTTGGTCCCAAACCATTTAGAGCTTTGTATGTTAGTACTTACACCTTGAATTGGGTTTGGTAGCTCAGTAGTACCCAATGCAGAGATTTCAAAACTAGAATTATACGTTCGGTTGCTGTCTCTTGACCATCTTCAACAGTAGACCTATGTAGACGGTACTGTGATTAGCCAATTAATATTAATTGCAAGTGTTTTCATAATCTGGCCTCTTGGTTTTTAAGGTCACATCCTCAGTTGAAACCAACTAACAGAACATGTCAATAGACCATTATATCCTATGCTTCTATAGCATAACTTCTTGTTCTTCAGTATTTTATTATTGTTGTTTTACAGGATTTCCTTGCCACACTAAACTGTAAGAGAGACTATATTAAGAACATTTCAGCACTCAAATAATTGAATATCTATGCTGTTTTGTAAATGAGGATGTGTATCATTCCTGAACACAATAAACACCTTGGAATTAAGGTGTAGGCAAGATACTTAAAGGTTGTATTAGTTTTTGTCGTTCAGCTTCCTCTTTGGTATAATAGAAGTGGAGAGTCCAATCTAAATCACTTGATTCTGAACTAGGGACCTAAAAGTGTAATTCTGTGGATCTAGCATTTGATTAGTACATCGATGGTGAATTTAATTTCAGGTATCCTAAATTTCTCACCTGTTCTTTGAGTTTGTTCTTTCAACCAGCCAAGAATAAGGAAACCCAAAGCTTTTTAGGAAATGTTGATTCTTTGGATATCCTGTACATACTGCAGCAAAGAAGTCAAGGGGGTGTCAGTTTCAGGAGAATAGTGAAAACTTCGTAGTATAGCTAAATCATGTTGAGTGTCTGTTCTGGTGCAGTGAGCAATAGAAGTAGGAAGTATTAGGAAAAGCTACTTTTCGTACTTTGAAGATTTGTTTATATTTTTGTTTTTAAAAATATGTCTTTCTTTTTACATAGAAGGGAGGCAATCAGCCTCATTTTGAATTGAATGCTTCAGAAGTTAGTTTGCCAATATATTCATGTGTTTCTGTTTTGCACTGTTGTAGAATCTCTCAATTGGATAATGAGCAATCAGTATCTGTTCCCCAAAGCAGTGGGATTTATATTTTGCAAGTAGCCTATGGCTTAGAGCAGGTTTGGTGAAACTTTGATCCTCCAGATGTTTTGAAATTCCACTCCTACCAGTCCTACTCAGCATGGCCAGTTATAAAGGAGTAACGGAGCTGAGGTCAGAAAAATCTAGTGCATCAAAGGTTTTCCATTCTTGGTTTAGGGTTTCTTTTCACAACATAATATTAAAGATGTCAGTATAGTTTTAAATAACATAAGAACCATGCTGAATCAAGCCAAAGACCTGACTGGTCCAAACACACATCTAAATAGTTGCCTATGTAAAACTCACAAGAAAAGTGAGTGGAACAGCGCTGTTCCAAAGAACAGTACAGGCTTACCTCAGTCAACAAAATATCTGACAAAGAAGCTTCTTTTTACAAAGTCCTTTTACAAGAGTCCAGCCCAGTCTCCCCCTTTTATTGTCTTCTGTCTAGCTAGATTTTTTTTAAATCAGCATTGTTAACTGGAAGGATGGTGAAGGAGAGCTAGAAAAAGACAGACTTTCAGTGTTGAGTTGTAGCAGCATGTGTGCGCTAAACAATGCAATAAAGCTTGACCTGGGAAATAATGGGATTCTACTCTAGGTGATCCTACTGTAGCTATGTCTGTTTATATACAACCAGCAAGGTAAACACGTTCTTCCAAAATCACTTACTGAGCAGGAGGGAAGAGCAAAACAGTAAGAAAAAGGGAAAGCAGATTAGCCTGCCTCACCAGCTATCTTGAATGCTGAGAAAGCATGAATTCATAAGTTTTGCCACCAAAATGGAAATTATAAGAAAAGTGGAGACTGTTGAAAGAAAAAAATCATCCCAATATACATTTTGGAAGAAGCTTACAAGTGAGCTCTAGAAGATTCAATATATTTTTGTTAACTGTGTAAGGCTTACCCAACCTGATTGTTACATTTCTCATGTGCAAAATGTTATTGCTATGTGCCTTCAGGTTGTTTCTGACTTATGGCAACCCTAAGGTGAACTTATCATGGGGTTTTCTGGGGCTGAGAGTGTGTGACAAACCCAAGGACACCCAGTGGGTTTCCATGGCTGAGTGGGGAATCAAATCCTGATCATCAAGGGTGTAGTCCAGTGCTCTAACCAGTACATACTGGCTTTGCTTAATGTCAGTTTTGTATAAAAAATTTGTTGAACCCTGTTGACTGCTGCATTTTTTTTGTGGTATAAGAACTTATGCATATTCTTTCCATGTTATTTCTCTCTCTGACACTAAAGTTTCTGTTAAAGAAATGAAGACCAGGAACACATTTTCTTTGCTCACTGAGGTATACCAGTAGTGTTTTATACCAAAAAAAAAGTCGGTTTAGACTGATGCTATCATACATACAAGATACAGATGTGTTTCTATCTCAGTATTTATTTTCAGAAGAAAAGCAACTACAGGAAAGTGCAAACCCCGGTGAACAGTTGCTTAATCCTTTTCCTTTCAGCTGTTTTCTCTATTCAAATGAACATGCTGGGTTTTTTTCTTTGAGTAGAGGTGGGATGTAAAATGTTCTAGCTTTAGCTAGAACTGCCCAATCACATAGAGATAGTCTAGACGTAAGCCATAGAGGTGGGCTCATAAGATCAAGAAGTAAGTCAGAGAGTTAGCCACTATGCCTTCTTTGTGGGTAATATCATATGCTTCACCTTAACCCATTTTTCTACATGAGTGGGAGATAACGGTTTATATGCCAGTCTATTTCTGCAGTATCTAGTTTGGCTCCAGAACAGGATTAGGTATTTTATTAAAAGAGGCCAAAACTTTCAACATTGTGACTAAACCATTACTTACAACTTCCTAAATGCCACCTCGCATTGAGTGAATAGCCTTCTTCTCCATGCTAGCGCAACTTCTAACAAGTGAGGAGAGAATGATGGGTATTAAGTTTTTAATGCATTCTCTGTGCAGTATTACAGTTTTTGAAGTTGAGTCCTCTTGTAGCACTGTACTTTTTTAACTGTTTACATTTTATCTTGTATGAAATAACATTTCAGATAGGATAACTGCTGTCATATAGAATGTGGCTGTGTGGGTGACATTTGTATCCATTGAATAATGTCTGCGACATTGTTTTTTGGACAAAATAACACTTTCTTCAGTGACTAGATGCTGCCCTATTGTGCCGTTTTAAAAAATAAGTTATAAGTAGCAAAATCATTATTTTCCCTCCATCCATAATGAAATCATGGGACTTATGGCAGGGTTGCACTTACACAAAACATTTTTGAACAAGTAGAAGATCTTTTACAGTAGAGGTGGTCTCGTAAGAATGAGAGTTGTATATACTCATCACAAGTAAACTGAAACTAGTACTACCAAATAGCATTGCTGTGCTTAGTGATTATTACAGAGTTGACTTTAAAAATAGCACGGCTCCCACAGCTTATTTCTGTTTGCATAGGATTCTTTGTGGGGATTTGAGATCTCATGTAATGTCAACCAATTTTCTGTCACTCTGCAAAAGAAAGTTCTGAATATAGCAATTAATGTTCCCCAGAGAATGTTGAGACAAGAAATTGGATGGGTTGGGTGCCTGGAAAAGAAAAGCTTAAATTCAAGGAGGGTGATGCTTAATCTTGGAAATGAATTGGTGAGTTCGGATTCCAAATCATTCATTGAGTATTCTTGTTTTGGCTCCAGCACTACCACATGTGTGTGTAAAAGACTGAGTTATCTAAGATTGATTTGTTGTCATTTAGTAACTTGCAGATATCATATGTCTCAATTTTCTTTATTAGGAAGAGTCTCTGTAGCAGGAAATGTACTATATGTAAGTGTATGGGTGCACTTCACCAGCCATAATCAAGATAATACTTATGCTGCTTATTCAGATTACTTCTGTGTAGGATGTATGTATGAAGCAGCCCATGGAAGAATTCCCTTTTCTGTTTAATAGCTCTCAAGTGTTAAAAGACAAGGGTATACAGATGGTCTAAGACAGTGGTTCTCAACCTGTGGGTCCCCAGATGTTCGTGGACTTCAGCTCCCAGAAGCCCCAGCCACTATGGTCAATGCTCAGGGCTTCTGGGAGCTGAAGTCCACGAACATCTGGGGACCCACAGGTTGAGAACCACTGGTCTAAGAGCATAATACCAACAGCAGGGATTGACATGAGGGAGTAGTAAAGACTACTTATGTGCCCTTAAAAATTTAGTACTGGGGAGTTTGTCTCCCTTGTAATGTTTTTTAGCACAATCTATTTATTTGAAAAAGAACAAAGCTTTGTTAAACATTATTATTAGTTATTACGCATAATTTGTAACACAAAACACACAGGATGCAGTTGTTTAATCTATTAGAAAATTTCTCACATCTGTTTGTATCACAATATCCAATAAAAGTAGTTGATATATTTATTACACATTGTGTAAAAGTAGTTACAACGTATGCATCTGTTTGCATACCTGGCTGTGGCAGTTGAGTCAAAGGAGTGATTAGAGAGCATCCAACATGGCCGTGTGATATCAAAGACTCTTAGTTTATCAGGTGCATGTACGTGTATTAGCTGCCTAAAGTCCTTTCCACTTTCAACATACTCTAGAAGAGTCCTGTCTGCATTGATCCTTCCTTACTGCCCTTTTCTTTTGATATTGACAATTTCACTGACCTGTTTTGGTCCCAAGAACTCAAAAAATATATTTTTAAGGTACTGTATCCTATTTTTTTTTCTTCAGAAGTCATCTGAAGTGTTAAAGTGTTTGTAATGATGTTAAGATTCCTTCACCAGAGTATTGTGTTAAAGAGTGATGTCTTATCTGTTTTGATGTGTGGCTTATGATGGTCTGCAATCCCTCCCACACAGGTTCCTGAGCTCTGTCTTTGTCAGTTTTAAAGTTCTTCTGCTATGGAGTTTTGAGGTTGTTTTTATGAGTCCAAGACAAATTAAGGTGACACTAGGTGCCAGTTTTAGTTCATCTTGAGACTGTGCCATGGGGTTGGACAGTTCTTGGCTTAATTTCAATATGCAAACAGTGAAATTAGGCTCTAGAAGGACTTCTGCCTTCCCTCAGGGGAGGAGAAAAGAAAGAGAAAAAGGTTGGCCCCATTTGCTGCTGATTTTTGCCCACCTGGCAATGTGACCCAAAATAGTTTCCTATCCTTGATGTAGGAGAGTTGGAGTGAGGAGTATCTTGAAAAGTTAAACTATACCATGTATGGCTTTGCTTTAATACTGGTATGAATGTACTGCTTTTGTTAGAGGAGGAAATGGTGAAACTAAGGAAGTTTGTTTTCTGTTTTCATCTGAGCTGGAGTTTATTTTTCTGCCCTCTAAAGCAAAGATGAGATCAACCATCCTTTTGGCTATTTCTTATCAACAAATTATTCCTCATGTTTTACTTTTAATTCATGAGGCATCTTGTTGTGGTAGCTCTTGCAAAGAAAAGGATGTAGTCAAAGTTCTCCCTGTGGTAGTAGGTGGCTAGTGTTCTGGTTAAGGGGAAAGTACTTTCTTCTTCCTGGGGGAGATGCAACAGAAGTAGCAAAGCAGGTGGTGTTCCTCACAAGTAAAAGAGTAACTGAAATTTCTCCAGCAGCTGTTCCAGTAGTGGCAAAGGTTTGAGTGAAGTTTATTCCAACATTAGTTTTCCCTTCTGAATAAGATGAACCCATTACATGAGGGCTATATGTTGCAAAAGCTGGTAAAAAAAAAATCATACTTCATTTCTGTATGAATGCATGTTTTTTGATATAAAGAAGCCACTTTGGAATGGAGTCAGTTTTGGCTTAGAAGCTGTCCATAAGTGATTCAGATATTCAGTAGTGAAGTCTCTTGAGATCTTAATGCATATTTCATGCAGTTATTTTTAGTAACTGCCAAGGCCTTTTGAGAAGCTTGAACTGAGTTTGGCACTCAGTTTGCACAAATAGCTATTTTGTTTCTTTATATGTGAAGATTTTTTTCTGTGTGTTTTATGTAGACAAATCTATTGTGGCAGTTAACAACCTTGCTCATTTTACTTTGGAATATTCACTTTTTAAAAAGTTGAATTAAATTTACCCCAGTTAATTTAGTTTTACAAAAACATTGCTGAAATGCTTCTCAGTCTTTCATAATTTAGTTGAAATGCTAAACTGAAATCTCAAAGTCCCTGAGACAAACCTTCAGAGTTGGTGGATACTGTGACCTTCCCCCTCTCATCAACGGAAGGAGGTCTACCTGTTGAGGTCTTAACTGAATGGTGGGAAGTTTTTCTGGCACTGTAGCTGTGCTGCCTGCAATGTTCCATTGGTAATCAAGCATTTTGTGGGCGTGTTAGGAGCGTGTTGGGTGACTAAAAATCTACAGAATCATCATTTGCTCAACATGCTCTCCCCAGAAAAGAGCTTGAAAAGTATGCCAACCTGGGAGCTGCTCATAGTAAATTGAATCAATGAGAAAAGAGAAGAAAACAGTGGGAAAAGACAAGAATATACACCCCTTGTCCCTTTCTGTCCAAGCCAGAATGAACTAGCTGGATACTGCCATTGCTGGTACCATAGGGTCACTCTGTTAATCTGATAAAGTAGTTTCTGAAACTGTAAAATTTTATGGTGAAACTGGAAAATATAACCTATCCACACTTCATCAGAGTTGCATAGGAGTTACAGACAGAATATGCATTTCAAAGAGCAGCAGTTCAACAAAAGATAGTTCTGTGCCAGCCAGTCTCTTGTTGTGATCACACCATGCACAGAAACACAGGTAACACATAGAGTAAAAAAAAAACTAATTCTTACTAGCTTTCTCAATATATGCTTGACACACTAGCAGCATTCAAACATAAAGCTAAGTCATAGTTTAACATTTTCAATAGAATCCTAGAGCTCCTCCTTGTTCTTCCTTTTGGTTTAGCAGAGTGTTATAATTTGTGTTTTGTGCATATTTCACAAATGGTGACTTAAGATCAAGGGAAAAACTAGTCTTTGTAAAAAGCAGTGGCTGCTTCAGTCAGGCTTGTTAAAACTGTTCTGAAATAAGGAGAGGAAGCATTTGACCATCAAGGGTTAAGGGAGGAGGTAGATGAGCAAGTGCAGGGTTTATGTTTAGTTTAACATTAGGTCTGAATACTCTGAGGTGTCTAGAAAGAAAAGAGGGTATAGAAGGTAATAGGTTACTTTGCTCTTGTCATGAACTACCTGAAAGTGAGCTTTCCAATTTGTTACTTATTTTCTAAAAGCAAAAATTGATTGTTACATGTATAAATTATTCTTGTTTTGAAAAGTGTTTACTGTTTGTTATGTCAATGTATTTGTTGACTTGAAGACCAATGGGGAGATCATAGAAGCCACTTTGGATGAGCCCATGGACTTCTGCTAGGTTAGTGAGAATATTGATATCTTTCTTAAAATAATACATTTTCATGCTGTATTGTAAACTGATTGTGAAAGTTCCCTCTTGCTTCAAAAGCTGTTCAAGCAACTGTTTGAACAGCTTCAAACGGAGGACACTGTTCAAGCAATAAGTCTTTATGGATAGGTTTGGGGGTTGATTTGGCAAATACAGATTTTTCCTTTACTTGAATAATAATGTGTATGTCATTTTATATCTTGTACTTATATTTGAGAAACAGATAAACATTTCTATACTAGATTAGTTTTATTTAAATTATGTTACAAAGCTGGTGCAAGATTATATAGACTTGAGTTTTTCAGATTGTTTCATACTTAACCAGTTCCTCAAAGTGTACCTTTTACGCCTTTAGCCCCTGTAAACTAGTTTGGCAGTTGCTGGATCTAGCACAGTATTAATGGAATGGAGTGGCCTTGTGGTGAAGAGAACCAGTTATGTTGCCATTCTTCCTGCCCCTTTTGAAAAGCATGGAAGATGGCACTTTAACTGAAAAGTAGACTGCTCAGGCAGTGAGAACTCATGAGGGAAATGAAATAGACTAGAATCATGTGGAGAAGGCCATTTTCAGTTTCACCTCCATCAGTGGCTCAGTTTAGATACAGTGCCAAATTATGGTTTGTTGATTGTGGAATACTTCCGTAGGTTGCTCTCCCCACCTTCGCTTTCATGGTTTTATTATCAATGCCTGGTTTCTTCCAAAATATCTGAAATGGTAGACTGTGGTTAACATTTCATTTCTGAGCTGTAACTTAAAATGTGGTTTGAAAGGGTTATTTATTTATTTGGAATTCATGGTTTTGAAGTTAGCACTAACCACCATTTGCCCAATTCAAATATGATAGGAAATCTTGAGTAGTGAACAAAAAGTGGTAGAGGGGAAACTTTTATGAAAAGAATATAAGGAAGCATGTTTTCTCCCCAAGGGAGCTCTCACTTACCCAGCCCTTGTTGGCATTACATCTGAATTGGGCCAGTGATCAAGGCTTCACTTACTGCTTTCAGAATAATCTAGCTATTTTGTCATCATTATGCCTGTTTTCACAGTTGTGCATATTTCTTTCCATGGCAGTTTCCTAGTGTGTATAGTTTTAAGAGCAATTCAGTTTTCTTACATTTTGGTAGTTCAGTTATTTTTTATTTAATGTATATCCCTCCTTTCTCCTGACATGGGACCCAAGATGACTTATAATATAGATTAAAATAAAGTATACGTAAAAATGGCTGTCTGTCTGAACAAACAATGGAGTTGCGGAGTGGACAATGAGGTCCAGGTTGTGTTGATGATCTTAGTGTTAGGTGACAAGAGATTAATGGCTATCATAATAGTTCTATAATAGTAGATAGGCAGGGGGGCAATGTGGGGAAATGTCCAGGTGCAAAAAGGAAGACTGAAACAGTCAGTAGTTTGGTGAAAACTTCCCTTTGCAATTGTATGATGGTAGAGATGTTACAGCTTGGTTTAAGCCCATTATCTCTGGAGTTACCTGGTGATTGTCCTGACAATGGTCTAGGGCTCTAAGCTATGTCTAGAGGGAATCTCTGTCTTATTTTGCTGCACATATGTTCAGCCAGTATTTTTCCTCTGCCCAGCCTGGCCTTACAGCCACATCAGGGTCCATTTCATATCAGTGCCAATTAATACATATTGCCTATTAAGTTATATTTCAACAATTAAATCATATCAAATCTGGAGAGTGTGTGGACCAGTAACACATTCTTTCAGATAGTTTCATATATAGCTAAGCTGTATAGCAGTGGTTCTCAACCTGTGGGTCCCCAGATGTTTGTGGACTTCAGCTCCCAGAAGCCCCGACCACTATGTTCAATGCTCAGGGCTTCTGGGAGCTGAAGTCCAAAAACATCTGGGGACCCACAGGTTGAGAACCACTGCTGTATAGGGTTTTGTACGTCATAATCAGGACTGAATTGTGCCCAGAAAGAAACTGGTAACCAGTAAAGCTATCTCAGCACAAGAATTATATATTCCCTGTAATCAGCCCCAGTTAGCAATCTGGCCACAGCATGTGTCACCATAGCCACATCTGAGCATATGTCTTCATAACCAAGAAATAATGCAGCTGGTGCATAAATATTACCTGTGCAATTACTCTTCCAGCCACTGCCAAAACCTGGACAGCCAGGCTCAAGGCCAAGTCCAGGAACACATCCAAGCTGAGAACCTGAGATTTCAAAGAGAGTGTAATCCCATCCAGCAGAGGCTGAATCCCCATTACTTGACCTACCTTTTGACTGACAAACAACACTCTGTTTTGTCTGGTTAAGTTTCAGTTTGTGCACCCTCATCCATTCTGTTACTGACATGAGTTTTACAAAACATTAGAAGACTTTGTCTCCATTTATGGCATGTCTGTTTACTTGTATTCTTTTAAAAAAATGTTTGAATTAGATTAGATTTAGACACATGGGGCAGGTTTCCCTGTCCCTTCCCTCTGCAGCAGCCCCCCAATCCCCCATTATTGAGGTAGGCTGTGGTCAAGGGAGGGGGGTTCTCTGGAACTGCAACATGTGCTATGAAGAGAGCCCTTCCATCTATTGGTAGCAGATCCTGCATTTAACCTCAGCCATTGCATATTGATCATGAGCCCCAGCCCATCGCACTGATCTAATTGTAATTCCTAAGCCTATTCTTTTATAGTTCTACTATGATTTATTAAAAAGAATAACTCAGAAACTTAATTGCAAAAGCTCAACTATCATTTACTGTACACTTTCACTCTTAGTTCTGAAAATCACTATTCCCTGATATATGTTAGCATCAGCCATAAGAATCCCTTTGAATCCAACATAACATTGGAGAATTCTTGCTCAGTCTTCCACACCCCAGGAACTTGCAATATAGCTAAGAGGGTTTTTCTCATGTGATTAGCAGTGGAAGAGTGTATGCTATGATATGCTAATCCCCCTTATCTAGGTTCTTCTTGAGGACGTGAGTACTAATAAAGATAAACGTAAACACTTTATAACCATTAACACATGTATAACCATCTGCCTTTTCTCCTCAGCATGCATTGGGCAGCTGATGTGTGAAGGATTGGCATACAATAAAAGTGATCTCATAAGAATTTTGAACGTACAAATAGATTTAAAATAAGGTGAACCTGTAGTTCTGTGTAACTTTTTTGGTTTATGGTTTCCTAGGTTTCTTCTCAAGTATGGCTTATAGCAGTGATTCTCAACCTGTGGGTCCCCAGATGTTCGTGGACTTCAGCTCCCAGAAGCCCCAGCCACTATGGTCAATGCTCAGGGCTTCTGGGAGCTGAAGTCCACAAACATCTGGGGACCCACAGGTTGAGAACCACTGGCTTATAGCAACTGGTGATTCCCTCCAGGTAAAGGATTGCATGGCTCAGCCATGGTATGAATTGAGTGGTATGCAGCCCACATTGGCCAGCATCTACAAGCACACCTGCAAGAAGAACTGGCCCAGTAGAAATGTTTGCTGACCTCTACATTTGTTTATATACAGCCTGGTTCACAGAAGTTTTTTTCCACACAGTGGCATGCTTAGAAGAGATGCTGTGGAACTAGGTTACCTCCTTATAAGCCTGTTCTTAGTTTCCGCTTTGGATCTCATGTAATAGAACTGTTCTTCTCATTGGGGTTGCATCTTGTTGCATAAAGAAACAGCCATGAATTCACCACTAGTTTTACCCTTTCCTCTCCCTGCAATTACTTAACGAGGAGAAACAAGTTGGTAGCATAACCTTTCGTAGACTTAAGTCTACTTCATCAGATCTTCACATACTGATCCAGACTAACATGGCTATGTCTTTGAATTTTACCATAAAACGGGTATTGTGGCTTAGTTTGCATAAAAACTTGAACTATAATCATGTTTTTGCAGCTTTTACAGCATGACTGTAGAAGAGAGCACCTGTAACATGCTTTATTTCATCATCAAACTGTACAGAGGAGAGGTTAATAAGTTGCCAGAAACACTAAGTTGGAACAAAAATCCTGGAAAGAAGACTTAAGCAAATGAAGCCAGAAAAACTGGAGATGTTCAGTTTGCCTTCTGTCTTCTTCCTGTGCCACTTTAACAGTGTCTCTAATTCTGAGGAAAAATGATTCCACGCAATAGCTTTGGCAATACTCGGGAAGCAGATATATCTAGCTTGCAGTATATACAACCAGTAATGTAAATGGTTATGGATAAGCTTGTAGTGCTTCTTAGATTCCTCTGTGAATTGGAGAAGCAGGCAACAAAATATTCAGCTGAACTATCACTCCCCCTGTAGTTGTTTCTTCACATCGAACACTTCAGGAGCAGACTTCAGTTTTTAAGTGGAACTTCAATAGCCCCAGGCATCCTTTCAGCAGTGAGCAGTGTCTAGAGGTCTAGGCACCACACGTGCCCCCCAGCTGACCTCAGAGGGCTAAATGCACCTGTGGTGCCTCAACACTCCATGTAACAAACAAAGGAGGATGGACTGCCGCCCCAGACACCCAGTTCCTCTGTTTGTATCTGGATATGCCAACCCTGTAGAGTAGAGCTGCCACCACCCCAGTAAAGTCAGCCCTCCGTATCCATGGATTCAACAAAATGTGGCTTGAAAATATTAAGAAAAAAACCAAAAAACAAACTTTGAGTTTGCTATTTTATATATGAGACACCATTTGACTACACCATTGTACAGAATGGGACTTGAGCATCCGTGAATTTGGTATCCACAGGGGGTCCAGGAACCAAACCATAGCAGATACTGTAAATGCATTCAGCCTGACTTGGAAAATGTTAGCCAATAATACTGTTTAATGATGTTTGCCTAATTGACCAGGACTGGAATAAGATGAAAGGCAAACTCCAGAATAAAATACTAGGAGACTGAATTAGGTACCATGGAATAAGGATAGGAGGGTAACTGCATACAAGCCCAGTGACTCTTTTTGAAATGCAACAGGACAAAATAGCAAAAGTATAGCTAAGCTGACTGTATATGCTATGATTTCACTAAACAAGATTTGGGCCACAAGAATCAAAGCATAAGCAGAGTACAAAACTGAACAGTAAAGAAAGCACAAAGCTGTGATGCAAAACATGAAGCATCACGTGCAAGGGCAAAAGTCAGTTTTATATCTTTAACACAAGATGATTTCAGTTAACGAATTACAGGGCCTAAAGTTCAGAACGTTTGAACTTTTGGTTTATGTTCTTTTTATATGAAGACCTATTAGAAAAAAAGCATTTCAACTTATGAGTTTGGTTATGGTCTTGATCAAACCAAAAGAAGACTTAGCAGGTGCAAGTGATAGTATGGCCAGAATCCTCAGGCTGCGTGAAGAATTAGAATCTGCCAGGATCTCACTGAAAACTGTTTTTTCATGATGTTGTTGTGTGCCTTCGTGTCATTTCTGAGTTATGGCAACTCTAAGCTGAACCTATCATAGGGTTTTCTTGGCAGGGCTTGTTCAGGGGAGGTTTGCCTTCCTGTGAGACCAAGAAATGTGACTTGCCCAAGGTCACCCACTGCGTTTTCATGACTGAGCAGACCCTGATTCAAACTCTGATCTCCTAAGTCCAAAATTTAACCCACAACACTGTGCTGGCTCTCTGTTTCTATATACTCCAATGTTTCCATCTCAGAAAGACCATTCACACATTCTACTAAGCTTTGACACCCTAAGTTTAGGCATAGAGGTCGTCTTTTTCCAAAAGTGAAAGTGATCAGCACAGTAGGATTTAGCACATGACCTGCACTGAGAAAAATTCTTGCCTGAATTTGCTCAATTTTGAAACCAGTGGTGTCTCTAAGCAGATTCTGAGTCCATGTGCATGAATATACAGATAAACAAAATGTTATAAGTGAGCACCTTGTTTTCCTTTGTTATCATGGAATAGAAGTTCAGATTCTCAGCTTGATTTATTCTTAGTTTTTTTTCAATAGCGCTCTGGCTATCATGCTTATTTTGTAATCCCACATACATACACACTCCAGGGCGCTGCTAATCTTGCTCTATGTAGTGGAGGAGATGCTCAGTACAATTGTGTTAGTTGTAGCAGGCCATTTTCTTTTTCTATGGGCCAGCCAGGGCTTTTGTAGTTTGCTAAATAAGGCAAAAGAAAAATCAGAAAAAGTCAGGAAACCATTTGTATCTATCAGCCTTCTGGAACAGACAGTCTTAATTGTTCCCTTGCCCTTAGAGAAGCTTTTAGGTCCTAGTAAGTGGAAATTCCACCAAGTAATGATCTGTTTATGAAAAGTTTTTTTTTCAAGATCGTCATCATTGTGCAGAAAAAAACAAAAACAACAAAGAAACACCAAAACCCCAATTCTAGTGTATCCTGCTGAATGAGAAGAGCCAGGCACCAACTGGGACAGATCCCAGATTGCCAGTGAATTGTTTCCAAGCAGAACGTATGTTGAAATCCTTCAGCACGATGAGCAGGGAGACTGTAGCATTTCTTAGATCGGAAAAGGAAATTGGCAGTACATGTGCAGGATTCCTGTGCTGTCCCAAACACCGACTTTCAAATACACTGAAACCAGAAGGACTGTAAAATGGCACATCTGATCAGTAGGATACAGTTGCAGTAAATCATTGCAAGTCTGCCTCCTTGTTTTTCACAGTATTGGCTGCAGTTTCACAGAGACCCAGAAGGGTAAAGGTGAGAGAGATTCTCACACACACACACACCTGGCATGAAGTAGTAATACTTTTGTCTCAGAGAGACAATCACCAGAGCCACTCAGATTGTTTTAATGGAAATGATCTAGGCTGATTCCCCGCCCCTATTTTTCTCCAGTCTGTAATGTTGTGATGCCTATTCCCTCCCTCCCTCTCTTTCTCTCATTCTTTTTCAAGAGAGCAGCAAGCAATAACTGTGCACAGCTGTGTAAGCTGATTAAAAATAAAAAAAACCCTATCAAGCAACCTTTTCTTAAAGCTGTAAACAACCTCTTCTATCTTCAACAACAAGTACAAAGCCCCTCACTCTTTTTCCTCTTCAAGGTATCTTCCTGTAAGATTAGCCCTCCTTAGTACCACCCTGGTTATAATGGGTTCTCTGCCAAGACAGTGCTCCCTTTATGCCTCTGTTTATGCAATCTAGTATAATCTAGCAGTAAATTACTGCTAGAAAGTGCTGAAACAGGTTTGGTGCAGGAGTGGACAAAGTGTTGTTTCCCTGTAAAGTGGGGGAAAAAACTTATTCATGTAGCATAAAAAGCAGTATCCTATGTAGTTACGTACTCCTTCCTTTTTTTTGGCCTGTCTCTGGTCACAGGCTCAGTTTTATGTATATGATTACTAGTCATCAGTTTTCCTTTGCTTGGATGGAGGGGAGGAACCAGGTGGGAAAAAGCATGGGATTGGTTTCTAACCATAGTGTGTGCATGGTTCCCATATGAACATTGTGGTGTTCACCACACATATGCATGAGATGCTATACAGTTCTAACTTAACAGAAAGTTGTATTTGTTGTAGCGAAGTACTTGCTGCAACCGAAGAATGTTTGACATAGTAACTTTCTGCTGTGCAAAATGAATTTGTACTTAGCAGGGATCACTGCATATCATAATCTTGGTCCACAAGTGGTAAACAACTACACTTTTTTGTGTGTGTGAGAGATGAACACTCCTGGCATAAGATGCTGAGAAACTTGAGCTGGCTCTTAAAATCTAAGCCAAGTAGTTTGGTGTCCAGCCAAAGCACATGTCATTTTGATCCTTAGATCCTTGAGTAGTTTAAGCAATTAGAAATTAACAGTTCTGCTATTTGTAATTCAGTGAATGTTGTAGTTACTGCGTCCCTGGTTTATATTAACACAGTGGCAAGTGGAATGCAAACTTTTGGTTGGAATTTATTAAAGGAAGTGTGTAATAAAGAAAATGTTGTGCAATAATATTTTGTGTACTTGGATTTCTACATTCTTACTGCTTAACAAATGTGAATTCTCATTTGATATTATAGTGTGCAGCTCTGTTTCAAATTGGTGGCTGTTCTGAGAATCTCAAGATTCCCAAATAATCAAACTAGACCAGAACTAGTTGTAAAAATAAAGGGGGAAAGAACTGTGAATTACGGTACTTCATAACCCCCCTGCTGGCAAAACAAATAATCAGAGTAATGGAAATCTAGAGTCCGTTAAGTTGTGGGAAACTGTTGTATTTGGCTACTTTTCTAAAACTTAATATATGAGCATTTTAAGAAACTGGACATTATGAGAATCAATATGGCTGAGCCCTGTTTCCCCATTTGTTACCATCTTGCTATCTGATGTAAAGTCATCAAGTGCAGTCTTCTGCTTTTGCATTTTCAGGTTTTGTTTTGTTTTCTCCTATAAAATGGAAACAGCTGTGTGCCTGGTTTTCTGCTTGACAGTCATCTGAGCAGTTTTGAAATGTCCTGATATAGTTCCCTTGCACAGTTGTTAGGGTTCACAGCATAGTATATGATTAATATAAACATGTTTGGCACCCTAGCCAAAAAGTCTGCCAGTTTTTCTCTCCAGAACTGCTTTGTTTTGAGTTCAGTTTAAACTGTAATTTTATTTTTAAATCTTTTTTCCCCAGTATATCAACTGTGGCAACCTGGAACAGTTGTTAGATGGCAATCAGCACCTACCCTGGACAGTGAGAGTGAAACTGGCCCTGGACATTGCTCTGGGACTTTGCTACCTTCACTACAAAGGCATTTTCCATCGAGATCTGACATCTAAGGTACTATGTCAGCTGAAATCATTTTACAATAGATGTGTTATGCTTTGTGGACCGCTAATATTGTTGGGTAGTTTTGCTCTCCTGCCCCTCTCTGTGCCTCCAACAGTAAAACTGTTATGTAAATTGTCACTTTAAAGGATTGTGAGAAAACACTGAAACATAGTTTAATGGATTAAACTTTCCCAGAACAACTCATGTTGTGTAGATATCTGAGAGGAAACTAACCTGAAGTAGAGGTCAAAGTAAATGGGTTAGGATTGTGTTTCTTGGAAGATAGTTGTACAACTTGGATTTCTTCAGTTTGATTGCCAAAAATTATTCTAACCCCTTATTACTCAAATTCAGAGAGCCAAATTGTGTAGAAGATTAAAAAGTTGCAAACCTAAAACTTGTTGCACATCAAAATACTTCCAGTAATTCCAAATGAATCTTGTTGTTCTGCCGATAAATTAAACTGCTGCCAGGTCAGATTGAGCCAGTTAGTGGTTTCTCTTCAGAAACTGTTTCAGGAGTGGGTAAAATAGCAATAGGAGTCTGTCTGGTGTCGTGGTTTAAGTGCTAGACTAGGACTCCGGGAGACCATGTTTCAAATCCCCACTTACCCATTTTAACCCACTAGGTGACTTGGGCAAGTCACACTCTGTCAGCCTCAGAGGAGGGCAAAGGCAACACACCTTTTAAACAAATCTTGCCAAGCAAACCTCATGATAAATTTACCTTAGGATTGCCACAAGTCAAAAATAACTTGAAAGCATGCAACAACAAAAATAGAAATCTAAAATATTGTACCAAATCTTCTTTTCAAGATCATTTGTCACTGCTACTATTTCCAGTTGCAGCTAGTAATATGGAAATTCTTTATCTTTCCTTACAAATGTTCTGATAGTTTTAAATGTTGGAGAACAATCAGAAATTTACCGCCCTGAGGGGTCATATATTGTGATAGCACTAACTCATAAAAGGAGATACTATTAAACACAAGACATTGTTTTAAAAATAGTGATCATGATTTTTAAAATATTTCATAAATAAGATGCATCAGAGTTAACAATAGAAGCTCACATGTCAGAGCTAGGGTGCACTTTTACAGTCTGCCAGCTCTGTGGGGATGGACTAAAAGTAGAATAAAGAGTTATTGTCCCTGGTGCTGGAAAGAAAAGTATCCAAAATGTCTTTCTCTTGTTTGTAGGAATCTTTCCAGATTTCACTATACTGATTTTATAGTTGAATTGTGGTCTTCATGAAATTCATTCGAGACAGAGGCCAGATATTAACTGTTTAATTGTGTGAAACCTTGGCCACTGAAGACTTTAGTTTATATGTGAAATATTAGAATGAAACATTTTAGCTGAACAGTACTTAGATTGCTATAATTTTTACTGATACCACAAGCATATTGACTGTGGCATGCTGGTTAAGAGGCTGAGCAACAAACTGAGAAAACTCCAGTTTGAATTTCAGTTCAGTCATTAACTTACCAACTGACTTAGGCAAGCCACAGTTTCTGTCTTCACATCTGTACTGTAGGGAATAATATAGAGGTTGTTTTAAGAATGACAAAAGATGACTTAAGAGCAACAACTGGAAACCTCTAAAGGGGGGAGATATAGATACACACACACACACACACACACACACACACATATATATATATACACATACATGCACACACGCTAAGGTTTAAGTCCACTTTTTAGTCCCAAATAGAATAGATCCACTGGATCAATAAGAATATGTGTAAATTCTGTTAACCCAGTGAATCTACTGTAGTTTGACTGACCCTACTCTAGTTTGATCTAGGCCCATTTTAGACCATATTGTGAGAAATGGATTTGCTCATTGTCTTTTTTAGCCTTTTTTCAAGATTTTTAAAAAAGAATAATTCCCTCTTACCCCTTCCCAATTCTATAGACCACATATTAATTATCCTGTAATATTCCTGTCTGTCATAACAAATACATGACATATCAAAAACCTCTGTTGGCAAGAATATTTTGTTAACCAGCAGCATTTCTCTCAGTTGTCCCACCTTACAGTAATGGCTATATAATGTTTCATGAATTTTATCTTATCATGAGGAACTATAAGTTTGCTGTTACCTGACTCATCTGTCATTACCATTTGACAGAACAAGTTGCACCTGATTGGTGTTCTTGCCAATATGAATGAAACTGCAGTAACAAACCTGAGTATAAAGCAGTTCTTTTCAGAGGAATTTGCTTTCTATAACACAGTGAAAATCAATGGAAACTACATGGCCCATGAGACCCCTTCCAACTTAGCATGGCAAAGTTATTGCTAGTGGATATCTGTTCTTTATGAGGGAGCAAAAAAATGAATGTTGCACTTCCTTAGCAGAATTACACTGTGCAAAGCAGATGTTAAGCTCCCCGAACACACAAAAGGAGCTTTATGGTCTCTCACATCTGTTTATGCATAAACATTTATTAACTCCTTAAAGCCTGACTTGCGCTTCTTTAAGAGACTTTCAGCAGTGATTTCTGCCTAAGGCACAGCTTAGATCATGTAAACTTTGCCTCCACAGCCAGGTTTGTCAATGTATTGTTGGACCGTTTTATATGAGCAGTGCAGCAATAATGTTTCAACGAACTTGAATCTGCCTAGGAAGAGCCATAGCTCTGTGCAGAGTGCATGATTTATCTGCAGAATGTCTCACATCCCTTGCTTGGTAAACTCAGCATGCAAAAGGTTCTGCTTAAGAATTGTCAGTAGATGGTATTGGCTGAATGAAACAACGGATGTTCCTATCAGCCTTATTTCAGATTGTTGTGGATGGTGTGACATGCAAAGAACCTCTCTGAGTGACTTTAGTGGATTGGGGAAATGGGAAATACTGAGGTCCTTTAGTTATCCATTTCATGCTCCAAAAGTGGTAGACAGCACTTTGAATTGTGACTGGAAACATACTAGCATCAACTGCAACCTATGATCCACTCCTACTGACCAAATGCATTTCTATTACTGTTTGGATTAAGTCCTATATGTGTGTGTGTGTGTGTGTACATACGTATGTTATTATTTTATTTATATTCCATCTTTTCTCTAGTACGGGGTCTCATGATAAAAGACTTATTTGCAAAGCCTGTATAGAAATGTTAAATATTCAGAATGAACTTGCTTATCACCCTAATTGCCTTATTTATCACAGAGTCATAGAGTTGGAAGGGGTCTCATGGGCCATCTAGTCCAATCTCTGCTCAATTCAGTATCTCCAGCTAAAGCTTCCCCAGCACGTAGCTGTCCAGCCTGTTTTCGAAGAGATCTAGAGAAGGAGACCCCTCCGCTTCTCTGTGTAATCAGTTTTATTGTTGAACCACTCTCTTTCAATAAGTTTCTTCTAATGTTAAAATGAAATCTACTCTCCTATAACTTCAATCCATTAGACTTGGTCCTACCTTCCGGGAACAGTAGAGCACAGGTCTGCCCCCTCCTCTCTACGACAACCCCTGAGGTATTTAAGGAGGGCATTCATGTCACTGCTCAGTCTATGTCCTTCTTAATATGAGGTGCCCAGAACTGAATGCAGTACTCCAGATGAGCTCTGAACAGCAAAGATTATAGTGGGATTATTATTTCCCTTGACTTGGAAACTATGCTTTTATTAATGAAGGCTAAAATAGCATTTGCCTTCTTTGCTATCTAGGTATTTTTTAATTTTATTCCTATCTTCCAGTGTGTGAGCCACTACTCCTAGTATTGTGTCCTCCACAGACTTAATAAAGATCCCCTCTACCCTGTCATCTTAGTCATTAATAAAAGTGTTGAACAGTAATGGCTCTAGGATAGAACCCTGAGGCACTCCACTCAAGAACTCCTTCGAGTTTGAAGTGTAGCCATTGATGACAACTCTTTGAGCATGGTTTTCCGACAAGTTATGGGTCCATTTAACTGCATTTCCATCTGTTCTACATTTAGTCAGTTTGCTAATCAAAATATTATGGGGGACTTTATCAAATGCTTTGCTGAAATCCAGATAAATGATATCCACTACACTCCCACCATCTACTAAACTAGTGATCTGATCGAAAAAAGATATGGGATTAGTTTGGCAAGATTTGTTCTTGACAAATCCATGCTGGCTCCTCCTGATCACTGCATTGTCACCAGGATACTTCCAGACTGACTCCCTTATATAATCCATTCTAATATTTTTCTTGGTATTGAGGTTAGGCTGACTGGTCTGTAAATCAAAATAAGTATCAGTATAAATATCGGTGCAAACTTTTCAAAGGTCTTCTATGGAGGCTTGGCTCAGGTTGGACAATGCATAAGCACCTGAGGTTGAAGTTGAATATACTTGTATATGTTAGATTTTAACCTTTTCGTAATTCATAGCAGATACATGTAAAATCTTTAATACAATACTTTGATATGTAGTTCCAAGGATTTCAGACTGGAGCAAAAACTAAGCAAGAGTTTAAGAAATTGCTAAACCAGTTTCCGTAACTAATATCTGCAGATATGTGAAGACAGAGTCCTTTATCAGTGATAATATCACTTCCTTGTCCCTTAATTTGATCAACATGGTAAAATATGTCCTTGTTGTGCTCTCTGGCATTTAATATTAAGTCATTATGGAACCAGAGGAGATTGCAATCAGGCAGGGATCCTACTTTCATAGAATCTCTTGGGCAAACATGTACTAGCCCTAGTGGAATAAGGACTTGCACAGCCTTCTGAAGAAGAACAATTCTTTTCAACTAAAAATTTCCATAAATTGTGCTAAGCATTGTGTGCAAGATTAGTGCTTAGATTCATAACTTATAATTTACTTATTAGTCTTCTGTGTGCATGAGTTTCAGCAAATTGTTTTAGCAATTAAAATTAAAGTGAAGCTGCTTTGTTTGTGGATGGAGCATAGCACATGGCAGACCTGCCTGGAACACCAAGGAAATAGAAGATGTGACTGACTTGATTTCCCAAATCCCTTGTTTACAAAATACAAAAAACACTTCTGTACTCTTCTTAATTTCAGTGAAAACAGTTCTTAGTCAGGATTTAAAGGTTCCCCTTGTAATATTTGTAAACCAAACCGTGGACAGATGTGCTGATGCTGATATTCATTGCTTGCTTTCCTGCAAGATAATTTATTCTTAAAATCCTCCATCTTCAGGATAGGAAGTCTATAAACTATAGAAGAAAGCGCAATTTCATTTTATGCTATATTTATGCTATATTATGCTATATTTAAATGCTGTCAAATGGCTTGCCATTTGACAGCACTGACTGTGGGTGAGGAGAAGCCCTTCTTGTAAAACACCTCTTATTAGCACATGATTATTTCTGCACTGAGTGTGCTGAATTTCCATCATGGTTTTAGCACTGCAGTATGATTAATGTTATCCCTCTAGGGTTTAGCTGTATTTTGCAGTGAGCAAATATTTAACCACTAGCAAACTGAATGAATGCATTCTTTGATGAGAGATAACAAAGGCCATAATTGAGAAGCTTTAGTGTGTGTTGGGTTGGCCTGATTCAGTTGACCTTGTGTAAATTTATAAATCCCAGAGTGAACTTCATGTGGTACGTCTGATTCAGGTTAAAACAAATAATGTTTCAGACAAACAACCAGCTACATGCTTAAGAAGAGCATTAAAGATTCAATATTGAAACGTCTTCCCCTAATTTTCCTGCACTGTTCTTTATATGAGCAGGCTGGAGTATCTGAATTTATTGATATTTCAGAATGCCACTTGGGAGAAGCCGACTTCTGTCTACTGCTGTGGTTTTGTATTGTGCTCAACATTGTACAGGAAGTGTATACTATATTTAACTGTGATAGAAACAAACTATACTTAATTAAGTTGTCCCACACTTATGCTTTCATTGTCTACCACTTTCACAGACCTATCCCCTTCTGTGTTTTATATGCATTTAGACAGATCTTGCTTCATAATTTCAATATTCTAATGGTAGTATTCAAATGTAGGCAATGCTAATTTCTTACATTTCTTTCAGAACTGTTTAATAAAGCATGATGAGAATGGATATTCTGCTATAGTTGGTGACTTTGGCTTGGCAGAGAAAATCCCTGATTTTAGGTAAGTGTTTCCAAAGCTAATCAAAATGAAGAATCAGTAGCATTACACTTTTTAGCTAAATAATAATGGGGCATGGGTATGTGTTTTTTAAGCTTAGGATATGACATTCTTGTTAATTTCCATTGAATTGGTTATATTCTAGCCTTTCAATTCCAATCACTGAATTTACATGAACAGTGCAAGATCTATAGAGACTGAAAGACCTAACAGATTTAGTATGACATACATTTCCATGGACTGGAGTCCACTTCATCACATGCATAACATATTATCCTCAGAGCTTATGTGTTCTCTCTCACATAGTTGGGAAAAATGTGAACAGTGCAAATAAAATGGCAAAGATGCAAAGCACACAGTCTGACAGTATCTTAAATGTATGCAGTAAACATTCACAATAGCTGTAAAAGGTGATAATTTACCAACTGAATCAAACTTTATTATTTCAGTCCAGGTATTTTATGCTGAAATATCATTGTTGAAGTGTGCCAACTTTCAGTTCAGCAACAAAACTGGAAAGCCAAGTCACTGTTTACATTTTATTAAATGTACCAATGTGTGTACATTATATCTACCTATTGAGGATAATACTTCACTTTTCTGATATAGTAGCCTTTAGCTCACAAAAGATAATGCGGTAATAAATGGGCTAGTGTTTAGATTCATTGCTTTTGCTCTAGTCGACTAAGATACCTGTGTCACTGGAAGTAATTAACATAAATCTACATTATGGTCAAACAAGGTTAACTTCTACAAAACGAGAAGTGTTTGCATGTGTCTGTGCATGGTATAAGTTGGTGCTTTGTGGCAGGCGGTTCCTGCTTGGTGGCAAGCTGTTCCTGGATACTGAATGGACTTTACACATGCTCAAATATACTTTTCTTCACATGAGCAGAGTCTGGCACTGAAAAAGATCCTGGGAATGCTAGTAGATTAAAGAGGCTTAGCTGTAAATAATAGTCTCTTCAGATATCATTATTTTGTTCTTCATTTTGCCTAGAAACTTGTTTCTTGTCCTCCTATTTTTCTCATTGACAAGGGGACTTTGAAATGGTTTCTATTGTATACAGTACCAGAAGTGCCAATTGATAAGGTAAAAATGCGGTTACTTATAGGAGTTCCAATTCTGAATATGCTTTTTATAATTCTGCAGTTTGATTTTGCCATAATATGCTTTTTACCCATATAAACTTTTTACAGTAGTTCAGCAGAATGTGATCCATTAACAGATTGAACTGCAATAGTTTGAAACAGAACTCAGCTAAAAATGTACCAATCTGATAAATTGGGCATAGAGATTAAACTTTTTCATACCTTCACTGTGGCAAATTGAATCTTTCTGATTCCAGAAAGCCCCCTAACATACTTCATTTCTGAATTATATAGAAAAACATTTGTAAATTAATGCCAAAACTGAACTTAGATATTTTGCATGTGTTCAGGTGGTAGCTGTTTTCGTGCTGAAAATTAAAGGGCACATGAAGTGCTTATGAAATATTCCTTCTAACCATCTCTCATTTAAATCTGTAAAGTGAGAAGCTGCCAGTGGTGGGTTCTCCTTACTGGATGGCACCTGAAGTTCTGAGAGATGAGCCATATAATGAAAAGGTTGGTATATTTTCAGTTAGTATCATTTAAATAAAGTACTGTCTTCTGGTGGATGAAGACAGGCTGGAGTTCCTGTGCATTTGTATCTTTACAGGTGCTCTGACATGATTGCAGTGAATCAACAATTTAGTTTACTGTATTTTACTTTAAAGTAATCCAGTAGGACTATCCTATTTCCTGAATCTGATTTCACAGTTTTGTAGGTTACAAGACAACTCGGTTCTATGAAATGACAGTGATTTTTTAAATTTTACTTTACCAAATAGAGTGAATAACCAAGCTTCCTTAGTTTCAGTGTTAGTTATGGTCTCAAAGTGGAACAAGAGTTTGTGTTCAAAGAGCAATAGAAAATTGTCACTGAAACTAGAATTTTCTCACAATTTATAATGCAATGTTTCCTGTTTTCCTTGATGGTGGTGGTCAAGGGGATACATGTGCATAAGTCATACATGCTGCAGTGCATATATTTGGTGAAGTAGACTCTAGTCCTTGAAAGCTTGTGCCATAATACATAAATAGCGCAGTTTAAGAGAAAAAACTGTTTGGATGAAAACTTTGAGAGGTAAGAATCATAGGTTAAAATCAAAAAATTCTGATTTGAGGTAGAGGTTAATACTGAGCTAATAAGTAAATGATATAATTTGTTGGTCATGAGATAGATAAGTTATAACTGACTACGAAATAAGAAGTAGAAATAAGGGAAGATTATTAGGTAGATATTTAAACTCTAATTTGTTTAAGCATATTGTAATATGTTCTAATATAAAATTATATATAATTATATTTTCAATAACCTATTGTAAATGAAGATTTGATATTTAGTACACCTTTGGTTTATTAGTGTATTGAATTTGGAAGAACATAATATTGGTTTGAGGTTCTAAATATATATATATATATACAGTAGAGTCTCGGTTATCCGACCTAAACGGGCAGGCTGAGAGTCGGATAACCGAAATGTCGGATAAGCCGGAGCCCGTGGCGGCCGCTATGTTTGGGGGCGTGTCTGGGGGCGTGGAAATGCCTACAACCACGCCCTCAAGCAGCTGCGACGTCAGATAATCTGGAAGGTCGGATAACCGGATGTCGGATAACCGAGACTCTACTGTATGTATTTGTGCGTGTGTGTTTGTGTATAGAAATACAAATATAAAGTGTTTTAATTCTGTAACTTTTCATTAATAAAGAGAATAAAAAAAAGAAAGAAAGCTTGTGCCATAATAAATGTAGAGTTGTCCCTTCGCAGTTGCAGGTTTAACTTTCATGGATTTGATTATTTATGAGTTTCTCCAGCTCCTGCCCCCCTCATGTCAAGCACTTCTTTTCCAAGTGGTCATTCCCTCTTGACAGTTCCAATTAGGCTGCACAGCTCTTTAAAAACCTGCCTCTGGTATTCCTCCTCCTCCACCAGGTGCTACCTGGCCAACTAAGGATGGTTTGCAGCCTGATTTCTCAGCACCACAAACCCTCTCCCTGTAGCCCCCCGCACCTAAGGAAGGAGATGGGAGAGAGAGAGGAAGTATAGGGCTACCATGCCAACCCACTCCCTTTCTGTCTCCTTTCACTGAGGCCTCTTTATAGGTACCTTTCTGCATACACTAACATGGGTTATTCAGTGAATATGCTTTCATTATTCCTGAGGAACAATGAAGAGAGACTCTCCACGCCTGGGTTTGTATTTTCCTGACTTAGACCTTTGGCAAGTGGTGGAAGGTGAGAACCTTGAATACCAGAGGGATGTAATGAAGGAGAGATCTTTCATGGTGTGAGGAGGAGAACCCCAACAATTAAAGCTGTCAGAAGAGGCCTCTAATAAAATCTCTTTTTTTTTCTCCACTTCAGGCAGATGTGTTCTCATATGGGATCATTCTTTGTGAAATTATAGCCAGGATCCAGGCAGATCCAGACTTTCTCCCTCGCACAGAGGTGAGCAAAGTGCACTGACAAGGGCTGGTAAGGGAAGAGTGTTCAAGAGTTTCATTTGGTGGTTAATGATTTACGAAGAGGTGTTAAACACAATTATGATGAACAAAGCCCCTAATAAAAGCATTCATCCTGTGCATTCAACAAGTGGCATAGAACCCTCTTCTGCCACATCCCCTTGTAAAACATTGTAATTATAGTTCCCCGGAGAGCTGTATTTCCCATTTGGCATGAGCATTAATCAACTGAACTAACACAGACCTGGTTATTAATACTTCCATCTTTGCTGAAAGAACCATCTGAAAAGAGCTTTTTTTTTCTACATTAAGGCTAAATCTTGGTTTTGGTTAAATGCACCACTAAGCCAAATCCATTTTTGCTTTCTAAAGGCAAACCAGATTGAAATGAAGTTGTCATGACTGCCCTATCTTACTCTTCTTCTTGTTATTCCAACAGCTGATCTCTGAATTTTTGATGGATTGTTATAATTTCCAGTAAACTATGGTTTGGTTGAGAATGGGTCTCATTTGAAAATTTCCCGCTTTCTCACATCTTGCAGGATCGTCAGCATGAAGGGAGTATGGCTTACTGGTAGAGCAACTGCTTTGCATATATCGGGCCACAGATTCAAGCCCTGGGCTCTTCATTTAAAAGGATTTGATAGCAGCTGATTGGAAAGATGTTTACTTTAGATGTCTGAGACTGGTTGCTGGTCAAAGGAGACAGTTTGGGACTTTAGTTTTGATAATACTGGGCTTTTTGGCCTAGTATGAAGTAGCTTTCAGTGATGCATTCCTAGGCTAAATGTGTAAAATATCCATTCTTTTAGGAGGAGGTAATGCAATTTTTTTTCTTCAGAGGTATAGTAAGGCAGCTTCTCCAAATCTGGTATCCGACAGAAATTCTGGATGATAGCTACCATCATCCCTGACCATTGGCATTGCTGGCTCGAGCTGTTAGGACTTGTCCAAAATTTCTGACAAGTACAAGGTTTGGAAAGGCTCTCTTTAAGAGATCAGTTTAGTAGTACTGACAATTTCATAAGTAATCCATACTGGAGTTATTTCAAAATTATATTCATAGGTTGGACATGATAAAAGTCAAAGGAGTTCTTGTTTTATCATTGACTGGTCAGATATGCAGTTTGTTTCCATGTTCTGAGCTGGTGATGATCAAACTCTGTTTAAAGCCAAGAGTGTTGCTCTACTAAGTGAATGGTACTTCCTGTAAATTCAGTCAAACCAAACTTTAGGTGAAAGTATAAAGTTCTTAATACAGTACACTACAGAGTTCAAAAATGTTAGAACATGTTGGAGGTACAGAGTCTCATCATTTTGTATCAGAGCACTGAAGCTTTACCTTTCATGAAATCTTTCACATGCTAATATAAGAATTCAAAAAATAAAAGAGAGAACTTAACTACTTCAAGTATAAGATAAATGTGATTCTGTGGTAGGCTATGTATGTGCCTTAAAGCCACCTGTTGACTTACGGTGATCTCATGAATTTCATAGAGATTTCTTAGGTAAGGAATACTCAGAGGTGGTTTGTCATTGCCTTTAATTTAGCCTACACACCTGGTTTTCTTTGGTAGTCTGCCATCCAAACACTAATGAGGGCTGATCCTGCTTAGCTTCCAAGACTGGTGTGCTTCCAAAATGTGTAAAAATTGATATTGTAGCTGAAGGTCATGTTCTTCTTTGTGGCTTCTGTGCTTCACACCTGCACAAATCATCCTCAGAATCTTCTGGAAAGCTGAGCACTGTTTATTTGAATAACCTCACTATGTCATCTCTAATTTCTCTCTTAGATATTGCTGTCACCATTACTATCTCAGTGTCTACCTCTTTTTGTAGGGGGAGTTCTGGAGATCATTTGATGCTGGTATAACTGATGACTGATGGCTTTAATTTGTCTTTGGGTGGACAGTCTTGGAAGTCACTTTAAATAATAATGGTATTATAGGAAACGTCCATTTGCACATGGAAGCATCCTCTAGTGACTCTTCCCTTGACCTGTTCTTCTGCACTACTGTTTCAAGGCTGTTGTTTTCTGAGATGCAAATACCTGTATTTGTGGTGTTCCCCACCAAAAGGATATCCTTTGAGTTAAATGTAGGTATGACATCCACCCGTGGGAATTTCTCTCTGATCTGCTTAGTTGGTTGGCTAGGTTGTTGTCTTTCCTTGCTGTGTAATTGCTAGCAGAACTGAAGGGACATTATACAGTGTCTGTTAGAGGGTGGAGGGCAGGCCAACTGCCCAAATGCTCAACTTTCCAGGAGTTTCGAAGGATGATCTGTGCAGCCACAGACCTCCATGAGTGTGAATGCATAGATATCCACTTGAAGAACATCAGTTGCAGGTAAACAGCCTATTCCTATGTTATGTTAATGCAAGGACTGGATAATGGGTAAATGCAGGAACTTTTTCAGTTGCTGCACTGGATCTTTTGTTCCCTGCATTGGACGTGAAACGTTTCAGGTGGGCAGTGGTAGGATCTTCTTAGCTTACAGATAGTCATACTGATAAAACCAATTGACTTTCTTGTGAAGTGGACACAGCAGATGCTTTGCAATCTTAAGATCGTGCTTCATCTGGAACAGTAAGGTTAATACTTTAACCACTGGCACTTAAATCAGTTCTTGGGATTGGCCTAGATAATATGCAACCAAACAGCTGTGGTGGGGCAGACTGCAGAAAATGCAGCAACAGTAGTATATTGCAACTGAAAGGTGCTGTTAAGTTAAGAAGGAAGTCTGCAAATGCACCAGGATTGGTCTACTTGTCCCCAGCATCACATAGACATAGTTTAGGAGAAAGGCAAGAGTATCTTCTCCAGGCAAAACCAGTGCACAAAGTGACAAACTAAAAAGAAACTCCTTTTCCCTTATTATTCTCTACCTGGCAGACTTTTCTGGAGGACACTATGGACTTAATGGATATGATTCAGTATTGATAAGGAAATTACTATGTAGTTCAATATATTGCTAGTGTATTGCTTCTCTGGCTGCCTTTCATATTTTGTCTCTTAGTCTTCACAATTTCCTTATTTCCTTTTGTACTTCATGATTTTCTCCAAGTGTATATTAACATTTATTTTCTCTTTCTTCGGCCATGTTCAGAATTTTGGATTGGATTATGATGCCTTTCAACATATGGTGGGAGACTGTCCACCTAACTTCCTCCAGTTAGCCTTCAACTGCTGCAATGTGAGTATTGTTTAGAAGAAAAATACAGAATCAGGGCCTTTCAGAAATCTCAACTTTACATTAAAGCATGTGTGAGCTGGATTCTTTTATAGTTCAGAAGCATGGTTTATGAATGGTTTAGAAGACAAAATGTCTCTATAAACTAATGTTAGACTTCTGAAATTTGATGTAAAAAACTAAATACATAAAAAGCTGTCTTTGTTCCTCTTTTCTGCACTGCATTAAACATACACATTTGTCAAATTGAAATATCAAATAAACTTTATTTTGCACATTCCCTTAAAAATTTCCCTATAGCAGCTATAGTCTAACCAAGTTATGTGCAAAGGATATGCATTGTGAGTTGTAGAATAAGTACAGTAGGACCCCCCGTATCCAAGGGGGATTGGTTCCAGGCCCCCCACAGATAACAGAAATCCGCGGATAGTACCGAATGCCCTGTCCCGCCGCCTGTCCCAGGCCCAATTGCAGTGGTAGCAGGTGGGCAAACGGCAGGGAGTGCACGATCTTGCACTGCCCATTGTTTTCCTGCCAGCTGCCACTGTGATCAGGCCCAGGACCCATGGCAGCAGGTGGGAAAACAGCAAGGAGTGCAGTCCTGCGATCCCTGCTGTATTCTCGCCTCCGGCCGGCAGGAAAACAGAGGGCAGTGTGGAATCATGCTCCTCGCCACCTTGTGCCGCCTGTCCCAGGCAGATCCTGGCCAACCGTGGATAACTGACTCTGCAGATCATGAATCCATGGATACGGGGGTCCTACTATACACAGAATTTGCTTTTTGAAAGGATTGGTATATAATGTCACTTATTTTCATATTCATAGATGGACCCAAAGTTACGCCCTTCATTTGCTGACATCGTCAAGACACTGGAGGAAATCCTAAGCAATTTGAAAAGTGAGGAGGAAGAGAGAGAAAGGAAGCTTCTAACTCTGGACAATACAGAACGAAAATCCATCTCTGTTTCCAAAGGTAGGGATTGAGGAGGATGGACACAACTATTCTGATTACTAAACAAGGGTGATATACAATGTATGTTACCATAGGCTTACTTCTTTGCATTTTGGAACAAGAATTTATTTTTTTATTTGTTTTGGTCTTGTATCCACCCTTTCTCCCAATAAGGAACCTAAAGTGGCTTACAACATACATTTTAAACAAATTATCTCTAAAACAGTTTAGAATACGAAAGTTAAAAAGCAGTGAAGTCATCTTGTTAAAAACACTAATTTAAAACTGTTTTTAACACCTACACAGTTTAGTAATGAAGACAACAGTAAAGCATCCCACCCCATTTGAAAGACCCTTCTGCCACAACCAGTTAACAACCAAAGACCTGCTGGTAGAAAGTGAACAACGGGAGGCTAAACTAGCCTCCTGTGAGAGAGGATTCCATAGCCTGGAAGCAGCTGCTGAAAAGATTGTCCTTTATTTTCACCAAACATGCCTATGACGCTGCTGGTACTAAGAGAGAGCCTTCTACCAAGGATCTTAAAAATCACATCTGTATTACTAAATTTTAAAAGTGTCTCATACATTATAACAGATTCTGAGTTAGATAAAATTAACTAATCAGTGTATTGAAAGACCAATTCTAGTGGACAATGAAGGATTTCTAGTGTTTTTCCAGTCTATCTAATATTTATTTTCTGCCAGCTTTCACTTTTTTACCAAATTTAGTTTGCATACATATGTGGAACATGCACAACTTTATTACACTATACCCACATTTTTCTTGGAGTTAACTTTAGAGAGTTATTTATTAATGTTTTATGCTTGTTAGCTCATATTTTAACACTAAACAGACTGTTTATAGGATTTCATAGATGAAACACCTGTGGCAAACTATACGGAAGATACATGTGAACTTGTTTTGTACCCATTCAGAATACTAGATTTGGGGCAATCCTACCACACCTGTAGGTGGATATGGTTCTCCAGACCAAAACAACATAGCACCTTCTCTCATAACTTACATGTATATTGAATAAGAAAACATATTTCCATTTGTGCAAGACATAAACCGATGGTTCTGGTTCTTTTTTGTTCATTTTCCTTCAGTTATAAACTCTAGACACTTGTATACCTAGATTTCAGCTAAACAGATTTCAGAATGAAAAGGTTATATAATAGTTTCTATCTTTTTCTGTGGCTTGGAATTTTGAGGTCTAATTTTAGAAGTGTCCAAGGCTCCTGGTTTCTGATGAACTTCCTCCAAATTAAGCTCTTCCTTGATGGCTTGGGAGATCTGACCTTTAACTTAGATACCAAGTATTGCAATTTGTTTCCTACATTATAGGAGCTTGATTTTTCTCAACTTAATGAAAAAAACTCCTGCAACATTGGTTTGCAAAAATTGTGCAAGTAGAGCAAACTAAGAATAGCACCAATGCTGTTTTTTAGTCCGTACTGCCATTACCATACAGAACAAAAGGACTCACTACTGTTTGACACAGTACTGAATCCTTGTGTTCTATGTGGTGATGGCAGTAAGGACCAAAACCCCAGAATTTTAGGTGCCTTCATTTGGCAAGAAGGGTAACTGGATCCATGTTTCCCCACTGTGCCAGTGTATGCACCAGCTTCCCCATTTACTACGAAATTAAAAGCAACGGAGAGATACATACAGTGCTGTCTCTGACATTGCACAGAATGAGAAACCTTTATACCATCAAGAGACCCATTTTGACATTGGACCTTACCCAAGAAACCTCTGTGTTGGTGCCAATTAATTTCAAATTCTCTGTATTACATTCAGAAACAGATCTGGAGAACAGAACAAACCTTGGCACATTTCTGTAAGGCATCACAGCGCCACCTGGTGTCTTAAGGAAAACTGAAGTAGAAACCCAACTATCTGTTCTAAGCTTGTCTTATATCTTACTTCATTTGAACTCCATATTTGTAGTTGCTTTGTTTAGTGATGCCATGTTTAAATGTATTTAACAGATTTTTCCCCCAAGTGCTGTGTATCCTAGTTTCTGCACTGGACAATGTGCTCTTTCAAGGCTGAGGTGGAATATAACCGTTCACTTCCAGAGGGAAGTATTAGTGTTTGCTTTTATCTTTCACAGCACAGGGGTGTCTTTGCTCTAGGGAAAACTCACTTCTTGAAAACATCAGCCTCTAATTTCATGTGTTTGTCCTATTCCTGTATTAAGTGGTATCTTCTTAAACTCCTGCTCTTGGGAAGGCTCAAGGAACAAGCAAAAATTGGAAGACTATATCTCCTGTCATATTGGGTTTTTAAGCATACTTGCCCCCACACAGTAGAGGAGTGCAAGACTTATAGAAGACTAGGGAAAGGAATGACAGTTATGTAAATTGCTGCATTCCTCATAAATGCTTTTTGTAGACTGAGTCTCAAGGCACAAAAGCCTTGAATCTTCTTGGATTAAAGACGTTCAGTGAGCAATATTTGAAAGATTTGAAATTCTATATTATTGGTTGGTATGAATATTCTATACACTTCTTCTTCCCTGTATTTTGAGGAAGATGCATCTGGGAAAGAAACATCTCTTTTGATGGAAAATTCATGCATTTCCCAAGTGTATGTGGTTGTGAAGGAGTTCATAACAGTATCACTAGCATGTTGGCAATCGTTCCTTGTACCTGTATGATTCCTGCTCAGTCACTAACATGTGCTTGGATTCAAACCTGATTTTCTTTATTTATTTTAGGGTTACTAGAGAGAGGACAAGGAGTCAAAAGGCTAAGTTCACTGGATGACAAGATTCCACCCAAGTCACCTCGTCCACGGCGCAACATCTGGTTATCACGCAGTCAGTCAGACATCTTTTCTCGTAAGCCTTGTCGCAAAATAAATGTTCAAGACCCCTACTACACACCAAGCAAAGGAGCAAATCGCAAAGTTAACCCCTTCAATTCTAGGGAAGATTTGAAAGGGGGAAAGGTCAAATTTTTTGATATGCCAAGCAAATCTGTGATATCCCTTGTATTTGACTTGCACTCCCCAGAAGCAGGAACATGTCTGAAGATGAGTCAACCCCTGTTCAGGCCATCCTGTGGCACTGACTGGCAGGAATCCTCTTTTCTTCCTGGAAGACGGAGCAGATCACTCCCGGTTTCTCCTGAATTTGTGCATAAAGATTATAGTACATTTGGGGATCTCTCTTCAACTGTTAGTAGGTGTGATCCCAGCCAGTTGGGGGCTGAAGTGCGACAGAAGCTACTGAGCAGCAGTAAGTATGGTGTGTCTGAGATTCCTCCTTTTCAAGCCAAACATCATAGGCAGGAGTCTTCTCCTTTTCTTCAAGAGGAGGAGATGGATTGTTCTGATGGACTACAGTTCCAAGAAGAAAATGGATTTTGTCCTCTAAAAAGTTCACCTGAGGAGCCTGAACTCAGAAAGACCATGGGACACATTCTGCAAGATGCTCAGAATGCAGATGGCATCTTGGTAGATAATTTAGACTGTTCAGAAGATAGATCCTCAGAGATGTTCATGAGTTGTGTCACCTCTGAAGATATGGAAGTAGAAGATGAAATTCAAAGGAATATGCCTTCCCCTAAGCTGGAGTCTTCCAAACTGTTGTTCAGTGCTAATCCTTCCTCACAACCGAGCAGAGTGTCTTCTCTTTTTGAAGCAGTGGATAGTGACACCTCAAATCTGGTTTCTCTTCCATCTTCAAATGCACCAGCACCAGTAAGCGAGCAGTCAAAATGTGACATTTAAAAACTAGCTATGAATACTGTGGCAACAAACTCCTACCAGCAGCTTTGGTTTTAATTCTATGTCAAAATGCTCTAGGAAAATGTAGCAATACAACCATTTGGAGATTCCAAAATGTATTGGGAGAGATTGCATGTGTAAGAGAGCATGTGAGATAATTTTGTGGGTTACTATAGGAGGCTGATACTGTAGACAGAAGGGGTGAGCCACATATACATGGGATGCCTGAGGTCAGTACATGGTTATAATTCTGAAACAGATGGGATCAGGGACAAACCCATAATTAGAAACCCTCTCTCTCTCTCCCTGTTCATGTGTGTCTTTCTGTCTTGTTAACAGAGTTATTAGCCTCTGTAGGAAGAATTTTTCCAAAGCTGATAGTAGCACTTCATTTAAGTATCTCTAATTTTGACTTGTCTTTCTAGCTAGCAATTGCTGAGTAGATATAAATGGCGGCTTCTTTTGCTTATAAGAGGTTTGAAATGGGTAACGCACTGACATTCTAGATCAGGGTGGAGAACCAGTTACTGTTGAACACCTGTTGTCCCTATTAACCATACTGCATGGAGTTGGTGGGCCACTGATGCCCATCTTAGCCCTAAATGGTCAGGGATAAGACAGCTTCATGTTTCTCAGATGCAGTAACCAGTTCAGTATGCTGCTTTGAAAGTCAAAAGTTCCTTTATTCCATAAACAAAGTTGGACTTCGTTGACTAACAGCTAAACTTCCTATTCATCCAGCATTTCAAACACTTGCTTAGTGATCAGCCTACTTCAGGCATTCTTTGCTCAGTCACAATTTGTTTTGGCCATGCTTGAAACTACTATACTTTATACCATTCTGTTAACAAGTAATACCTGTTCAATAAATCTGATGTGCTGTTGTTACAAAAAAGATCAACAACAACAGTGTGTTCATATTTCTTCAGTATCCCTGTTCCTTCTGTGTTGTAGAAGGAATGAGGCATATTGACTGTACAAATGTCCATGTGAAATCCTAAAATAAGCACACCTCTTCTCAGCAACATGGTCTTGAAATTTAGCTGTCTGCAGCCCTTTCAATCATTGTCTTTTGAGGCAGCCACACTCTAAGCAGATATGTGTACATTTGGAAACATAGTTTATATTTACAGGTTTTATAATCTCCTTTTGAATTCACCTGAGGTTCCTCTAATGGAAGGGGATTATGCTTGCTTGCATATGCTTGCTTGCATTTTAGATCTGGACTCCGGCTGAAGGAATATCATCATGCCCATTTTTGTATTTACCTTCTTTTGAAATCCAAGCCAGCCCTGAATACTCAAAAGTAGAGAGGTTAGTCTGAATTGTATATGAGGGATTGGAATGCCTCTGATTCCATATTTTTAATATATTAGGAAGTGATAACTCCCCTATGGGGAGGAAATTAAAAGCAGTGCTGCCTCCATTTCTTCTCCTTTTTATTCCTCAAAATGGAAATATAGAATAAGTGAATACCCACTAAGTATTAAGCAATAACATGGTGATCATAGAGCAATACTAAAATCCAGAAGAGCAGGTAATATCTTGCTGAAGGATCACTTGTTGAAAACTTGACAGTAGTAAACATAACTGTACTTATTTATATATAGCCCTTGACACATTTGTGTTCCCTCTTTGCATCTGGGACAAAGAATGATTATCCTCTCACTATACAGAAACATAGATTTCTAAAGCAACACCATACTCCATTTCTTAACTCTTCCAAGATCAGCCAGGACAAGCCCCTGTAACATGCATTTTTTCAAAAATGGATAATGGAAAACAAAAGAATCTCAGTTACCAGCTTACCTCTGAGCGGTTCTCAGGTACAGTCTCAATTTGGTATCAGCAAAATGGTTTGGTGTGTGAATGTTGAACTGAGGATTTGGGTCTGCTTTGGAGGCCATGAAAGGGAGTCCAGATCTGACTGCTCTGGTCTGTGACTTTGCTGTGGGCCCTCCAGTAATCTTTTAGCCTTCGGATGCTTTAATTGTGCTCTTACTAGAAGTTGAAGGGCTGATAGTGACTCAAAAGACAACCCTTTGAAAAAGTGGCCTCTGCCCTGACCTTACTTTCTCCTTTATGTATTTTTGCTTCTAACATGAGATCTTTCTTTACACACCCCCAAATGGATGTCTCTCTTGGAAGCAGAATAAGCTTATATGGCTGCTCTGCATTCTCAGTAGAATGCTGAGCTAAGCGTGTAGTCCCTTGTCTTAACCTAGAAAGTATGAAGTGTTCCCCGTTATATTGTAACGGAAAGAGTTTGGCTTTAAAAAAGCTTTGGTGAATGCCAATTCCTTTGTTATGTAATTAAAACTAACTGTATACCGTCCCCTTGTGCAACATGTAAGAGCCCCTGGCCTCTTACCTGTGCATTCTAAAAGCCAGTATTGCAAAACAGCTGTTGGCCATTAGCTGTACTCAATACAGAATGTGGTCAGACAGATGCAATGCTTTGTACAAACACAGCAGTCAGTAGTTTTGCTTTTATCATGTTTTTGATTTGCTGACAAAAATGCAGCTTGCTTTTTATAAGCCACCTGCAGACACTTCTAAGATCCCCCAAACTGTTTTTAACTCACTGAATTTGTTAATCACATATTAGAAGTTATACGTGTGGCTGATTGGTGAAAGATTGTGTGAATAAATGTATCAAACTGCTGCCCCAGCAGAAGGTGGGGACACGATAGGTTTATTCTTGTTTGCTGTATCTTGTCCAAGAACACTGGTATTTCTTGCCAGTTTAACTACAGACACTTGAATAATTCCTCTTTGCACTTAATGCTGCTGTTTATACTGCATGTCACTACATTTCTATGCAAAAATAACTTTTGGGGCAGCCAAATATTTGATTAAGGTTTAAAGATCTGTGAAAGATCTATTTTCATATTTATGAAGGAATTTTATGTCTTAATATTTGCAGTCTGTAAATGGCTAAAACTTTGTCATTAAAACTTAGGAAAAAAGTTTGTAGCCTGTGCATAATTTAACACTGCCAGAAAAGAATTTTTGCAAAACTTTTTTCTAATATTGCAGATATTTATGAATATGTAAAGAAAGCAAATCTTGGTTTTTATGATGATTTACTTTTTCTGACTTTTTCCTTAACTACAGAAATTATATGTTTTACAGGAACTGAAATAAGTAACCAAAGATGAATCTAGTTTAAAGTATTTGCATATGTTTTCTTTGTCTGTTTTTGTAAATGGTTTCCCAATTTGCTTTCAGAATAAAAACAAATAAATTTCCTTTTGCAGTTGAAAAGATGAAGTTAAGGAGAGTAAAAGAGGAACACAATACTTAATTCTAAAGTCTTTGGGGGTATATACCCATTGCAAATTACAAGTGGCTGCTCCTAGGCACAGATGCTATTATTTTCTTACTCTTGCCATATGTGCCACTTTGTTGTATACTTACTCAATTGTAAGGAAGATAGACTTTCCTACTTAGTAAACATATCTGATCTCAAGGAAGATTCCCTTGTGTGGTTATGAGCTGTCTCAGAACTCTTTTAATCATATATTTAAATAGAAAGATGATTATTCTCTGTTGTAAAGATCCTGATACTGTTCTTCAAGATATTTCTACAAGCAAGTCCATCGCGTTTCCTAAAACTCATCTTGAAATTATATTGCTTAGAAAATGTATTTTCCCAAGGTAGCAGTCCTTTCTTTTTAGCACGCATACAACCATCTCCACATAAAAGGCTGCTGCATCAGACTGAAAGGCCAGCATCCTTTTTTCTATTCAGAACTGAGTCACATTCTTTCACATAGTCAAGAAGAACATAGGCATTAGTCCTTCTCAACAAATGAGATTCAGGGGCATATGGAGATGGAATTTCATTTTGGTATAGCATCTTTTAGATCAGTGGGTCTCAACCTGTGGGTCCCCAATGTTTTTGGACTTCAGCTCCCAGAAGCCCTGAGTGTTGACCATAGTGGCTGGGGCTTCTGGGAGCTGAAGTCCACAAACATCTGGGGACCCACAGGTTGAGAACCACTGTTTTAGATAAATCTTCTGTGTATTCTTTTAGTCCTCCTTGTCACCATAAATTCATAGTTTAACATATCTGAAGCACTTTCATTCTGCTGCCCTGAATCTACCACTTTAACCAAGTGATCCTCACTTTTGGTCTGCAGAGGAGAAAGGAAATAATCACTTCTACCCACATTAGATACCACTGTAGGGAAAGGTGACGAAGCTAAAATGCCTCAAATGCTTTAGTCTTGTTTCACATAGAAAGTACTTCCAGTTCTTTGTTTGGTTGCCTTCTCTTCCAGCTTTAATGCCCTTAAGAAATAAGATGATCAGAACTTGAAATGTGACTATGCTAAAATCTATATAAATGGCTTATGATACTAGCAGTTATATTTTCAGCCCTTTTCCTAATAATTCCTAATATGGAATTTCCTGCCTCTCACTGGATTGATCATTTTGTTGAACTGTCTACCAGACTTAAGATTTCTTCCTTGGATAATCAACACTAGTTCAGACTCCACCATCTCTATCTCAAAGCTGTGTGTGTACATTTGTAGTTAAGTCGCTGGGCAATATTTCACTGAACATAGTCAGCCTAGGTGTCATCTGCTAATTTAGTTATTTTATTGCTAATTTCTCACTCCACATCATTAAGTAGCTAACAGCATTAGCCCCACTCTGAACCCCTGTGGTACCAGAATGATCTGTACACGTCCACCTTGCCTCCTGTTCTTTAAACAGTTATTGATCTGTATCTGAGGGCTGATAGATTTTATTCAGAAAACTTAAGATCATCACATGCTTTTCAAAAGCTTTAAGTCTACATAAGGTTACTTTTGTCAATACTTGTTTGCAAACTGAAGAACCAAGTTTGATGAAGCAGAAGTTCCTTTTGCAGAAGTTACGCTGCTGTTTCCTCTTTAAGCCTGATGACTGAGCCGCATGATTAGCTGTGGAAGTTCCATTGTATCCACTCTGGTATTACAGATCTCTTAAGGAGAGATGGGCAAAGTGTAGGCTCCCCAACTCATCTGAAACTCCTCCCCATTTGTTGGGGGGAAATGTGGGGGAGATGTCATTTTCTTCTCTTGGCACACTGAGTTTGTTCTCAAATTGTATGCATAGCCTCCCAAAGCCAACTAAACATTCTTGAAACCAGACACAGTTTCGCTCCCCCCACCCCCATATTTGAGAGGACCTGTGTGGCCTATGGTGGAACCTGGGGTGGAAGATCATCCTCTGGTTGCCTACTCCTGCTCTAACCAATGTTTGGAGTGACTAATCCTGATAGTCTGCTGTCAAACATTGTTTAGATCACAGCCATACCTCAAGTTAACAAAGGCTCTCAGAAAGAAGCTCTGTTTTATAGCCTTTTTACGCATCCAGGCCCACTTTTCTTCCTTGTCTTCTATTAACCTGGAAGCTTTTTTAGCAGATCAGCATTGGAGGGATGGTGAAGGAAGGCTGGAGAAACACAGACTTTCATTGTCAGGTTGCAGGAATGTGTCTGCATAAACAGTGCAATGAAAGCTTGAGCTGGGAAAGAATGGAATTGAGGTCTAGCTGATCCTAGAGTAACTGTGTGTACCTGCTTACAACAGGCAAGGTAAACAACAGCTGTTTCCAGAATCCTTTGCTGAACATGCACGAACAAGTAAAACAGACAAAAGTGGAAAGCAGGCCTGCCTCACCAGCTGCCCCCAGCGCGTTAAAGAAACATAGATCTGTAAGTTTGGCCACTGAAATGAAAGGTAAAGGCTGGCAAATGAAAATATCATCTCTGAATGCATTTTGGAAGAAGTTTTGAATAAAGTATTAGCAGAAGTATGGTGAACAGCTCTTCTTTCCCCCCCCCTTTTTTTTCTTTTTGTGGAATAGGAACCAATCACTATTCTTTCCGTATTGTTTCTGGCTTTGGTATCAAATTTTCCGTTAAAGAAGTCATGCCTAGGAATGCATCAACTTTATTTACAGGTACTTCTGTACTTTTGATTTACAAGTGAGGTATCTAGTATTACTTACATGAACACGATTTCAGAGTTCAGTACCAACTGAATACCCATGTAAAAGGTTACAGTACACCACTGATGCCAATTAGCTTTATGGCACCAGTTCAAAAGTGGCAGATCAGATAGCATATTTGATCCTTTTCCCATCGCAGCCCTTTGTAACTGAAACTCAGTGATGATCAACTAAGAAAAAGAACACTTAACAAGGAGGAGAAAAAGATTAAAATGAAGTTGACAGTACCAGATTGCAGAAAACCTAGGCAAGCAAGCGAATTTGTGTGTGTGTATACATACATACATACATAAACACACATATAAATAAAAGAAGAGGTTGGAAAACTATTTTATCCTCTGTAAAAACAAACCCTAAGCAATACCACAGATAACTTCTAGAACTGTGACTGATCTGGTATTGGTTTTACTATATAGACTTAGCTTTATTCACTACTAAGACCAAGCTTGCAATTACGTTGGCCAGAGCACAAAACTGTAATAAACATGTGGCAAATCACTCCATTTGTAGCTGGCTTTTTGAAAAAAGTTACTCATTTAATCCAAGATGAATACTGTCCAAGACAGGCAGTTTCCTTTCCCTTAAAAAGTGTTGCATAGGTAAAAGCAGCCAGGAAAAAGGTGTGAACCTTGAGCTGTAGCTTCACTAGGGCGGAGGGAATATCTTTCATACCTTCATTTCCAGATAGTTGAAGCAAGACTTGATTTCAGAAGCCAAATGATTTGACCTCAATAAACCTCCAAGAACTCTTGCCTAAATTACATTTGACGGCTTAAGCAGTGATTTAGGGAGGTGTGCTGATAAAATGAGAATATATAAACTAGAGAAGGCAGGAATGACAGACTACAAAGCATTAGTCCCTTTTGGTCCCTTCTTTCTGCACTTTAGGAAGTAAATATATTTAAGAGAATGTCCCTATTTCTAAGCCCCCTCATTCCTTCCTTCACTTGTGCTCCTACCAAAAACAAATCCTTTAATGAATTATATTTTTTATGAAAGTTATATTCTGTCTCATAACAAACCTGTTATTACACAAAGATTTACTTAGGTTAGAAGCAAAGTACAGAACTGACATCTGAAATTCTCTGCTGTGACATCAAGGTGTTGGACGTGTTTGCTCTCACTCAAGATTGTTTTCTTACATGCTGTGACAATAAAATAAACCAGCAGTAAAATTTCATGAAGGAAATAAGCATGCCAAAAAGTGGGTCTGCTGCTACTAGATGAAGTTATTCTGTAACTTCTCACTGCTGACTCACTAGAGTTCTACAAAGTGAAGTCTACTTATGGAGAACGGGAATTCACACCTCAAATCTAGCTTGAAGGATGCCTTTTTACAACTATAACAGAGGACCTTTTAGCAAGCAATTTGTTGTGTGTGGGGACTTTGTACAAAACTTTCTGTGCAACAGAATTAATGCAGAGGAAGGGAGGGGGACAAGGGACACAAGATAAGGGGAGAAAAAGTTTGACTGTTTTTGATCCCTCATGGTCTGGGTAAAAAATTTCACCTTCAACAACAAACCATCTGCAATTCAAGTGTTGCTCACACACTATTTACACTGAACATAATCAAATTATTATCATTTCTAATGTCATCTCCAGTGATGAAGCCAGCATGATGTAGTGGCTTTGAGTGTCAAACTGGGACTCAAAGGCCAGGGTTCAAACCTCACTAAGCTGTGGGAATGCAATGGGTGTCCTTGGGAAGTCATACTCTCTCAGCCTTTTGTTAACTGCCATCAAGTCAACTTCATCTTATGGTGGCCCTATGAATGAGAAGCCTCTAAGCCACCCTGTCATCAGCTGCCCTGTTCGCATCTTGCAAACTCAGCAGCATGGCTTCCTTGACTGAGTCCATCCATCTGTAACATGGTCTTCCTCTTTTCCTGCTACTATCTACTCTTCCCATGATATGGCCAAAGTACTACAGTTTTGTCATCTTGGCTTCTAAGGAGAGTTCAGGCTTGATTTGCTATAGGACCCATTTATTTGTCTTTTTAGCAGTCTACTGTATCTCCTCTAGCACCACATTTCAGATGAGTTGATTTTCTTCCTATCAGCTTTCTTCACTGTCCAGCTTTCACTACCATACCTACCATACTGGAAATTACAATGGCATGGACAATCCAAGCTTTAGTATTCAATGATACAGCTTTACACTTCAGGATCTTGTCTAATTCCTTCACAGCTGCCCTTCCAAATCCTAGTCATTTTATTTCTTGACTAGTCTCCATTCTGAAATGACTGGGCCACGGTATGGAAAATTAATTCAATGTCTTCATCATCTACTTTAAAATTATGCAAATCATCCATGGTCATCATTTTTTGTTTTCTTAATGTTTAACTGTAAAGATGCCTTTGCATTTTCTTTTTTCAGTAATTGTTCAGTAATTACAGCAAGTCTTTGCTGTTTTCTGCTAGTAGCATGGTGTCATCAATCCCAAGTTGTTGATGATACTTCAATTTTCATGCCTCCTTCCTTCAAGTCTAATCCTGCTTTACTTATATAATATGTTCAACATGCAAGTTAAGCAGAGAGGTTGATAATATACAGTCTTGCCTCAGCCCCTTGCCATTTGAAAGCCAGTCTGTTTCTTTGTATTCCATCCTGAGAACAGACTCTTGACCCAAGCACAGAGTATGCATCAACACAATCAAATTTTGTATTACATCCAATTTTTTAAGAGTAATCCATAAATTCTTCAGTGTACTCCATTATCCAACATATTTTTGCAATATGATCCCTAGTGCCTCTTCCTTTCCTGAACCCAGCTTGGACACATGGCATTTCTCACTCTATGTATGATAAAAGTCTTTGTTGCAGAATTTTGAGCATCACTTTGCTATCATGAGAAATTAATACGATGGCCTTGAGATTAGTGCAATATCCTCTTCCTTGGGGCCTGGAATGTATCTTGTGCATTTCCAATCTGTGGGCCATTATTTTGTTTTCCATATTTGTTCACAGATATGAGGAGAAGTAGATTCTGTCTGCAGTTTGGAGCAGCTCTGTTGGTATACCATCTGCTCCTGGTGATTTATTTCTCCCAAGTTCCCTGAGTGGAATTTCCACTTCACTTTCTAAAATTGTGGGTTCATCTTCAAATGATTCTTCCTTGAATGAATCTATCATCCTTTCATCTCTTTTATCTATATAGTTCTTCAGTGTATTGTTTCCATATATCTTTATTTGTACTTGGTCACATATCCCCCTGCTGATCACAGAATCTCCCCTCTTGGTTTAAATTTCCCTTTGAATTCTCAGATCTTGCAGAATAGGTCTCTTTTTTGTTGTCATCTCCTATTTCTCTGAATTATTATAGTAGTTCTCTTTGTTCCTATAGTAGTCCTCTTTGCTCAAAATCACTGAACAGATGCATTCAGGGTTTTGACTCAACCATCACCTTTGACTTTCATTTTTCACCTGTCCTTAACTGCTTCAAGCGTTTCCCCTGTCACTGAGAGTCCTCTTTCTTTTTGGCTGCAGATAATGTCTTTTTGCATTCCATCCTGACAATGCCCGTCTAGATCTCCTCTCACTCCCAGTCAATTAGACTTAATAGTGCAAATCTATGTTTGCATTATCTTTAAATTCTACAGGGATGTTCTTCAGGTTGTATTTTGGCGCAATGGTTGATTTAGTGTTCTTTAATTTTTGATATTAGCTATTCATGGCCTGCTCCACAATCTGCTCCTGGTTTTGCTTTTGTATAGAGAATGGAGTTTCTCCATATTTTGCTTCCAATTATATAGTCTATTTCATTTCTAGATTGGCCATCAGGTAATGTCCGTGTATGCAGTTGTTTCTATCTGAAGAATGTGTTTACAATGAACAACCTGTTGACCTCACAAAACTCCATCAGTCAGTTTCCTGCTTTATTTCTTGATCATAACCCAAATTTTTCTACAACCTTTGATTCTGCTCTGCCTCTTATGTTTGCATTCCAATAGGCTTTGATTAAAAACAAGTCCTATTTTGGTGTGTGATCATTTTCCTCCTGGACTCTAATTTCTTCCTCTTCTGCCTCTGTAGTTGGAGCATAAACTTGAATTATGGTTATATTGATGGGTTCTCCCTGAAGTCTTATTTATATGATTTGGTCAGACTTTGCATTATATCCTTTCACTACTTTCCTATTACTCCTATCCCACTTCCTAGATTTTCAATTCCTGAGTAAAACATTGTGTAATCACCTGAATGAGAATGTTCTCATACCTGTCTGCTTTTGCTTGCTCATCCCCAGTATTGCAATGTTTATACAGTCCATTTCTTGTTTTAATATGTTTAGCTTCCTGATTTCATGTTCCTATGTGCAGCTTCAGACTTTCCTTTCACCTCTGAGCACGTAAACAGCTGAATGTCCTTTTGACTTGAGTCCAGTTGCATCATTAGCCACAACGCTACTTATAGCTGTCGTCTGTTGTACCCCAGTTGCTCATTGAGTGCCTTCTGACTTGAGAATCTCATCCTTTGGCACTATCTCTTGTTTCATTTTTGGTTGCCTCATCATAGGGTTTTCATAGCAAAAGACACTCAAAAGGGGTTTACCGTACCTGCTTCTGCACAGTACTAACAAGTGTTAGTACTGCTGTTGTCTTTGAGAGATCCTCCACCAGTGCCACCCCTACTACTGGCTGTTGTCCAGGGGAAAGCTACAGCACAAGGAAGGCAATGATAAACTTCCTTTGAAGAAATCTTCCCAAGAAAACCCTATGAAAGGGTAGGTAAGTAAGAATCAATTCGAAGGCACAGGAAAACAACAGGTCCAGGGGAGCCCTATTTACTATGAGTACATGCTAAGGCATAAAACCCTTGAAATTACACAGTGAAACTGAGTAGATACGTGATTCTATATAATTTAAACGTTACCAGCATTGCCTATCCCTGCCAGCCATTTTGTCTCTATATGATAGTAACAAGAAAAGACATGGTGCTCCTGGACATTATAGGAATAAGCTGTTCTCATGTGCTGTCTGGATGATTAAGTGAACTAAATTAGTCTGATGTAAACTACAGCCTCTCTTATTAATTTCAGAAAGTTCTTATTCAAGACATTCCCCTGGCCTTATGAATGTATAAAGACACTATCTGTAGATGAACGGGAAAGGTAAACTAGTACAGAAAATTTAATTTTACAGATTTTTAAAAAACTAATCCACATACGGGCAGTTGCTTTCTTATACTACAATCTGCTTTGTTTCCAGCTGCTCTCATCTGAAGTCTTATACATCAAGCTTCCTTGCTCTACATACTGTCCCAAGCCAATTTCATCTTCTGGCTGTGGGCTTTGGAGGATTTTGCAAACAAACTTTTTACAATCTGTAGTGGCACAGACTTCCCACTGAGGTACAGTTTGTTGTGGCAGTCAGGCAACCAAGGCCCTTCATTTAAGTCTTTGCATCCTTCGTTCTTGAGCATATGTACATATGCCATTATGTAACCTGTCATAAAGGCATCAAACCCAGCCCTGTGAATACCTCCCTCTGAACAGCTAGGCAGAGGTGCTACTGGGTTCTCTGTGCCAGGCAAGGTGTTCACTGCCAACGAACTCTCTACTTGGACCTTGGGTCCTGATCCTTCAGCCTCTGCTATCCCCCCATGTTGGCCATCTCTTGATGGTGAAGTGGTGCCCTCACTGTCTGTGGCATTGATTTGTTCTTCATCCATCTTGACATCAGCCGCACTATCAGAGCCTAGTTCTCGTTCCACATCCATAAAACCCTCCTCATTGCTGTAGGCAGCTTCTGTGCCTGCACTCTCTACTGTAATGGTAGTGCTGTCAGGACAGGACTGCTTGGAGGGTGGACCATCTTCCATGTTCCAAGGCTCCTCTCCATCCTTCTCAGGTCTTCCCAGCTCAGTTTTTTTGGAGGGCTCTGCGATATTCTTCCGCCGCTTCCATTTCTGCTTCCTTCTCTTCCTCTTCTCTTCTTTGTGGTTTTCATCTTCAGTAATTATTAGATCAATATTGTGAGACTGTGAACATTTCAGCCCATCTGGGCACCAGCCATACGCCTGCAAGGGAAGGTGAAAACCATTAGCATAGCCAAGAAAGTTTTTGTATTTTACTAGAGCACTTTCAACTCCTAAGCATTTTTTGTGACTGAAATCACAGCAGCCTGTTTCTCTAGAGAAAAGCAGTACTAAGGTAATTTCTGGACTACCTGTGCCCCCCCTCAGTTAGGTTACATATCCCATATATCTTTGATTATTAAAAAGAAGGACCTGGAAGGTTCCAGAAGAAGATTCCATCTTTCAATGATTCACCAGAGTCAGAACAGACGTTTACCTCCCACTATAGTATACCCCAACAGTTGGGATAACTCTTAAGACCCAAGATCTAGAAGATGAGATCAAGCAAGATTTCTCTCTCATATCCTGGATAGTTATAACCAGATTTTCTGCAATGAGCTGAAGGTGGTGTACACTTTATCCTTAAAATAATGCAATGAGATATTTAAGCTAAGGAAGAACTGCTGAGTTAAGGTCAATCAATAAGTTTCTCAGCCCAAGGGGACTTGAACCTGGATGTGCTAAGTCCCAGTCTAAACTCTAACCACTGCATCACAGTAGGTCTTCAAGATTCTGAACAAACAATTTATGGTCCCTGAGATGGTGCTGGACTGCAACTCCCAACTCCTATCAGACTTAGCCAGCAGGATGGGTAATGGGAAGTGAAGCCCAAGAACATCTCAAAGGAGTTCCCTGGTCCTTTTCTAAACTGTGTAAATCAAAGAGGAAGGAGACTTACAGAAAATGTCTGGCAGATAGTAACTTTATTTGCTGTGTCATTTCCAGGTTGGCTGGTATCAGACAGAGAACAGAAGCGGTAGTCAATGTAGGAAGCTATGCTAGCAGGGTAGCTGCAGAACTCTATGATGAGGTGCTTCTTTTTGGAGTCTTTCAATCTGCAATTCTCTCGCTTGCTGAAATGGAAGAACTGCATTAAATCCAGGTGAAGGATATAGAAGAAAATCAACTGCCTGAGAAATTATTCTTCCTCCATACCTGGATTTAGGGCAATTTGTAGTTCTCCACATAACATCAGAAATCAAGTTACACCAGCCCTAGCTTGCACAGCCAATGGTGAGGGATGATGGAAGCCAAACACCAACAACATCTGAAGGACTCCAAGTTACCCACCACAACTTAAAGAATGCTGTTTGGATATGGGGGGGGAACCCTAGAAACAGAAATTGGAATGTAGAATACACTTTCTCCTTTAGAGCAGTTCAACTCAAAATAGTGGACCTTGAACTAGTGCTGTTTTCTAAGCCACTGGCTACTGGTCCCTGGCAAGTTTACAAGGAAAGAAGAAACTATTACAGGCAATAGGCATAGATATGTTTCTGGTCCTCCACATCAGAGTCTGAAAAGTATTGCTCTAGATGACACTAAAATGTTACATCAACATGCAACTATGCTACCAGTGTAATTTCTCTACTGCAAGATTATTTGGCATACAAGGATGTGATCACCTTCAAGACCTCTCTGGCAGCAGGCAAACATCTCCTTCATTAATTGGAATGAAAATAGGAATGCATGATAAATAGTAAGTAATCTCAGAAAAGCTATGAAACGTTTTAGCCACCTTCACATATGTGGTTGGAAGCAGCAGCTACAAGTTTCTTCCCGATGAGCGCTATCCTGCCCCATCTTCAGTCACCTAACATAACATGAAAAACCCAACCCCTTAATTCTTCTGACTGCGGCATAACACCATATGCCTTCCATCATAACAGTCATAACAGACCTAAATTATCCCTTTTCCCACATTTTCTGGCATATGAAAATAATTTGGCAGTGGATGGACAAATGGGAGGAGATCCATCTTTTGCTTCATGCTACATTTCAAGTTACTCAGAATTATCAAGAATCTTTGCTGTTGAGTGTTTTCAAGACAGTGGCAAAGAGAGAGACCAATCCTTCTCATGCAAATTTTCTGTATGTGCTACAAGAGTATAACTGCTGGTGACCACAAATAATACCTGAATGACTACTAAGCTGGCTAAAAGTTAATAGAGCTAAAAAAGCATAAATTCAGCAAAGGCTTTCATTCAGAAATCAGTACCTCATCTTGAACAGGAGATCTTATTTCCCGGGGAATATAGGTCCTGTTACTGCCTCAAAGGACAACTGAGGCTGTAAGCCTGCAAATCTTAATACTACATTCTAGAGGTGAAACTTACCACCTCATGGAGCAGGCAACTCTCAGAGGCCAAGGACCACTCCTGTCTGTCTCAATTTTTTGTGTTTTTTTAAAAAGGTTTAGATCAAACAAGACTACCTGCACCCTCTGGCATGGTTTCACCATATTCCAAGGAGGGCCCTGGACAGTTTTAAGGAGGAGGATTGGGGGCACATGCAACCCACAGGCCAGTCTTCACCCAACCCAGCTTTAGCAAGAGCATAATAAGTTGAAGTACCAGCTTACAAAACAGATTCTTATAGATGTACTTCTTACTATTCTTCATGACCACAAATGAAGTAAAAGTTTCAGAAAGGAGGACATTTTTTCTTGGGGAAAAGTTATACTTTGCTAGGTCATCAGAGGTCAAGCACCAAAAAGTTCCAGCTGTCTCAGGACATCCAGAGGAGGAACAACACTCAATTTAAACACATTTGCCCAAGAATATGCACATGTAGCATAACCTGTACAAAACTGAAAAAGGCCTGTTTCTAGTCTGTAGAAACACAGACATCTTATTTCTTATCCTATGCTTTCCTAGCACAAGATAGCAAGCAGCAGAGAAGCAAGCCTGAGCCCAGAAGTTTTCCATGAACCCCTGCTAGGATCTGAAAGCTTCACCCAGGCAGAGATACCTACCACTTTTTGTAGGCATACTCTAAGTAAGAGGCCACAAAACGTGTCTCAAACTCAGAGGCATACTTGGTGTCATAGATGCCAGCTGGGAACATCTCTGAAAGATCTGCAGTAAAGGTACCCAAATTATCAGGGAGGTGAGCATAGAAACATTGGTACAAGAAGACCAAATCAATCAGGCCGTTATGCAGGATGAGGGGCTTCCGAGCTCGTATCAGTTCCAGAAAAAAAGTACGAACAGTTTGGCTCTGGTTTTCATTTCCCTGGAAGGGACGGGGGAGGGAAAGAGTTAGTAAATGTCATATCCAAGGCACACATTAGCTTCCCTGTTATAAGAATCACTTCTCTGCTGAAGGCCTCATCCCATAGCCTCTTATGTTATGAGGCAATTTTAGGACCAGACCTCTCCACACATTTTACAAAGTAAATGCAATGAAGCCCAGAATATGATAAAGGGAACAAAGTCTCACTTGGTCCTAGCTGGCTACTAGTTATAGCACTGACAAGAAGAACATAAGAGGAACCCCATATACTAGCCCACCATTTTTAATAACATTTTAAATCCATCCCTCAGAAGAATACTATCACTCTCTCAGCAGACTGGAATGACTGTCTCACAGAGAGACAATGGTTAGGGAGGAGGCAACTGTCAAAGGCTAGAGGGCAACACTGGCCTCCCAGGAGACCTTGGACAGACGCACACCCTGCTACAATAAAAAATTAATCCCCTTCTTCCCAAATCACTTTCTGTTTCAAAAAAGGCCTCTCCTGAGCCTAAAGAGACCATGGGAACACACTTTGTCCACCCCTGCATCACAAGCACCTTTTCTGTTAAAAAAAAAACCCATAGATTGGAATAAATTCAACATCTACTGTTCACGCTTAGATGGAAGTATCTCTTTTAGCTACCATACTATGAAGTAAAGTATTCCTCTGGGACATTTACTGAATAAGATCACTTCCACTCCCGCATTACTTTCTTTCTCCCCACCCCAAGTATTAATTTTTTTTCAAACTATTAAAATTTGTGTTCAAGATATCTAGCAATAAAAGTTATAATTAAAGCATCCAGCTGAAAGATAAAACCACATCCCAAAGGGATGGAGCCCTCATACCTTGTCATTGCCTCTATGATAGGGAATCCCCTGAGAATACTGTTTGTTGAAGTCAAAGCCATGTTGCACCAGGAACTGAACTGACTGTGGTTCAATTATATAATCCTCCATGCAAAGCAGGGTCAGGTTGTAGATCTGGGAGAGGTATGTGTTCTCTGTCTGTAAACATAAAGCAGCCCAATGAAAAACAGAACAGAAAAAGAGCAACAGTAACTTCCTAGAAGTCCACAAGTTCCATTTATTGATTTAGAACCAATGCTGGCAGTTACATGCATTTCTTCTTTTGGAGGCTATTCTTAAAGTTTACCAAATTTTACCATTTCCCACACCCATCTCTTTTTAACTTACCAACAATGGGGTGAAAACAACAAACTAAGCACCATACCTTGTCAGGAAGCTGCTTGAAACATGCAATTCCAAGAGATAAAATGGAACGTGTTCTGGCAGCACTACAAACAGCTTTGTAGCGTTCTTCAATACACCTGTGGGAGAAGCATCAGGCAGCTTAGTAGGAAGTAAACTTAATGAGAGGGGTTTGGGACCAGTCTGCCATGGATTCCTTAGAATTTCTTATTCTTTAATAGGTTTCTTCTTCCCATTCAATTGGACATATTGGTCTTTACTGAAATCATAAGAAGCTCACCTTCATTTCCAAAATGTATTTTATGCACAAGAGGCTGATCTCTACAAATGGAATAATCTTCACTTTCAGCAGACTGATTGCTTAAAATAAGTTTAAAATGGTTCATCCTGACTGATGGCAACTATAAGTAATTCTTTTAGGGGTAATCTTTGAAAAGAAGGAACCACCAATAGGGAAATAGCAAAACTTCCTTGACTAGAACTGAAACAAGAATTTTGAAATCATCACACTTCAGAATGGAAACATTTAGCATATTACTTACTGGTTCAACAAACTCTTCCTTGCTCCAAGCCCACTAAGTTCCTACAAAAAAATAATACAATTTCATTCCATGGTGGTGTAAGATACGTAACTATGTGGAATAAATTAGGGATAAGCTGTAGATAAGTGGCAACTACATGCAAATTCTCCCAAGTTCAACCTCTGATATTGCAGGTAGGGTTAGAAAACAGTTCTGCCTGACTGCAGTCCAAGACTTGGTACAAAGTGCATGCTATTGTTCTCCTATACACGGTGGCAATTCTGTTTTCAAATATTTGGAAGAAATAACATACACCCAAGTAAGACCCAAGTTTAGATGCTGCATTATTTTGCACTTTCCAAAAAACCGCCTCCAACCACAATGAAGAGGTCTTGAAAAATTCAGATTTTCCTCTTGTCTCTAAGCATCAGCTGAAAAAGATCATGTCTACTTTCCCAGCCACCATCACAAAACCTTGAAGTCTTACTACACACAAACTTTCCTTGTTGGTAAATCCAGGAAAAAGCAACTTTACTCACTGTATCAATAGCTATAAAGCTAGATGTTTGGATGGCCAAGAGCATGGATGGCCAAAGTTCTTTGAAATTATCATTCTGAACATCAATGACTGGTATCTTCAGGGAAGCCATCCTCACACAGCTGTTAGACAGAGGACATGCATTATTGTAAAAATTCAGAAGAGCAGAACCAATGATTAAGAGAAACAGAACAACTCAGAAAATGCTATTGGGTGTCACAAAGAGTAAGAAACAAAATGAAAAGCACTAATGATTTCATATGACAAAAATTCCAAAGACTTTTGCAGTGCCTTAGACTAATAGGTTTTATTTGGTATACACTTCTGTAGGCCACAGTCTATCCCATCAGAGGTGTGACTTCCCTGATTTATGAAAAACAAGTGCATCCAATTGCTTCCTACCATCAAATCCTACAGCAGAACTAAGAGAAAATAAAAAGCAATCAATACAGTAGGCAAGATTGAGTTTTGTCTTCTATCAGTCTCCTAGTCCCTGGTTAGCAGTTCATTTAGGAAATACACAAACTACACATACAATTATTAAATTGAGTATGACACGTCCTTCCTCAAAAAAATTTACCAAGCCTCACCTCTAAATGTAACACGTACAGGCAGGCACGCTCATGGGTTCTTTTGTCAATATAAACCCACTTCTTTGGATGTCATACAGTGATATTAAAGCCTCAAGTATTAAGTGTATTTATGCAGTTGTGGGAGTGGGACGGAATGCAACATGAGCCAGAATTACACAATTGTGTCCCTTGCCTTAATTTTCAAAGGGCTGCATAAGGTAATGCAGGTCTTTCAGATCTTTGCAGTGGTCAATTAATGATGATGTGTGAAAGCAAGAAATCGGTTTACCAAAAGTCAGTTCCCTTGGGTTCAAAACTCTCTGAGAAGATTCCTTTATTATATGTGCCCTAGTGCAGACTCTTGTGATAATATGTAGTGCACCATAAAGACAGTGTCTTCGCATCTTCCTGGGTCCTGTTACATTCTGCCCTACTCTTTATACTCAAGGCTTTATCATCGGCATACTGCATTTAAGAAAGTGGGTTTATAGCCACAAAAGCTCATGCTAAAATAAAAACCAGTCAGATTTAAAGGTGCTACCCCGTTCCTCTCCGGTTTCCTCCCTCCTTTGCTGGAAGAGGCTGCTTCTCTGAACATCGATTCTATTACCTTCTTCTCCGGGGGTTCAGTGGCGAAGCAAGGCACTCCCTGCTAACCCCGGAAAAGCAGCCACGACAAGGCCGCCATCTCCCGCCCCATTCAGCCCGGCAGCTTCCGGCGCGTGGTGCGCTTCGGGGTCCTTTTGCTACGGCCGTCCCTCGCGCGTTTTGCTGTCTATGTCAGTGCCTTGCAGCTCGCTTGCCCTGCCTGCCTTCTTGGAGAAAGAAGTCGCGGTAGCGTAAGCTTTGGAAGACGTAGGTCTGTGGGAGCTTATGCTACCGCCTTCTTGCTCTCACGTAGTCTCGAAGGCGCTGCAAGATCCCTTTCGACACAGATCAAGACTAACATGGCTGCCTCTCTGAATTCCATCCCGGCTACCGTCGTCCGCTACTCTCTCACAACCTCGGCCTCATGCCTAAGGCCATTTCCGCACTAAACTGTTACAACAGTGCTATTCTTCCACTTTCAACATCCTATGGAATCCGGAGGTTTGTAGTTTAGGGAGGGGCCTCCCTAAAATATAAACCCCCGGATTCATAGGATGTTGAAAGCGGAAGAATGGCGTTGTAACAGTCCAGTGGGGAAATGGCCTAATTTGAGGTATTTGTGGTGGGTTTTATTGCAGGGCGAGGGTAAACTGGTTTCCCCATCCTTAAAAAGGCAGCTCGGTATTCACTTCCCGCAGAGTATAAGTGCTACGTACAACAAACTGGCGACAATATGAACCCCTGCCCATACTTTAGGCATTTCCGCACGAGGCTGTTATAGCGCTATGGTGCCACTTTCAACATCCTATGGAATCCTGGGGTTTGCAGTTTCGGGAGGGGCCCTCCCATAGGATGTTGAAAGTGGCACCATAGCGCTATAACAGCCTCGTGCGGAAACGGCCTTTGTTGGGAAAGGGACGGAGCACGCTGCCGCCTCAACAGACCTGAATGCTAAAATCCTAAATTCCCCTATTGCCGCAACGAATTGGTCAGTCGGCCACAGAGTGGAGAAAATGGCGCCAAGCGGAACGCAGAAGCCGGCGGCGCAGCTCGTCTAACTTTCTGCTGCCTCTTCGGTGCGGTAAGTCGCACCCCTTCCTATCCGCCAGCGCCTCCCAGGACAGGCTGGAGTCCTGCCTCCTTCCGACTGGTCTGCGCTGTTTCGTGTGAGAAATCCTAAACTGGACGCGCGCGGGGAGAAGGGAAATAGCAGCAGGGGCCAGGCAGGTGTCCGGCACTTTTTTATTTGCGTGTTTTCTCGTCTTCCCGTTGTTCCCAGTATATAAGCGCGTAGAGAGTTCCCCCAGCGTGTATGTTTGCTTCGTGCATGTGGGAAACCGGTGACTTCAGGACGCGCGCGGGAGATAAAGTGGAGCCCTGAGGGGGTAGAATGAACTGCAAGTTTTTCTGGCCAAAGAACACATTTTGGAATTCAGCCCAGTAGCGGAAAAAAGAAGCTCAGAACCCAGTAGAGCTAGTGGGAAAGTTTCCTCTGGATGAGCTCGTTTGTGTATCGCAAGGCATTTTTGCTCGGGAGAGATTTTGTAACTTCGGAGTCCCCATCTCCATGATCAATGAGGCAGCATACTTGAGTACTGCAGGATTCTGTTACTTCATCTCTGTTACACATGTGGACTGCACCTTCAAAAGAATTATTAGGACTGGATTCTATTTCACTTTTTAATTTTGCAAAGATGCATGCAGTGGCTGTAGAGCTGTGCATGTGATTGGCATTTGTACAGTAGGTTCCCCATATCCTTGAGTGATACACTCCGGGACTTAAGATGGATGGCAAAAAACGAAGATAATACCAGGCCAGACAAAGCAGTGAGGGAAGGAGTAAACTTCACCACCTGTCTCCTTCTTGCTGCCTGCCTGCCTGCCTGCCTGCCTTCCCAGCAGGGCTTGGCCGACAGCCCCATCCCTGGGAGCCAAATCTGCTGGGAGGCCTGGCAGTTTGGAGCAGCCAAAGGAGGTGTATCCCTCTCCTTCCTCAGCTGAGAGAGGTGCAGGGACAGCCCTGCTGGACTTCCCATGCCTCTCTCAAGCAAAGAAGGAGTCTCCCTCACTTTTTTTCTGCCAAGAAAGATGTGGGAAGGCCAGCTTTGCCTTGCCATGCAGCTCTCGCAGTCCAGCTGCACAGAGCAAGGTCCTTGGTTAGCAGCAGCAGCCTTGGCCCTGAAGTGGATTGCAACCGTGGATACTGGTCACATGGTTGTGGTGGATCTACTGTATTCCTAATTCTTATTTCCATTTTGCATTCTGTGTTAATTGAATGAAGGGTGCTATATAAAAAAAATGGTGTCTCAAATGCTAAAATCGTATTTGAAAGGGTATAATCTGACTATGTTTCTGCTGTTCCTAGCTTGCTAATGAGTGAACATCGATTGTCAACACACAGGAAGTTGGGAATGCAGCAGAATGTTGGGAGGCAACAGAAATCACCAAAGGAATGTGAAGATCATATTCCATTCTGCAAAGGTACTTGGGCTACAAAAAGATACTGCTTGTGAAGCAGAACAACAATCAATATAATATGAAAAGAAAGAAAAAAATAATCTTTCTGGCTCTGTTTTTATATTTAGTTAGCTACAGATTACAACTCCAGAACTCTCCTCTGCTTCTCTTTTTGTTATAATTTCAAAGAATTAATCAGAGATTGGAGATGTAAAATTTATGTAATTTCCTGGATTAATCCATCACTCATTATGGGAACTGATACTAAGCATGCAGAATGTTCCTGGTGTAGGATTAGGAAGTGTGAGGCAGTCAGCACAGAGTATGAAAATATGTGTGTCCTGACGAATTTGAATGAACAAGTAGCTGCTAGTTTGTGGTAATGAGGTCTCATTTTACTGGTTTGCCTTTATGTCCTAGTATGATCCAAGCAGATACCTGCTAAGGATTTATTTGTTCATTTATTTACTATATATATTGTTTTATTTTGCATATTTATTTATATTAATATTACTCTGCTTGGTTTGAAAAGGCAGATGTTTGGAAAATATTTGAAAGCGCTGCTGAAAGAGATGCACTTTTCAGCTGTTTGTCAGAAATGGGCTGGTTGCAGATTTTTTTCATCACTATATATTTTTGCTTTCCCTGCACGACTCACCAAAGTGGCCACTATAAACAATTTAACTGGCTTGTCTTTGTTTCAGGAGCGTCCAGTCAACAGTCTTTATTCCATACCTTCAGTGATGTAGCTGAAATCAAAGATTTCCGTAAGAGTTTACTCACCTGGTATAATAAATGCAAACGGGACCTTCCTTGGAGGAAAATGGTACAGTATAATGTAGAATCTAGGATGTTTCAAAAGGACTTTGTTGTTTTTAAAGAGTTAGGTAATTGCCCATTTGCTAAAGTTCCCTAATCATTATTTCACAGGCCACAAGTGAAGCTGATGCTGACAGACGAGCTTATGCTGGTGAGAAGAAAAGAGAGAACCTCTAGGAGTTCCTGTTATCTATGTGCTTTAGGGGTTCATTTAAATATATTTGGATATGACACACATGAGACTTTCTTACTGGTGGCTGCAATGTGGGAGTTACCAGTTTGGTTGCATGGAACAACGTTTTATGTTTTGCTCACTAAACTCAATTAAGTATAATAGTAGATCAGTTAGGGCATGGCATTGGGTTGGCAGTAGTTTAGTATTTAGAGGGAGAGAAGGAACTTCAAGTCAAGCTGAACAGTCTTGAGATAGAAGAGATAGAGACCACTGTTTTCCTTGCAATTGTGCCTGAAGTCTAGCATGCCCTTCTGCAGCACCTCCCACTTGCCAAGGAGAATCAGGAAAATTTGAGGAAGGATTCAGTTTAGAATCAGTGAAAAGAAGAAGAAGATTTCAACATAGTCATGTTATAACTCTATGTCAACATTTCAATAAAAAGAGGTTAGAATCAGAGTAACCCTAAAGCTCCTGCTTTTCCTTTGTCTTTGTATAGTGTGGGTATCAGAAATCATGCTCCAGCAGACCCAGGTGGCTTCAGTGATCAGCTACTACAATCGCTGGATGCAGGTATGCTGAGCTTCTTTCTTTTGTGTGGCACATTATCAAATGAATTAGCAAGGTTTCTGGTTTCTAGATCAGTTGTGCATCCTTCTGCTTTGCAGACCCTGTAAACAAGTCCTTATTTTTCTTTGTGGTACAGAAATGGCCAACTTTGCAGGACCTTGCTAAGGCTTCACTAGAGGTAAGAAGGGTGTGTGTGTGTGTGTGTGTGTGTGTGTGTGTGTGTATGCTTGTATACTGGAATATGCATATTTGACTTTTTCCTTTCTGTATTAAGATTTTTGCTAACTTCTTTCTGTTTGGGAATAGGAGGTGAATGAACTATGGGCTGGGCTTGGCTACTATTCCCGAGGAAAGCGGCTCCAGGAAGGTGCACATAAGGTAGTTTGTAGGGTGGTTTCAGTTGATAGCACTTAATTTTTTTCAAGAAGACATTTATCCTTCTGTTATAACAACCTATAAAGAAAAGCTGTTGACTGCATCTGTACAGTAGCTGCTTTGGAAATATCCAGGTACAATATAAGCAGGCACTGTAGTTATTGTTCAGGTCTCAAAAGGAAGTCTGAATTTGGTAGCAACATTTACATATACAACAAGAGTGCTGTTCCCAAAGAATTTACTGCTGAAGGGCTGAGGATACTCCTTGAAACTGAAGGCAAGCTTTGTGGGATAGCTGTGTCCAGAATTTCCCCCACTATGTATTTACTTGTGACGTTTTGCCTCCTACCCTTCCTCTGAAAACTTGTTTTAGCTTCACAAGATTTTAGCAGCAGAAGGATAAGGGCATTGTGATTTAGCCTGTAACCCTGGAAATTGTATCACCTTGTTGTCTGCAGTTGCCCTTTGTGTGGCAAGTTTGCTTGTGCTGTGGTTTCCCATCTTTCTCCTTCCCTTTTTTTTAAATTGCTCTGCTTCCCTGGTTTTCTGCAGGTGGTGTCCCAGATGGCAGGCCATATGCCCAGAACAGCAGAGGAGCTGCAGAAGTTGTTGCCAGGAGTAGGGAAGTACACTGCAGGTGCTATAGCATCTATTGCATTTGGCCAGGTAATGAGACTGCCTTCTTGAATGGATAGCTTTGCATTAGGTTACGTATGGGCAACTTGCAGTTGTCCTTCTGTCAACAGTCTACTGTTTGACCCTGTAGCAGATTGGGAGAAGTGCAGTTTATATAGGAGTGGGCATTGCTCAAGAAGGGTTTTCCTCCTGTTGAAAACTGTGCTCCTCTTCTTATCAAATAACTGTTCCACAGACCACAGGGAGTCCTAGTTAAATGGGTGGCATGTAGGAAAGACTCAGTATGGGCTGTCTTTTCCATCACAGTTGCCCAGGATGCCAAACACGTGATTAGCATGCCCAGAGGAGCATAATTTTAAATAGGGAAGAAGCTGATGGGAGCTGGAAAAAGCTAAGGAATGAGCACCAGCCACCTGGGCAGGAGCAATAGTGGAATCTCAGTGTGCAAATAGGAAAGGTTTAAACATCCACTACATTCTTTGTGTAGCATAAGGAGTGAAGGAAAGACCATAGGTGTATCCATGACAGACAACTATACCAGTTTGATACCGCTTTAATTGCTATGGCTCCACCTCATAGAATCCTGGGCTTTGTAGGTTGGGATGGTACATAAAATCCTCAGAATGACAGCACTAGAGCTCTATGCCAAAGAATCCTTAAGTACCTCACAAAACTGTAAATCAGGATTCAGCAGGATGAAACCATAACAGTGAAATTGGTATCAAAGTGCTATAATTGTGTAGATGCAAACACCCCACATAAAGGGGTACAATAAGTGTATGAATGAGAGAAAAGAAATGAGGGGAATGCCGCCCCATGTCAGAACCTACTTGCTGTTTCCGTTAGAACACCACCACCCTATTGCTGCATAGAGCCCTGGGACTGGAGATGGGGGAATGTCCAAGATCTGTTTTGGGGATATGTACAAAGAAGATGGAATTCTGGGCTGGCCCTTGCATAGTATAGCCTGGTCTTTAAATGTCCAGTCCGCATTAGAAATGTTAAATACTTTGCCCTCCCCAAATTGGGGGCTGTGCCCCAACCTTTTCTAGCTTTGGTTCCCTAACCAGGCCTTCACATTGTAGTCAGTGAGGTGGTGTGGGCCTCTCATCTCCAACTGTCATTTGTAGCCAGAAGCCACTCATGTTGCTATGCCCTTACAAACAGCAGATGATCTTATTTTTTTTGCTGTAACCTATGAACATTCAAAGGTTGAAAGAAGACAAAATGCTTTTCCATAAGAATGGGAGCCCATTTAAGGAATTAGAACCATTGCTTTTGTCCTTACTTTTGAAAATAACAATTCTGTTCCTCATTATGATAATGCTCAAAGCTTTCAAGTGTTCATGGTGCTTTGCATGCAATACCTAATTGCATTCCTTTTGTTGTGAGACCTCAAGTTGTTCCCAGCTTGTGGCAATCTTAAGATGAACCTGTCATGGGTTTTCTTGACAAGATTTGTTCAGAGAGGGTTTGCCTTTTCCTTCCTGTGAGGCTGAGAAAGCATAACTTGCCCAACATCACCCAGAAGGTTTTCATGGCTGAGCAGGGATTTGAACTCTGGTCTCCAGAGCCCTAATCTGATGCTCAGGCCACTACGCCACACTGGCATTCCTTATGGTAATCTTATAAGTTAAGTCACCATTATTATTTAGTCAGTATTATTATCAAGTTGGAGATGAGGGAAAGGGACTGAAGCTGAGAGAGAATAGATTACCTAAGGCTGCCTACACATACAAGAGGCAGAGTAGAGACTCCTTGAATCATAGGTCAGCGTCTTAGCCTTTCTATGCCTTCGTTCACTATGAAGTTGTAAGGTAGACTTAAGCAGGTCTTAGATGTATTAGCCTTCCTAATAGGCTAATGCTTCAAATGCAAGGTCTCAAAAATACTTTAGCAATTGTTACTGTTTTTGTTGTCATCCTTATTGTCCAACATATCCAGGTGACAGGTGTGGTGGATGGGAATGTAATTCGAGTTTTATGTCGTGTACGAGCCATTGGTGCTGACCCCACAAGTTCAGCTGTTGCTGACAGACTTTGGTAAGAAAAAGAGTGGGACTTGTACAGATACAAGCATAGCTTTGGGGCATAAGAAAGGAGGATAATTTCTGGAAGCAAGACAGAAAAAAAATTGACCCTTGATTCCCATCTGAAATCCAAACTGGAAAGTAGCAAGATCCAGCCAGTTGCTAATTAAAAGTAGATGACTTTTAATTAGTCCTCCAGTACCCATAGCATAGCAGGAGATCCCTATATGTGGACTGATCACATGTAGAAGAGTGGAGCAAGTAGTTGTAAATTCCAGAAAGTCTTAATCTCTTCATCGACACAAGAATCAACAGAACTAGTAACTGAGAAGATAGGGGAAAGGCCTATGCAGAGAGCAAGAGATAAAGAATGCACTCATTTACATGTAGGTAAGTCCCATTCAAGCCAATGCAACTTGTGCTAAAAATTACTCTAGCAGGAGCTATAGACAGTGTTAGAATGCAAATATTTAGAAATATGGCTCTTCTCTTGGAACCCCTATGCTATGACAGCTTCAGCTCCTCAATATAGTTAGGAAGTCAGTGCCATTTTTCATGGCAATACAGTCCTGCCAAGCACTACCACATTCAGTATCCCCCAAACTGGTAGTGTAGGGGGAGATTACTTCTCTCCCCACTTATTTTGTGCAGACCTCTCCTAAGCTGATTTCTTCACCCCCATGGTTGTGATTTTAGACAGAGGATTTCTTTACAGACTTATTGCCCAGCTTGCTAATATAGGTGACTACTGTTCTTAGGGCATTAGCACACACTCTGGTGGATCCAGCTCATCCAGGCGACTTCAATCAAGCAATGATGGAGTTGGGAGCAACTGTGTGTACCCCAAAGACACCATTATGCATGGAGTGTCCAGTGAGGAAGCACTGCAGAGTTTATCACAGAGTAAGTATGATCCTTTCTCTTTCCCATGTTCTAGTTATTCTGCTGTCAAATCAGATTAATGTTTGCTGGAAAGGAGACTTAGGTTTTATGAGAGGCTTGCTACAGCCAACTTCCACTTTGAGTGTGTATGCGGTATTTATCCTTTATCTTTCTCTGTGGTTGTCAGGTGGGGAAAGAAGGGATATTTACAGTTCTATGAAATGCATACTTACTGGGAAGTTATGTCTCATTGTGTTCAATATTTATTTACTGCTGTTAGTCATCTTTCAAGACTGCAGTCTTTCCAAGGTGGCTTTAGAGGAGCATACTTGCAATAAATGTGTCTAGGATGGCAGTCCTATTCACAGTTACCTAGAACTAATTCTTATTGCACATAATTGGATTAATGTCTCTGTACATAACTGTTGTGTTGGTCTACTAAAACCATCTAAATGTGGCTTTGTATTTTATAATATCCTAAGCTGCAGATTCTTTCTGATCTCTTCCACATAACTGTGTCTAATTCGTCATATTTCTTTAAATGTTATGTATATAACATACAGGGACCTTCCATACTGACTTGGGCCTGATTTCAGTACTGCAGTCATAGCTTGTGTTAGCATAAAGTTTGATCATGAACTTGGAGACACTGACATTCTGGGGGAAAAAATCAAGAACTGACACACCCCTACATTTCTGGTGTTCAAGTAACAAACCATCATCTTTGACAGGTGGAGAAGGATCTGGCAGCTTCTGCCAAAAGATTGCTAGGAAAACCTGCTCCAAAGTCCTCCTGGTTGCTAGATGTGGAAGAATGTGGTGAGCGTTGATACAGCCTGGCATTACCAGGGTAGTTGTTGGAGGGGGGAATTGCTACTTCTTATAGTTTATAGAAGTAGGAAGGTTCTTATGTTCTTCATTTCCAACAAATGCCTCCTTCCTTTTGCCTTCCAACAAACCCCTCCTTTATTCAAAATAGTTGCTGCAGGAAAAAGGAATACCGTAATCATAGGCTATAGTCAGCCTAGTCTTAAAAAGCCATATTTGTGTCCTTGTATCCTCAGGTATCCTTGAGATCTAGATACCAGTTTTGAATCCTTTCTTTTCTGTGAAAGATGGATGGAGATCCACGACTGCACGAACCGTTCTTGCCAAGCTGTAATGTACATTTCAGCTTAGTTTGGGAACTAACAGATAACAGGCTCTACCAAAAGAATTTAACAAATAGGGATATTTCCTTGATGAATTTCCTTGAGTTCTGTGGCATTTGTCACTGCAGACCACGAAGTTCCCCTCAGAGGAAAGAAAACTTTTAGTTGTTCAAGACACTAGCTTGAACCTGCTGTGGTTGTTTCCTTCAATTCTAAAAAGGTGGCTTTGGAAAAAAGACTGTTCTACCCCATGTGAATAATTGTGTGGTGTTTTACAGTACTGTTAGTACCAAATGTGTCACACCATTCAGTGAGTCTGTAACTTAGAAGTGAGTACTATCAATATGCTGATAATACCAAGTTCTAATTTCTTGGACTATCTATAAAATATTGAGGCAACATTTGAAGATCATGTCAGTTGGTAAGAGACCCTCCCCTCCCCACTCCATTCCAACTGTCACTGCTGTGGTTTCTGAGGGAGAAAACAGCACCCAAGCACAGCTCCATCACGCCTTGATCCCAGTGGCTGATGAAGGGCCCCTCATCCTTTCCATTTGCTACTCCTGAGCCTTTGAGGGAGAGAAGAGAAGCCACCATTGCCTTTCTCACTGTCATCTATGTTTCCCTGTGTATCATGTCTTATTAGATTGTAAGCAAGGGACTATAAAAATTAACAATTTGTAAGTTGCTCTGGCAGCTTTTTTGGCTGACAGGCAGGATATAAATGCTCTTAATCAAATAAATGAAGGTTACAGATGAATGAGTGCTAATAACCATACTGAATCCTGCTCTTTAAGAAGACATATGTAGCTTATTGAAGCAAGCAATTTATGATAATTTATAAACATATAGCTATGACTGGATTTGATGGTTGGTGCATAAAAATACAGTAACTCATATAGAAAACAAGGCTAATTGGCTATTAAATATTTGTATTTTATTGTTATATTTTTTAGCTGCATATGCATAGCAGAAAGCAGAAATGAGTATTTTTAAATGCAGGGAGAGCAATAAAAGAAAGCTAGCCAGCATTCTTGCTTTCCCTGCAGTATATATCTGCTCTCCAGATAGCTGTTTGCAGTACAGCTGCACTTTGTGTCTGATAAGATGTTGTCTGAATTATGTAGGTTTTTCTAGTATAAGATTGTCAAGTGGATGAATATGAAGTAGATAATTGTGCAGTCTATTACACTTCTGTGATATTGAGCCAATATGAGAACGCTTGATTAAACTAGCTCAAAGGTTAGTTTCATATAGTCAAGCTCTCGAAGCTACATTTAAGATTTCTTTTTTTAAATTAGATTTAATGGTTTTATTAAGAGTTGGGATTTGACACATGTTACCCTTACCACTATGGGCTGGGCAACATCAGAGGAACTCTAGCTTACTATATGAATTACAGCCAGACAACTCAACTAGTCTTTTCTTCTCATTTGCAGCGACCACCACAGCAAGTTGTTCCCTCTGTCTGCCTTCGTCAGAGCTCTGGGATCCTAGTCTTGGTGTGGCCAATTTCCCCAGGAAGGCTGCTAAGAAGAAGCCTAGAACAGAACACACAGCCACGTGTGTGTTACAGCGGAGATGCATTGATGGGGAACCAGAGTACCTTATCGTACAGAGACCCAGCTCAGGTAATTGCTTCAACAATAGGTATTTCTGAAAGAGCAGAACTGTTTTCAGGTGGCAGACTGTTGTTATTTCCCCCTTCTTCAACCGAAGAGATCTGGATACAAATGCACAATGAACTCACAATGTATCCATATGTATTTACAAAGAGACGAACAACACATGTTGCAAGGACAGATTGTTTTTATGTGGGCATTTGGGGGCTTTCCTTAGGATGACACAAATAACTGTAAGTTGAAGCATGTTGGAGACTTTGAGCAGGAGGCTGCAGGAAGTGGTATCTGAATTGCCAAAGTTTGCTCCAGCTTATCTGCCTGTGCAGATCTAGCTATGACTGTTGAATATTTTCTTCACAATGAGGAAGCCGTGCTGCTGTAGAAAAAAACAAAACAAAATTAATTATTTGAGGCACCTTCTTCCTCTACAATAGTAAAGACGTAGAACTCTCAATTCTGACATAGACATTTGCCACGGGAAAGTTGCTCAGTTACTCAGGAAACCACAGATCTTCAATAATGCTCTTTCTGTCTTATGTCTAGATTGAAAATGATAATTTCATATTTATATAATGCAGTCCCTAAGGGTGTTATCTATATCATCACAGAAACCTTCAGAGCAGTTCTGTCCAGCCCACTCATTATCTCAGGTTTTTTAGGTGCTATTAAGAGTGTCCCGTTCTTCCTGTGAAAACCAAGTCTGTACCTTTAGATAGTTTTTGCACTAGGTGTTTCCAGCCCAAGTGCTTTACCAGTGTCTTGTTCCAAAACTGATGTAATTCATGCCCTTCCCAGTGCTGGTTACTGACAAATGCTACTGCCATAGCAGTGTGTGTGTGTGTGTGTGTAAGATCTTACTTTAATGCATAGTCATTACTGTGTTTGAGTGCTAGCTTCTCAGTAGTATGTGGCTTTATATCACTAACAGGACAAATTCTTACAACCACCATGCTACATGACTTTGTACTGATAACAGTGTGTTTCCTTGTAGGTCTGCTGGCAGGGCTGTGGGAGTTTCCTAGCCTCCTCCTTGGGCCAGGGCAAGAGAAGCAACCAAAATCAGTACTAGCAGATCACCTCCAGACTTGGGTGGACAGCGACACGGTAGCAAGGCACTTGCAGCATGTTGGAGAGGTAAATTGAATCCTGCATAAATGAACAGCAATGCACAATAACAGGGTATACCATTGTTTAGCCATAGGATCTTCCAACAAGCCCCTCCCACCCCATCATTGCTCAGTATGGGATTTACAGCCTAATATTTGAGATGTTATCAGAACAATTGTCATTGTATGGATGTGCTGATCTCAGAGTAGTCTTGTACTAAATCATTCAAATCTAAATTTATTCTTACATGAAAATATGCTGTGGTTCCATAAAGCACCATTTCCATTTCCTGCTGAACTTCACTCTTATTCAAGATAGAGATGTACCTGCAGCTCTTTGTTTCAAAACAGTGATAAGAAGTTCAGGAAAGGAGAAGCCCAAGGATCCTTTCCATTTTTAAACCTTGCTGCTCAGCTTTGCTCTACAAGAGTGCACTTCACTTACTTCCAGGCCAAGTGACTGCCTCATCTGTCTACCAGAAGGGAAGGAGGGAGAGGATGCTGTTGAGTTTCTCCATCTCTGCCCACTTCTTGTCTTCACCAGGTCCTCCATATTTTCTCCCATATCCACCAAACATATGTAATCTATTTCTTGAACCTGGACAAAGATGAGGGAAATTGGGACAAGAAGGTGAAGCTGCCAGCATCCCGATGGGTGACCAAAACAGAATTCCAGAGTTCAGCGATCTCTACAGCCATGAAAAAGGTACTGAATACCAATGGCTGTGTCTCTTCAAATGTCATGTTGCATTTCTCCAAATAAATGCTGGTGGGAAAACAGTGTGGAATGTTAGCCTTAGAATCTGGAAAAAAAAAATTGTACTGTATAGTACCACTAGGGGGTATGAGTAATATATAGCTTTCTGACAAGCTATATAACAGTTCTTTCAGCTGCTCTTTTTATGTGAGAATGCTCTGCTCCATTGCATGTAACTGTGGCTCAGGTAAAAACTGGGTCCTAGAGACAAATCAATATTGAAAAACTTCAATACATCTGAACAGATGCAGTCCTGCCATGCTAAATTTGAAGGGAGTTACAACTAGCCACATATTAATGTGTTCAGATTGTTCTTGTGAGGGCTAAAAGGATGGTGGCAATGAGGGCATGGACACTTAAGAATGTATTTGTAAGACCTTAGTGTGTTTAGTGCTAAGGTTTTGGGGATGGGTAAGCACTTTGTGAGGCTTTCAGTCACAGGTAGATCTTGAGATAAGCTGAACATTTAACAATCCCTCTGAACATCTTTATCTGTGGAGAAGCTGAGTGGACAGGGATGTTGGGGGCAGGGTCTTCATGTGCATCCTTACCACCACCATGTCATTTCTCACTTTTGAAGCTGAATGATTACACTGAGTGCTGCTATTAGTAATTTATTTATATAGCACCTTTTATTTAAATTATTGAGTTAACAAAATACATTACTAAATGGTTTTGAGTATCATGTGAGGTGTCTTACTTTCAGGTCTTGAGAGCCTATGAAACATGGAGCTCTAAAATCAGTTCTGACAAGGTGAGTTCATCATTTTGAAAGAGTAGAGCAACTACTGTTTCTCTGCAATTTTGTGGATCCTCTGAAAACAAAAGTTTATTGTATGTACTGTTGTACCTCAGAGCTGATTCTGTGTCAAAGAAATTTTATTTGAGCCATGCTAATTACACTTCTTTCCAATCATACTGAGTGAATACTGATGCTTTGCCTTTTCCCCTAGATTCAAGGATCTGAATGAGGGTGCTGGGCAATGGTAGGTGGGAGAATGGGGTATATAGACAGCTGCAGGATTTTCTCTATTCAATACATATGCTTGTATGGCTTTGCAGATTGCTAAGCGGAAACGAACCTTTCTACATGCTAGCCAATCACAGCATGAGGAGCACAGGTCTTGCAAAGCACAGCTTTCTCTGGATTCCTTTCTTGTATCAAATCCCAAGAACTGATGTGGTTTCTCTGCTGTGCCTGAATTCACAAGGAATGATACAACAGCTAAACACTGGGAGTAGGGGATGTGTTATTTGAAAACACTGCTATTGTCTTCCCAAGGTGATTGTTACTTCATGACCTTCAGATTCTGTCTGAGACCACTGTGCCTGAAGTATTTGCCTGCTTAATGTGGACAGTGCTAAACACAATGATTGTCCACTGATTACTACCACGGAGTATTACTGTTCTCCTGGATTCCCCATGTGTCTTTTACTTTGAGATGTGAAGGACTAAATGTTCAGCAGAGGTGCAAATTATGGAAGGAAACAGCAGCTGCTGCAGCAAACACATCATAGGAGAGCTGTAACACTGCGGGCTCCCACATGTATACACATGCACAGTACAAGCAGATGAGGCTGTTCCCATGAAGGCAATAGGATGGTTTCATTCTGGCATGCCACAGCAACATAAAGTAATGTATTAAAAAGCTTGTGAGGCACAATAACAACAAGTGGGATGGGTCAACTGATCTCCACTGGCTGATAAAGCAAAGGAGTCTAAAATTTTATGAAGCATCCTTCTTAAATGTTGCTTCCTAAGAGCTAATTTCTTTTTAAGGCATGTAAATATTCTGTTACCTGGCTTGAAAATTATACAGTTACATATCTCAATCAAGGTCTTAGTGCTGTACTAAATGCCACCTTTTCTATAGCAAATTAGCATTATCCTGTTTTAACCTTGTTTTCTCTAATAAATTTTTTTTAAATAACTCATATCAAGATATTGTTAATGACAGCTATTCAGTTAGTTGCTTCCCCAAAACTGATCACATTATCCATATTAAAGCACTGAAAAATGAGTTTGTCTCCATGATTCTTAAACAACTTATTGGTGTACAATTGTGATGAGAAAGAACTAAGAGAGATTTGGTCATATGTATTGCCAAAATCCCATTAAAAAGCAGAGACACAGATGGAAGTAAAAGAACTGTTCATATACATGTAGAATATTGTGAAGTCAACAATATTATCACAGCTGCAAATATGTGTTAACTCCACACATGCATACAAAAAAAAGGCATCATCCTGTCCATTGTCCAAAAGGTTGGCTTGCCGAAGGATAAGTACTCCATCTAGAGTAATTCCAGAAACACGATATTACCATGTGGGAGCTGTCAGCTGGTCCTCTATCAGGTGCAGCTAAACTGCAATATCAGCTCAAGTGAGAGGAACAGCAAGCTCAAAAATCAGGCTCATGTCAAAGAAATCAGTAAAGCATGCTTTGTGCAGAATGCTGAAGTGAGACCTTTGTTCCCAACTCCATGTTGGTGGGTTTTGGAACAGAAAAAAACAACAGTAACAGTAGATAACAGTAATTTCTAAGAATGACAATAGATTATCAATGATGTTAACTTGAAAAACAAAAGTCATATTCAGCAATACGGAGTTACAAAAAGTTTTTTAAGATTTAATACCATTTTAATAGAAATGGAGAGTTTTCCAAACAAAAAAAGCTATTCTACTGATCGAACTAAAATGGCAACGCACCGTGCCATCACATCCAGCAGAAAGGAACAGTATGTCTAACAAACAGTCAATGATACAACTGTGTGTTGCTATTATTTAATTCTACTGTCAAATATTTAGGATGCTCATGAGGGAGTTTTGAAGCTGAAGAAAAGGTAGGTAACCACTTAACATCACTAACTGTTTAAGCAGCCATTTAAAAGGGTTCAGGGAGAGAGCCAAGCAGACCTTTGTGACTGAGAAGGGCTTCATGCTTTTGAATATTCCAGCTTTCTTATCTTGAGACTGGGACAAGACTGGGCATGTGTCAACATGACACTTACCTTCTTCCATTTCAAAGTTTCTAAGAGATATCTCCTGGGGGCCCAAGATCCCAACAGGAGTCAGAGCCATGTTTCCATTTTTCACTTATTTATACATTCAGTTTACTTATTTCAGCACAGAGAAGCCTGCTGATTGCATTTCCAGGAGTGTTCAATAAGCTTATTTACAAGCAAGCTGATATTCTGGAATAAAATCAAGTGCCAGTGATCCTCAAATGCTGGACAAGAAAGGATGGGGGAATACGTGTTTGTGAAAGGAGCAAAGTGAAATGCCCTGTAGAGGTGTCTTAGGAAACACACAGCAGCCCCAAGTGCCACCTTCACCACTTACTCCAGTTGTGTTCTGTAACAGGTTTCCATGTTACAGTTAATATTGAAATAATACATGACTACTTATGTAATGGCATTATTACATTAATGATACATTAATAATACTATTTAAGCACATACAGCCTTATGCCTTCTTCCAGTAAGGTCTAAGCTTCATCTAGTACTGAAGAGAACCATGGGCCAGAAGAATGAGCTAAATACCGTTCAATCCAGGCAATTATTGGGGCACATTCTCAAACAAGGTAGCCAGCTGCCTTTGGAGACATGAGCAACCCTGATAATTTATTTACCCTTCTAAATATTGGATAAACATGAAGAAAAATTATAACCTCTCTGCTAACACAAATCCAGATCTCAGTGCATTTTCTTAGGCCAATTCCATCAGTTAAACTGGATCCCTACAGCCTAAAGATTCCCATTTTATGGTGTGGAAGGAAAGCAGCATAGGAATTAACTTTTTTCACTAGGAGTGTTACAAACTAGTTAACAGAACCGATCAAAGCAGCAAAACTGGAAGAGGCAGGAGTAAGTTCTTATTCTAGTCTTCTGATGGAATATACTCTGCCAATGTAAGAAACATGTACAGAATCAAACATAGGAATCCATGCCAAGAAAGCAGATCTGCAGCAGCACCAACACTGCAAAGCTCACATGGAATCTGAGCCCATGTCTTACATAAAAAGGTATCTGAGCTGTTTTTTCAGAAAGAACTGAGGCGCCCTCCGCTACTGCTGGTCCATATAATTCTGTACAGCTTGCCAGAGAGCACGGACATTTCCCTCACCAAAACCAGTAGCCCCACATCGCTCTATGAGCTCTAGAAAGAAAGTCTCATCACTAAAGAGAGGTTTTGTGAAGATCTGCATCAGGTATTGTTTCCCATGAAGGGCAGGGTCACAGTTGTCTCCCTCCCCGCCTACTTCAGCATCCAGAAGAACGCCATGATCCTTTAAGAGCTGAAGATCCTGCCCAGCTTGCTGTATCTCCTGTTCTTTTCTTTTCTCAGTGTAATACGCTAAGGGTGTTTTGACAAAGTTTACTCCAGACTTTGCCATGGCTGCAGCAGTACTTATGATGTCAGTTGTACAGAGCGCCACATGTTGGATGCCAGCTCCTCCATGCTGCTCTAAGAATGTATCCACCTGGTTGTGTCTTTGCTGTGGTAGTGACTCTGCCAGAACAAATTTACAGTCATGGTTAGGCAGATTCAAGTTCCTCCCACTGTACCGCATAGCAATGAGACGCAGACCAACACCAGCCCCCTGGATTACATAGCCTTCTGCAGCATCATCTTGCTTGTGGACCAGAAAGCGCTGAAAATCAAAGTAGTTCTTGTACCAGTCCAATGCAGCTTGTGTACTGCCTTGTGGACAAACATAAGTGATGTGGTCAAAGTGTGTGATCTCCCCAGCCTGCTTGGACTTCATGAGAGCATCCTTCTCAATCTGGAAGCCAGGCAAGAATGGTCCACAATACTGTGACCGGTCAAGTAGAGTGTGGCTTATGTTGCCCACAATAGACTTCACCACAGAATAAATGACACAGCCATCCTCGTCTGCTATGGTGGTGGGAGGGATAAGAATCTGGCAGCCACGTTCCTGCAGACTCAGGGAGATGCCAGGTACATCCTCTGTTTCAAAGCAAATGTTGGAGGCTGTGCTGACAGCATACTGTAAGTCCACATCATAGAGGATCCTGCTATCCTTGGATGGCTCTGAAGATGGTTCAAATGGAATTTCTCCTGGCATCTGCTCCCGTTTCTCATTGACAACAAAAATTGCATCCCCTCTTCGCAAGGCCATCTGTCTGCTCCATTCTGCTTTCCGTGTTGCTAATAACTCAAAGCCAAACTTATTCACCAGGTTGCTGACTAGCTGTTGCTTCTCGAAACGTGGAACCCAATGTAGCATAAGCGATTCAGGAGAGGCATTATGTAATTTGAGAGGTCACTTGGTTGCAACTAATGGCTTTGTTATTGGATCTATGAAAACAGAGAAAAATCCAGTTCAGTGCTTGGGAATTTGAGGGTACAGTACAGACAGCAAAAGCTGGAATGCAAACTGGGGTCTATTCCTCTGTTGCTATTCTAACAGAAGTGCTCCCTGTTTTGTAGGAGGGAGAGGAATAAAAAGTTCTGTGTCAATATGTGCGCAAAAACAACAACAACAAAGGAATCCAAGCCTAATATGCCAAATAAGAGTCAAATGCAAGGCACAATACCCTGCCCTCCAACAACCTCTTTCCTTAGTTCCTTTAGAATAGGTTCTACCTGCCCTGAAGGACAAGCAACAACCAAGAAATCAAGGAAACCTAGGAGCTTGCTCTTCTTTAAGTAAAAGCATTCTATCATCTCTGTTCCATCACATTACAACTAAGGATGAAGCATTCTTCAGCAAATGAGAAAAGCAGAATGTTTAAAGACACTATAAAAGGAATGCACTGCATAAAAAATATAGACACACAAAGATATAACATCACCAATAAGTAGAGTTTGTCCGCTATCTCGCCTGTTCTCTGTACGCAATAGGGACAAAGTTGAGCAAAAAACAAAAACAAAAAAAGATGGCAGCACCTTTCCCTATCAGCTCTTTTACAAAACCAATCCTGGAAACATAAAATAATCATGAAAAGAGGGTATCATAGAACACATGTATGGAGCCCACACCTTTACACAACCTTCAATTTACTTGTTGAGTGCCTTCAAGTCATTTCCAATTTATGGCAACTCTATCACAGGGTTCTCAGGGGCTAAGAGTATGTGATGTGCCCAAGGTCACCCAGTAGTTTCCACGGCCAAGCAGGGAATCAAACCCTGGTCTCCAGGGTCATAGTTGAATGCTCAAACCACTACACCAAGCTGACTCATATGGTTCAACTTACTACACCACCTCTTCTCCTTTCCCTTATATACCACCTTCACAACACAATTTAAAAACACTTTTATAACCCCAAATCATTATATAACCAACCTGTAGGTATACAACTATTTAATCCAAATTCAACACTTTTTACACACTTACCCATTCAGGATCATACTCCTCCATTGATATGGGTATTGTGAGGAAAAAGTCCCAAAATTTATTTTTGCTGGGCCCATCTGATAGCTTATAGAAAGCGCAAGTCTCACTTTCTGGCACTATAAATGGCATTTGGAAAGTTTAATGAAAACATGATAAAAGAGTTCAACACACCACTACAATCTACTATAGATTACACACAACCCTACTCAGTCCCACAACAAGCAGTGTTTGCTTTTGAGCCTCAGAATTCCAAAAAATGGATAGGGTACCAGAGTCTTTGGGGAAGAGGTAAGCTTTTGCCCCTCTTCCAGCTGTTTTTTTTGACAGCACAGCTTCTCTTCCCACCAAGCAAGAGAATAATAAAACACAGTTACATGCATAGATGAGGAATCGTGTGTTTCCTCTCCATCTTCCCTTTCTTTGTTCCACTTTCTGTTTTCTGTGCATATATGTTTTCCCCTTCTCTCTATTCATTTCCCAACTGCTTCCCTTCCCTTCCCTTCTCTTCCCTCTTTGTTTCCCCCTCATTATTTCACTTTGTCTTTCTCTGCTCCTGCCTCCACCTTTCCACATGTTGATAGATTGATAAGTCAGTCTCCATTTCTTTATAAACCTCCATGTTTCCAACACTTTTCTCTGGTTTCCCTCTCTTAATTTTCTCTATGTTTTCTTTCTGTGTGGATGTGAACAAGAAAACACAGAAATTGCCATACTCCACAGGAAGAAGTTTATGGGTGCATCCACAACAAAAATGTTGGAGACCCTGGAATAATATAACTATCTGTGAAATTCATCAATATAACCACAGTTGAGAAAAATTAGCTTCCAAAGGTTGACCTTAATTAGGTTAACAGTGACATATGAGATATAATTTACAACACAGCTTAACCAAGAGTTTTCAGTTCCCCTTGCAGTGCTGACTGTAAGAATCTGGACTTCACAGGTGACGATAATTACTGCAGCTGAGCTACATTTTGGAGATCCTCCAGGATCCAAAGTTAATAGGGAATTTGGGGCTTTTGTGCTTTTTCTTTTCTTTTTGACATTATACCTTAGATGCCTTGACTTAGAAGCACCTTGACATAACAGCACTCAAAGTACAAGCCCCAGTCTACCTGGGACTGACAGAGGCTATGGTTTGTGTTTTTTAACTCTGCACTTCCAAGAAGGCTGAAGTCAAGTATAATGCAAAAACCAAACCACAATAATCTCCTGCAGCTCCAGAGGGCAATTCTGGTTCTTGTCATTTTGCCATTGCCCTGCAGGTTAGATGCTCCAGCCCTCCACTCCAGCCTGAGGCAGGATAGAAGATCCCTGCTGCTTCTGAGGGTTGCTTCTGATTGGGCCTCTGAAGACTTCTACACCCAACACAACCATAAGCTTGAACAAAGGGCTGGGATTTGTTTCAACACTCTATTTCTGAGACAGTTACAGCACCTCAGAATGGCAGCATAATTCCAGGAATTATCTTTTATTCTTCCCTCCAGCAGCTGGCTGGAAGGGGATAGAAGGAGCAAGACACATTCCTGACCCTGTGGTTCTCAAATTCACACAGCAGCAATCAGAGACAGTACGGTTCTGCTCCTTGAGGGTTATCTTGGTGGTCTGAAATGTGAAGCTGGCTTGCCAAACAAGCCAAAATGAGCTTTTGTACATAACAAGCAAAAATTAGCTTTTGTACATAACCATGTTTAAGACCAGCAAAGGGAATTCACACTTCAAAAGATTTGTTATGAGATCTGATGTGAAGATTTGGACAATGCCAAAGAAATGGGCATTTGTCAAACCCATTCGCTGTTCAGAACACACAGTGAAACCACCATTCTTCGGGAGATAAGAGTCACCACATGTTACTGTATGACTTTGGTTGGTTCAGGATTTTTTTTTTCTTCAAAAGGCCATTCTGCAGCTTTCTGCTACATTGGAGACTGGTAATGAGAATACGGACTCTTTTGAGGTTGTCTGGCTCATTGCATAATTCTGATCTAGCTTAATGTGATTGTGATGTGTGACTTTGATCTGGATGCCAGAGATAGCCCTGTTTGTTTTAGTCCCCCCCACACTGCTTTTCTTGTTGGGGGAAAAATTAATTTAAGCTCACATATGCCTCTGTAATAAAATACTGTTCTCCAATAGCTCAGTCCAAAATATCCTGCTGCAGGATAAAAGCTGCAACAATTTTATGTCACTTTCTCCAATTCAATTCTATTTTTGCTTCCTGATTTTAACAGGCAACTTACATTCTACCTAATCCTAAACCACCCAAAGCTACTACTCTTTGAAATAAATTCCCAACTCAAATTCTCAATAGAAACTATACAAAACATACTTTCAAACTGTGCCTCTGAAAATATTTTTAAAACAAGCACCTTCGGTGGGAGTGGGTAAACATATAACATTTCACAACGCCTAAAGGTTATCTACGCAGGAGGCAAAAGTTGAACATTCTGCATTTTAAAGCCCTTTGAACTCCATATTCCTCTGAGCCTTTTCAAAAAATAACAAAATATTATTTTTCTATTATTTGGGGGGGGCAAAAAAAGTTTGAGTCTGTCTAAAAAATTCGCATTTTGTTCAAATTCTCTGATTAAAATGTGCTCATTCTGGCTGAGAACTTTCAGCTGGATGTATATCCCCTCCCTCGTTTGTTTGTTTTTTTGTCCTTCCCTTAGGAAGATACCCCCCCAATTAGGTACACTTCCTTCTTGCTTTTGGGCACCCTTGCGCTGCCTAGAAGATTCCGTCTCTTCATTCGTTCCCCTTTGTGTGCCTTGCCTCGGAGTTCTTGCTTGAATTCAGTATCTCTCTCTCTCTCTTTTCACACGGCAACCAACCAGCCCGTAGTGACCTCCCACTGGCTAGCGGTCGCTCCCCAGCACGAGGTCAGAAGCGGAAGATGGATGGATGCGCTTATGTACGCCAGGGAATGACCGCCAGCGTAGGGTAGTAGTGGTTCGACTGTTGCATTGCTTTGCCTGTTTGGTGCAACTGCGACGGGAAAGTTAGAATAGCCGCTTGGCCATGGAAACCCACTGGGTGACCTTGGGCAAGTCATACTCTCTCAGCCTCAGAGGAAGGCAAGGGCAAACCCTCTATGAGCAAATTCCGCCAGGAAAACCCCATGTTAGATGAGCTTTAGAATCCCCATGAGTCAGGAACGATTGGAAGGCACAGAACAATACCAACGCACCATGCCTAGATATTCTAGGTCCATGCCCACAACCAGGCGCCAAAGGGCGCGCATATGTGAACAATTTTGGATTCCAACAAGGAGACGCAAAGAGACGAAACCCTGTTCTTTGGCTGCATCCTAAAAAGCAGACTATTGTCTGTGAAAGGTTATTTTGCTGTAATAAATCGGATAGTCCTAGAGGTGCCGCAAGATCCTTCCCTAGCTTCTTTTCCTTAGGAAGTGCATTAGCGTTGCTGAAAACATTCAAAATGGCTTGTGATATGATAAGCAGGTGCAGCCAGAATGTCTTGAAGAAGGCATTTCTCTCTCCTCCTCCCTTGACATGTGGCTCTATAAACTTTTTAAAATGTGTTGTGCACTAATGTCTTTCAGCAGTGGTTCTCAACCTTTTCTTTACCAGAGACTCCCTGTAAATATAATTTGTTGCTGGGCTCCCCCGAGACTTAGCTCAAGATTTAAAAATTCAAATATTTGTTTAAATATTCAAATATTTATGATTTATTTATTCGTTAAAGGATCCTGGAGGCTAGAATTCAAATTCCCCCCTTAGACACAGGGTTACTTTGGGCATATCACATTCCCTCAGCTTCAGAGGAAGGCAAAGGCAAACCCCCTCCAAACAAATCTTGCCAAAAAACCCTGGTGAAAGTTCACCTTAGCGTTGCTGTAAATCAGAAGTGACTTGAAGGCACACAACAATGGTGGTGCCTTTGGTGCTGGGAGGTCCTTTCTAGCCATCATGTCTCTCTCCTTTGAATATTGACTTATGGTGACCCTAAGGGTTTTTTCTTGGCCAGATTTGTTGCCTTCACCTTTCTCTGAGACTGAGAGAATGTGACTTGCCTGAAGTTACCCAGTGGGTTTCCATGGCTGAGCAGGGGATTCAAATCCTGATCTCCAGAGTCATAGTTTGGGTGAGTGCACATGTCTGCCACTGTGTCCCCTTTGTCAGGCTCATGGCAGGGCTTGTTGGGTGCCAAAACTACTCTCATGTTTGCAAATGTATAATGTGTAGTGAGGCATATACTTTGTCAGGGATGCAGCAGCGGGGGGTGTGGGCACCAAGAGACATATGTGTGCATGCTCCCAAACTGTTTCATTTGCAAATGAGGGAGCAGTTTCAGCATCCACCCCCCCACACACACTATTGCCATGCGCTACTGTTGCTGCAGTTAGTGGTGTCCAGCAACAGGGCTTCATGGACCCCCTATGAGGACTCCCCAGATCCTGAGAGATCCCCGGGCCCTAGGTTAAGAACCACTGGCTTAGAGAGCATAGCAGTGATAGATATTTTTCTACCAATTTTTTTGCCTGTGGTTATGGTAAGAGTGGGGAGGAATCACATTGGGGGGGGGGGAATGATGGCCATACATGTGCACGCCCCATAAAAGTGTGGTAAAAGACAATTAGAAATATTTTTATAGTTTTTTAAAAAAGTTTTGGCAAAAAAGAGGCTCAAAATCTCCTATGGTGCCGGGGAATGAGGCTCAATAGGGGAAGGGTTATATTCTACCCAGAGAATGTTCATTTCTGCAGACTGATTTTTTTACATCATGTTTTTTTTTTTTGTATAATAAATTTTTTAAAAGAACACAAACACACCTCAGTTCAGTTCAGAAAATTGGTATGCTCCTCCCCCAAAACCAGACAAGACACTTCCCAACAGCCACCCCCTAGAGACATGAGAGGGATAGTACTTACTTTTGGGGGAAAATTTAAAAAAAAAAAATTGAATACTGAGAGACTTTGGTAATGAGACTCTCAATCAGCAGAGTATTTTAGTAAACGCACTAAACGGAAGTTGAACAGATCACCAGCCCCAAATTCAACTCTACACCCCAAACACACTTAATCTAGCTCAAAATAAGCACAAAACATTTTGGTTAAAAATATAAAAGAGTTTACTCACAAAAGCTTGTGCACAGTCTACGCAGGTTCAATTCTTCAAGTAGGTAGGAAGAAAATAAAGTACTCATATGCTTGCTGACAATGATCCCTTTTGGGGAAATCTCAGACATGCTTTCAGGTCAAAAGGCAAAGACAAAAGGGAGAGACAAAATGGCCGGAAAACCCTTTTTTTCAAAAGAACAAGGAATGTCTACGTGCTGGAGGAAGAGGTGTTAACCAACAAACAGGAAGTTTTCTCTCTAGGCTATCTCTCTATGCTTACAATAGACATGCAAACAAACTAGCTATTCAATTAGGCATGCAAAGGTTGCCCCCTCCCAACACCCCTTCTCAACCGTGCATGCACCCCCGAAGTCCCATCTTTACTCCCCAGGTTCTCAAAGCCGTCTCTTGGAAAAGGTTTGGTCAGGATATCGGCTACCATCTCAGTGGTTGGACAGTAGATCATCTTGATCATTCCATTCTCTGTGAGCTCTCGTACTTTGTGGTATCTTGTTCCTATGTGCTTGCTGCATTTTATCTTCTCTGTTTGAGAAAGTTTAATACAGCTCTGGTTGTCTTCCATAACTTGAATTGGTTTTTTATTTATTCCAAAATCAGACAACAATTGATCAAGTCATAGTAATTCTTAAAATGCTTCTGATGCTAAATATACTCTGCTTCTGTAGAGGATAGAACCACCACACTCTGCTTGTGGCTGCCCCATGAAATAGGTCCATCTCCATACAAAAATAGGAAACCACTGACTGAGTGATAATCTGCAGTATCACCAGCCCAATCTGCATCAGTGTAGCATACTAACTTTGGATTGCTACTAGCTGGTAGCTTCAATTTAAAGTTGATAGTCCCTTTTAAGTATCTAGCCACCCTTTTTTTCTCCAGTCCAATCTTTCTTTGTGGGTGAGCTAACTTTCCTGGTTTAGAATCCCTACAGCAAAAATATCAGGTCTTGTGTTGGTAGATAGGTATAAAAGTTTTCCTATTGCTGTTCTGTAGAGACTATTATCTGGTAAAGCATCACTTTCTTCAAATATTTTTAAGAAAATCTGTAGTCATGGGTGTTGCTACAGTATAGGCATCTTGGAAATCTTAAACTTTCTAAAAGTTCAGCAATCTTTTGTTTTTGATTCAGTAGAAAAGATCCATCTTGTTCTCTTTGAATCTCCATGCCCAAATAGAATCTTGCATCTCCTAACTCTTTCAATTCTACTTCTTCGTTCAAGTGATGTACAACTTCTGAGTAGTCTTTATTTCTGTCGGTGGCTATAATCAAATCATCAAAAATAGGTAGGATAAAGGTTGAATAACCTTCTTTGGTTCTGGTGTATAGACACTAATCCGCTTCTCCTTGCTTAAAGCCTAATTGTTTCAACATTGTGTCTAGTTTCTCATTCCAAGCTTAGCAGCCCGTTTTTAAATCCATAACAAACCTTTGTTCAGTTGGAAACCAGATGTGGTTGCTTCTGGTCTACAAAGCCTGTAGGTTGTTGCATGTACAGTTCCTCTGTTATTTCTCCATGTAAGAAAGCAGTTTTCACATCAAGGTGTCTGACATCCATTTGTTTGGAAGGGAGTGGGCTGAGGAGCAGTCTTTTGGACTGTGTTTAAAACAATCGTAACTTAAACGAAGGTAACGTATTTAAACAAC